>NEWO01000032.1:2079760-2233652 GCA_003013225.1 Phalaenopsis aphrodite | reverse complement strand
CTTGTCCACTACAACCCTCGACGGGTCTGCACTTGCTACTCATATTTCATCCACAGACAACCGTCAACGCCAGGGCCGCCCTTGGTGTGACCACTGCCGCCGTTCTGGCCATACTCAGGATACGTCAAACCCGCCAATGGGAAACCCAAACAGGATCATTGGACAGCTGCCACCAGCACCACCGAAGCCTCTCCAGGAACGAGCCCATTCAGCGAAGAACAAATTCATGCCCTCCAGAGGATGCTCGGTCAGTTTTCACTAGTCCAGCCTACTAGTTTGGCATTGGGTGCCACCGACCTTGTTACCTATCAAGGTATTTCCTCATACGCTTTCGTTTTGGATTCAGCCTCTTCTCGCCCCTGGATTGTTGACTCAGGTGTCTCCGATCATATGACCAGGGATGTCTCCTTATTAATAGATTACCGGCCTTGTAATCCGACCCTCACTGTTCGGATTGTTGATGGATCAGCCTCCAAAGTTGCTGGTCTTGGTTCTATCCGCATCTCTCCAGATTTATTCATCACTTCTGTGCTTCATGTTCCTACTTTGGATTGCAATCTGATCCCTATTAGTAAGCTCACTCATGATTGATGGATCAGCCTCCAAAGTAAACAACACCTCCCTAGGAACTTTTCTTACTCAACATGACATTCTTCACCTTAGCACATGTGTTGATACTCCCCAATAAAATGGGGTTGCCGAGTGAAAAAATCGTCACTTGTTGGAGGTAGCCTGTTGTCTCATGTTTACCACATCAGTCCCTAAAAGTTATTTGGGCGAGGCAACATTGACCGCGACCTACCTCATAAATCGGATGCCCTCTCGTATTCTGGGTTTCCGTAGTCCAATTGGTGTTCTCCTTCGCTCATTTCCAAATACCTGTACACTCTCTTCAGTTGTCCCTACCAAACTATTTGGTTGTTCCGTCTTTGTTCATATTCACAAACAACACCGCAGTAAATTAGACCCCAAATCTGTCAAATGCATATTCATAGGGTATTCGACCAACAAGAAAGGCTACAAGTGTTATTGTCCTTCAACTAAAAAGGTCTATAATTCTATGGATGTCACCTTTTTTGAGCATCAATTATACTACCAAGGGTTTGTCATTCAGGGGGAGAGTAGTCATAGTGAATAATAGCCCTGTGTTCCTTTACGAACTAACACGGGTCCCTCACCTCCTATTCAACCTCCTCAATCTACACAACTCACACCTCTTATTCAACCTCCTCAGTCTACACAACCCACTCCTCAGGAACTTCGAGTCTATACAAGATGAAACAGAACTGCTGAAAGAATAGAGAACCTAACACCGCTTCTAGCTGCTGTCCAAGAATCTAATCCGGCTCCAAAATCCTCTGAAACTCACTTAGGTACGGAATCTATAGACACTAGTGATTATGAGCTTACCCCGCCTGTGAAAGATGATTTCGATGTTCCTTGCACTCAACATCCTATTGCCCGATTTGTTTCATATGAGAGGTTATCTCCTCCCTATCGTGCATTTGTAACTGCTATTGACAACATAAAGGTTCTGAATTCTATTCAAGAAGCTCTCTCACACCCGGAATGGAGAAAAGTAGTGAATGAAGAAGTTGCTGCACTAGAAAAGAGTGGAACGTGGATTGTGTCTGATTTGCTTAAGGATACGAGACCAGTAGGATGCAGGTGATTATTTACAATCAAATGTAAGACAGACGGAAGCATAGATCGGTTAAAAGCTTGACTTGTTGCAAAAGGTTATACTCAGTCATACGGAATTGACTACCAAGATACATTTGCCCGAGTAGCCAAACTGAACTCCGTTAGAATCCTACTCTCCATTGCAGCAAATCGAGACTGGCCCCTTATGCAATTTGATGTCAAAAATGCATTCCTTAATGGAGATCTTGAAGAGGATGTATACATGAATTTACCGCCTGGTCTTGAAGGGTCCTTCCCTAGTGGCAAAGTATGCAAGCTCCAGAAATCTCTGTATGGTCTCAAACAATCTCGTCGTGCTTGGTTTGCCTGATTCTCCAATTCAGTAATCAAGTGCGGTTATACTCAAAGCCAGACTGATCATACAATATTCACAAAAAGATCCGAGAAGAAGATTGCTCTACTTATTGTGTATGTTGATGACATCATTCTTATCAGTGATCACATTGAAGAATTGATAAAGCTGAAGAAGTTTCTAGCCCATGAATTCAAAATCAAGGACCTCAGAGACTTGAAGTTCTTCTTGGGTATGGAAGTTGCAAGATCCAAAATGGGGATAGTTGTAACTCAAAGGAATTACACATTGGACATATTGAAAGAAACTGGTATGCTTGGATGCAAACCAATAGACACTCCAATAGACCCGTATAAAAAGATTGGAATGGAGAATGATAGTTTACCTGTCGACAAAGGACGATATCAACGACTTGTTGGAAGACTTATTTACTTATCCCACACCAAACCAGACATAGGTTTTTCAGTAAGTATAGTAAGTGAATTCATGAACTGTCATATTGAGGAACATATGAGAGCTGTCAAT
Source organism: Phalaenopsis aphrodite (assembly GCA_003013225.1). NCBI lineage: Eukaryota > Viridiplantae > Streptophyta > Magnoliopsida > Asparagales > Orchidaceae > Phalaenopsis > Phalaenopsis aphrodite. Next base: position 2,231,131 of record NEWO01000032.1, on the reverse strand, counting down.
CGTATATTAAGATACTTAAAGATGACACCTGAGAAAAGATTATTATTCAAAAGGAATGATAGTCAAAAGGTAGAAGTCTTTACTCATGCTGACTGGGCAGGAGATATATCCACCCGACGATCAACCTCTGGGTATTGCTCGTATGTATGCAGCAATCTAGTGACATGGAGAAGTAAGAAGCAATCGGTGGTATCTCAGAGTAGCGCGGAAGCAGAATACAAAACACTGGCGCTTAGTATCTGTGAATGAATTTGGATCAAAAGATTTCTCAAAGAGCTTGAAATTATGGGAGAAAATTCTATCATGATGTTCTGTGACAATCAAGCTGCAATCAGTATCGCAAAGAATCCCGTTCATCATGACCGAACGAAACACATTGAGATTGATCGGAACTTCATTTCAGAGATGGTGGACAATGGAATCNCTTCCTTATTAACTTTACATTTCACACTAAGGCCCCGTTTGGGGCAGCTTATAGGTGCGGCCTATGTGTTTGTTTCTCGCGGCTCCACCGCGTTTTTAAATTTATATTACACGCGGATCGTGGGTCTATCCCTATGATCCACGTTTTTCATCCTAGGTTTTACTACGGTGCCCCTCGAAACAGTCCGCTTTCGGCGCTCCTCTCCTCTTTCGTTCTTTCGGCGCTCCTCTCCTTCTCATTGGCCGAAGTCGCTCCGCAGTTAAGGTTTTCTCCTCCCTCCGCTCCTCTCGTTCTTCTCCTCTTTTGTTTCTCCTGGAAGTTCCTTCTGTGGAAACTATCGGTGAATATGGAGTTTTTTAGTAGATCTACTTTAGAGTTGATGAATATTTATTGTGAAAATGTAGATCCAGAAGTTTTCGGTGAATGTGGAGTTGAATATAGAGTTGAATGTGGGGGAAATGTAGATCTGTGTTTTTAACTTTTTTTTTTTAAGATATTATATGTTTGATCTATGATTTCAGTGAATGTGGGAGATTTCCTTTTATTGCTCTGGCTATGAAAAATTTAAAACATCTTCAATCTTTCTCATTCTGTGGAAAAATTTTGGAAATGTTTAATCCCTGTTTTTGTTCTCCTGCTGATCGATGCTAGTTTCTTATGAGGGGTGCCGATTTTGCAGTTTACTAATTGCTTTTGAGCTTTTGGAGGTAACATTTATGAACCTTCATGGGTTCAATTTTTTTGATAACTCATTCACTACATATATGTGCCTCATTTCTTAATCGCATTTGATGTGCTAAAGGATACAATTTCTGGTTTTATTCCTATAGATTTGGTGATTGCAAGCATTTGAAATTCCTTTGGGAGGTGCCGATCAGTGGAAGAATTGATTGAAAAAGTTTAACTCACTGATTTGGGTCTCCTCAAGCTGAAACCTCATAGCTCGTCATTTTGTTCCCTTGGGCAATCTGAAACCTTCCATTTACAAATTTACACCCAAACTTTCACGTGAATATTCATGATATTTTGATTTGATACTCTCATGCATAAGAATTAGACAATAATGGTATATTTGTTTAAAGATTCAAGGACTTTGCATAGAACCATTGATTACTTTTTTTTATAGGTGTTTGATGTGTAAATACATAATAATTGTGTGGTTTATATGCAAATGCTTATAAGAATTTCTCTTATGTGTGGCGGGGTTGACAGGTTTATTAGCAATTGAAGGATTACTTTTTTTGGTTGCGTTATTACTGTGAAGGAAATTTTCATGTATGCCATGGGATTCATTTACATATGTAACACCTAAACTTTCATTTGTTCATACATGCTATATGAGGAAGTTGTTGTTAAATCTATAAATGCATAGGAACTTAAATGCTGAGTATGTAAATCTTCTTTTTCTTTTAAATATGAACATTTGCACTTGAGAACGGGGAATTATAAAGGAATAAAGTTGTTGTGGATCCTCAACACAAAATATCATGGTCGTGTGTGATTTCAATATGTGTTTTACTTTCGTGATGGTTGGATGGGAAGGTAGCGCACACGATAGCCGTGTTTTCAAGTTTGCTACTAGGAACCGAGAATATGGGTTCTTTTACCCTCCTCTTGGTGCGTATATTTGGGACATTAATTTTGTGTTTTACTTCCATTTATAGCTTACATCATGCAACAGGTAAGTACTACTTAGTCGACGCCGGATATCCCTTATAAAGAGGGTTTCTTAAGTCATATTCATATACGAAGTATCACATCCCAGATTTTGAAAGGTCTAACGGTGTAGCACGCGGGAAAAAAATTTATTCAATAAAAAACATTCATCACTGCAAGACATAATTGAACGATCGTTCGGAGTGTGGAAGAAGAAATTGGTAATATTGTGTGATATGCCCACTTATCCGTTTCCGAAATAGGTTCAGATTGTAGTGGCTACCATGACATTGCACAACTTTATTAGACGACATTCTTCAAGAAATGATGCAGAATTTGTCGTGGTTGATGCGATTTAATGCAAATTCTCCCAGAAGCATTCGAGTATCATGTGGGCCGCACTATACCACAACTTTAAATTGATTCACCTAAGACAAACACCAGAGATGGTGAAGAGACATCTGAAATGACAGCTTTGGGAGATGGAATGACAGACGAGATTAGCGAAAATATTAATTAATGTACTTTAAAGCTTGGCAAAACAATTAGGAATGATTTATTATGTGATATGTTATTATATGGCTGCTATGTCATTTGTTTGAGTCATATGTATGCACTATTTTGGTAATGAAAGTTGAAGTCATGATCCTTTTGTCAAATGTTGTATGGAGCACGATTAATAATTGGTTGTTTGATATCCTGGGAATTCTTTATTTCGTGCATTTTCCATGGTTGCTTGATATTCTTCTGAGAGTTATATGAATCCTGTATTGGGTACTGTATGGAGATGCTTGGGCTGCTTATATCAGATCTGTTTTAAGGTTGGCTTTGTTTCCACAAAATTTCTAGCAGTTTGGACGGCCCAATTATTTAATGGAAACCGCTGCTATAAGAAATTTGGGTGGCATAAATTTTAAAAAAAGGTTGAGCTGTTAGATATGTAAATAGATAAGAATTGGGTGGTATGCATGTAAATGCCTCTTTACCTGGCATTTGATATGTCTTTTGTCGAAAACCTGCCCTGCTAACTCCATTTTCCTTGGGATTTCATCAAGGAAGCATGGTTTGAATTGTTTGTTACCTTAATGATACAAGGATACAAATTTATAAATTTTATTTAGATAAAAACGGGGAAAAAAGATGGAGGATGCTTATCTGCAGATAAAAATTTATCATTTTTAAATTTGATTGTTAACAATCTAAATAAAGATTTGGGTATTAATGTAGAGATCAATACATTCATTTTCTACAAATGCAGATTTGGGTATTATCAATGCAGGTTTGGAATATATAAAGATATACAAACTGATGATATTAATGTAAATTACATTTTATTATCTCTTGAGTTTTGACAATACAATAAACATATTTTATTGAGATAACGGTGGAACAGTTTGGATGGCCATAGAAATTTGTTGTCGGCAACCGCTGCCTCCACACTTTGGTAAGTATACTATTTATATTTCCTTAAATTTTTTACTGATCTATTCTTTTTTTAATTGTTGCAGGACGATAAGTTCTAGGCATTCATGGAAGTCCGAGAATATGATGTGTCATTGCGGACTACAGTCCTTGCTACTCATGTCACGCCAGACACAGCTGCGGGAGGCAGTTTTACAGGTGCCCGCGATGGGGACAAGGACCAGAAGACTGTAAATTCTTCAGGTGGGCTGACAATGCAACTGTTTCTACGATATCCCAATTGGACTCAGCTGTTAGGAGTTCGATAGTACCACAACGGGAGATCACCGCATATGGTTCGAGTTCTTCCGTTTCTACGGCATCCCAGTCGGACAGGTTTGCTCGGGGTTTTGAGGTATCAGAACAGGGCAACATTCGTCGTGATGTGCTTTTCCATTTTAAAGTCAATATTGTCATATTTTTTCTTGTAAATTTAACATGTTAATTTTTCTTTTTTTAGGGTCATATTATAATTCATATTAGTGTGTGAGTGTGCACTTCACTTTCGTATGTGTCACTGTGCTTATTTGATGTAATCAGACTTTTTGAGTTATATAAATGTTTTTCAACTCTTTTGCATTTTCATGTTGTGACATTTGAGAAAATAATAAATTATGCTACATAGATTATTAATTTAACTAAAAAAATTTACAAATAAGCTGTTTGCAAAAAACACAATCCAAACAGCTAAACAGTTGATTCAGAACATGGGCAGATTGGTCATTTTTCTAGAATGAGTTTTTTCCATACGCACAAATCAAACAACCAGACGGCTTATCCGAATCAGCTGCAGAAACTGGATAAGCTGTAACTGCCCCAAACAGACCCTAAATACCTATATGCTTCAGTTTTAAAAAAGGTTAATTGAATACATTTTAAGGGCCATTTTCCTTTAAAGAATGTAATTTCTTCACAAATATCTATTTTACATTCTATATTTTAACATGCCTAATAAATAGTTCTAAATTACAATGCCATTGAGCCTTTTAGTAAAAGCATTAGATTGAGGAGGTAGTTAGGGTTTGTAAAATAATTTGAGATGAGTATTGGGTATAATTATTTACCCTTTCTTGAATGCAATAAGATAAATCAAGGTTACCACTTATGGCTCTTTCATCCAAACAATAACCAATGTTGATGATTGGTCTTGTTGTTCAACTCTCTGTCTCCGTGAATACATAATAGTAGATTTTCTTCAATGGTTTGCTCGCCTAGGTTTACTCGGTATGAAATTAGAGGATTTATATGAGACATCGAAGAGGAGCAATGGATGCCATAAATATTTTGAGATACATTAAGGCAGAAAGTGCAATCCAAATTCCATTGTTCCTTCATATTTGTGAGTGAAAGCGATTATTTTTTAGAAATATGAAATTGATGCCCACAAAGAATTTCTTTTAAGGTTTGAAAGTAACATTTTGTAGCCTTTGGATCAAATTTGTCTTGATTTGGGTTGTGGTTGTATACAAAGATAACACCAAAAAACTCTTAGGTAAGGTATTTAAATTTCAAAATGAGGATGCTAATCATAAAGGAGACTTATATGGTGGATCAAATATGTACATGTGAAATAATTGTTCCTAGTAAGATACATGATTTGTAAATATAATCAAACGTACCTTTTTTAATAAATGATCTTATTTCTCTTGGCAATCTTATTTTGAGGGGGGTTAGAGACATAGAAGGCCTTAATGTTGTATCCCATTTTCATTCAAATAATATTACTTCTCATTATCAATGTGATTGATTCATTAAGTGTTTGAAAAAACAAAAATTATAAGGTTATTGAAATGTTTAAATAAGGAAAATACTTTAGATTTTTTTCTAATAAGATATGCCCAATATTCTTTTATTCGATCATTAGTAAAGATCATGTTNATGTGTATTTTCAATCCTCGGGGTACTTGCATTTCCTTGTGTTCATAAGCTTCCTTATTAACTTTACATTTCACACTAAGGCCCCGTTTGGGGCAACTTATAGGTGCGGCGGCGTTTTGAAAACGCCGCCTATGTGTTTGTTTCTCGCGGCTCCACCGCGTATTTGAAAACCACGTTTTTATATTTATATTACATGCGGATCGTGGGTCTATCCCTGCGATCCGCGTTTTCCATCCTAGGTTTTACTACGGTGCCCCTCGAAACAGTCCGCTTTCGGCACTCCTCTCCTTCTCCTTGGCCGAAGTCGCTTCGCAGTTAAGGTTCTCTCCTCCCTCCGCTTCTCCCTCCGCTCTTCTCGTCTTTCTCCTCTTTTGTTTGTCCTGAAAGTTCCTTCTGTGGAAACTATTGGTGAATATGGAGATTTTTAGTAGATTCACTTTAGGGTTGATGAATATTTATTGTGAAAATGTAGATCCTGAAGTTTTCAGTGAATGTGGAGTTGAATGTGGGGGAAATGTAGATATGTGATTTTAACTTATTTTTTAAAATATTATATATTTGATCTATGATTTCAGCGAATGTGAGGGATTTCCTTTTGTTGTTGTGGCTATGAAAAATTTAAAACATCATCAATCTTTATCCTTTTGTGGAAAAAATTTGGAAATGTTTAATCCCTGTTTTTTATCTCCTGCTGATCAATGCTAGTTCTTATGAGGGGTGCCGATTTTGCAGTTCGTTGATTGCTTTTGAGCTTTTGGAGGTAACCTCTATGAACCTTCATGGGTTCAATCTTTCTGATAACTCATTCATTAGCATATATGTGCCTCATTTCCTAATCGCATTTGATGTGCTAAAGGATACGATTTCTGGTTTTATTCCTATAGATTTGGTGAATTGCAAGCATTTGGAATTCCTTTGGGAGGCGCCAATCAGTGGAAGAATTAATTGGAAAAATATAACTCACTGATTTGGGTCTCTTCAAGCTGAAACCTCATAGCTCGTTGTTTTGTTCCCTTGGGCAATCTGAAACATCCCATTTACAAATCTGCACCCAAACTTTCACATGAATATTCATGATATTTCGATTTGATACACTCATGCATAAGAATTAGATAATATTGGTATATTTGTTTAAAGATTCAAGGACTTTGCATAGAACTATTGATTACTTTTTTTAATAGGTATTTGTTGTATAAATACATAATAATTGTGTGGTTTATATGCAAATGCTTATAAAAATTTCTCTTATGCGTGGCGGGGTTGACGGGTTTATTAGCAATTGAAGGATTACTTTTTTTGGGTGTGTTATTACTATGAAGGAAATTTTCATGTATGCCATGGAATTCTTTTACATTTACATATCTAACACCTAAACTTTCATTTGTTCATGCATGCTAGCCCCTATATGATGAAGTTGCTGTTAAATCTATAAATGCATAGGAACTTAAATGCTGAGTATGTAAATCCTCTTTTTCTTTTAAATATGAACATTTGCACTTGAGAACGGGGAATCATAAAGGCATAGAATTGTTGTGGATCCCCAACACAAAATATCATGGTCGTGTGTGATTTTAATATGTGTTTTACTTTCGTGATGACTGGATGGGAATGTAGCGCACACGATAGCCGTGTTTTCAAGTTTGCTATTAGGAATCGAGAATATGGGTTCCCTTACCCTCCTCTTGGTACGTATATTTGGGACATTAATTTTGTGTTCTACTTCCATTTATAACTAACATCACGCAACATGTAAGTACTACTTGGTCAACGTCAGATATCCCTTACAAAGGGGGTTTCTTAAGTTGTATCCAGATACAAAGTATCACATCCCAGATTTTGAAAGATCTAGCGGTGTAGCACGCGGGAAAAAAAAATTATTCAATAAAAGACATTCATTACTGCAAGACATAATTGAACAATCGTTCGGAGTGTGGAAGAAGAAATTGGTAATATTGCGTGATATGCCCACTTATCCGTTTCCGAAACAGGTCCAGATTGTAGTGGCTATCATGACATTGCACAACTTTATTAGACGACATCCTTCAAGAAATGATGCAGAATTTGTCGTGGTTAATGCAGATTTAATGCAAATTGCCCCAAAAACATTCGAGTATCATGTGAACCGCACCATACCACAACTTGAAATTGGTGCACCTGAAACAAACACCAGAGATGGTGAAGAGGCATCTGAAATGACAACTTTGAGAGTTGGAATGGCAGACGAGGTTAGCGAAAATATTAATTAATGTATTCTAAAGCTTGGTAAAACAATTATGAATGATTTATTATGTGATATGTTATTATATGGCTGCTATGTCATTTGTTTGAGTCATATGTATGCACTATTTTGATAATGAAATTTGGAGTCATAATCCTTTTGTCAAATGTTGTATGGAGCACGGTTAAGAATTGGTTGCTTGATATCCTGGGAATTTTTTATTTCATGCATTTTCCATGGCAACTTGATATTCCTCTTAAAAGTTATATGGATCCTGTATTGGGTAATGTATGGAGATGCTTGGGTTGCTTATATCAGATCTGTTTTAAGATTAGCTTTGTTTCCACAATTTCTAGCAGCTTGGACGGCTCAATTATTTAATGGCAACCGCTGCTATAAGAAATTTGGGTGGCATAAATTTTAAAAAAAAGGTTGAGCTGTTAGATATGTAAATAGATAGGAATTGGGTGGTATGCATGTAAATGCCTTTTTACCTGGCATTTGATATGTCTGTTGTCGAAAACCTGCCCTGTTAACTCCATTTTCCTTGGGATTTTCATCAAGGAAGCATTGGTTTGAATTGTCTGTTACCTTAATGATACAGGGATACAAATTTATAAAGTTATTTAGATAAAAACAGGGAAAAAAGATTTATTGAAATGTTTAAATAAGGAAAATACTTTAGATTTTTTTCTCATAAGATATGCCCAATATTCCTTTATTCGATCATTAGTAAAGATCATGTTCCTGTCAAAATAGCAGATATAGCAGGTCGTCAAGTGTAACTATGAATAAGAAGAAAAGCTCTCAATGTTTTATATTTTATATTTATATTTATTTTTTTTGTGAAAGACCAACATTATTATGGATTGATGATGACATTGTTGTGAAAGACCAACATAGAGAGACAAAAAGACCAACATTATTATGGAGATTATGTGAGGATTGATGATGACAAGGTAGTACAGCCCAATGCTTTCATCAGAACTGCTTATCATCCTACCTAAAATTAGTTGTTCAAAGTTTAATGAAATAAGAAACATTAATTTACATTTCTTTATATAACATCCTTGAAAGTAGATTTGATACAAAATTTGTTCCTACTCCTATAGGGCCCGTCTAGTAAGGGATTTAGAAGAAATATTAACCTAAATGTTGTCAGACATTCAGTTTGGACAAAATAAAACCACAGATTTGATAAATCCCGTCATTATCTTCCCGGTTAGCTTAACGCGACCATATCTCGAGGGTTCGGTCATGAAGTCGATGGTTTCGAGTAAAATCAGAACGAGGGACAAGCGAGGGTTTTAGGTAGAGAAGGGGGGTGATGTAGGCCAGAATTTACAATAGAGAGGGGAAGGAGACATTGATTTGTGGTTATAATTTATTTTTATTTAAGTTCAATTTATTAATTTAATTGATTAATATTTAATAAATAACTTATATTATTAAATTAATTCTAATTAGATAAATTTACATATAATTATTTGATAATTAATTAATTAATAATAAAAATTTAAAATTCAAATTATTTAACAAAATTCTAAATAATTGTTAATTAATTAGTTGATAATTACTTAATTTTAAATTATTTTCTAATAGATAATTAATTTAGTAAAATTTTATTAATAATTAATTAGCTTAGTGAATAATTAATTATTAATTAGTACAATTATAAATAAAATTTAATAAAATTTAATAATTAACACTAATCCTATTTATTGAATAATCAAAGTTTAATTATGATTTTTTATTCTAACTAACATAACAACTTTTTAAATTTTTGTAATCGTTGCCAAATAGTTTGACAGAATTTAACTCAATTCATTAAATCTATTGTCAAATATTTTTTGGGATTTAACCATTTCAAGATTTACTACAGCAGGATTCACATAATTTATTAAATCCTACTAACTTTGATCTAATTCATTGTCATACAGCCCCATAGAGATTTCTTACTATTAGTCATATGATTTTATGCCTCTACATCAATAATCCGACATGTTTTGATTTTTAAGAGTAAGGAGTAACTTGTATTAAGTTTTGAGCCAATATAACCATAAATTTCTTTGCTTCTTGACTCTTGCCTTCATTTTTTTTTTCTTTGGTTCATTAAGCAGTTAATCAAGCGTCTCCATTTATTCATATATAAAACTAGAAGGCTTGGTTGAATTCATGTTTGCAAAGACAAATCGTTTGGCTCACCCTCTATGAATTTTAGACCCTCAATTCTCTAATTTGGAGAAGATCAAATAACCATTCTTTCTCTCAACATATTTCAATACCTTTCTGCAACTCTCAAATAAATTCATCCTATTTCATAAAGTAGATATCTTTCCTACCAAAATTCAATCAAAGAGTTGCAATATTTGATGACAGTGTTGTTATCTAATTAAGTAAGTATGATTTTGGATATAATCTCAATATATTGGGTTACAGTATCCAAATCAAAGCAGATTGTTTGGACAACATCTAATATTTCCATTGCAGCTTTGTAGAAAAAATAAATTCTTTCAGTTTATGCCTCCATGAAATTTATGATCCAAGACATGGCAATAAATTCTCAGCTCCCCAAGAACTATAATTTGATGCATCTTCAAATATTCAGCCTTTCCTATCTCTTTTATCATAAAATTAGCTGCTTGGAGCCAATCACAAAAAATTAGTTCTATTAAACTAGTGTTGAGTGGTTTGAAAAGATTGACTTTACATGGGATGAAACTTTGATCCATGACTAGCACCATGAAAGGACATTTTTTCATCAAGGAGAATTCCGCAGCCACCGAGCCTTCATGGTGTGTTGAGACCTCTAGCAAACTTTGTATTATCGCAAAGAACCATGCTCTAATACCACGAACAAATATCATTTTCTGAAGAGAAGAATTTTCTTTTGTAAGAATTTTATCATATCATTCCTACTGAATTGCAAAAAGAATATATACAGATTTACTCCAAAATTGAAAAAATATATATTATAATAGAAACTAAATAACCACAGCAACATGACAATTTGCTGATCTGCAAAACATACAAATAGTTAGAAAGCCCAGTTCAAAAGTGAAATTAACACAATACTTCAATGTTTAATGAATAAATAATGAAACACAAACACACAATGCTCCAAGGTTTAATCTAATACTATGTTTGGATGATGGGGAAATGAAAATGGGCTGAGATAGGTATGAACTTTTGTTGGTGATAAATCATCAAGCCAATAGTCATTCAATTTTCAATTTCCTTTTACTCTTCCCATAAGCCAGATACATTCTCAATGAATTGCCCAGCAGGCTCACTAAGTCTGGTAAAAAACAAACAAACTGAGGTCCCGTATCATGCAACAAAAAAAAGTAGATTAAATGTACAAAAAATATAAAAATAGAGTTGAAGGATCTAAATGATGCATTTTTGTACCACTTTTGAAGCCAATTTTATCATTCCACTTTCCCTTGGAATTATTTCACCATCATATCTATCAATGTGTGTTCCATCTTTGTCAAAAATCTTCATTACATTTAACAGGATAAGCAAAAAACTCAGAAGTTGGTCACTGAAGCCACTTCAAGCCTTCACTTGATTCTAGATTGCCTGCTAAAAAAGTCAGACATGGGCTTAAAAATCAGCATAAAGTTTTTCAAGAAAACAAATTACAGATTACAAACGAACAAAAAGTTGAGTGACCTCGCCTTTCAAAAGATATGACAAGCATAAGATATCAAAGTCACTGGCTTCAATTTCTCATGAAGCCTTTAGGCACCACGCCATTTGTGATTTCCTTTAAACTGGAGAGGTTTGCATATTTAGAACTAGAGAAATTTACATACATGCCACATAAATCTTATGTATATACATATCTAACACACAAAGTTTGACATTTACCCTTATACCACCTTGGTATCATAAACTTATGCATGAAAAGGTGTATTTCACTTTGCAAAAATAGTGATTGTGGTATTTTTGATGTGATGTTAAAGATTGGAGTGGTATGCATATAAATGTCAAACTTTACGTGTTAGATATATTAATAAATAAGAATTTTATATCTGAAAATGCCACTTACAAAATTTGAAGTTCACTTCTAGTTGCCATTACCATAAAAGCCATTGGTTGTGCCAGGGAGAAGACATTTTTCCATGATTCATATCCGAACAACATGACTTCACAATTAACCAATAGTTGATGAAGTATAATCTTTTAACCTGTTCTACTCAGAAACAAATCAAATTCAAATTTGTTTATGGGCATGCATCTATTTGGATGAATGTTCAAACATTCTATTACCCCCTTCAGTTTTCCTTAGCTTCAAGCAATAAGAAAATTTCTATCAAGTTATTCAAGACAACATTTTGTAGCAATGGATCAACAAGTTGTGGCAAGTCTCAACTGCTGTTGGGTTTCTCTCGAACATTTGTTTTCATGAATTGCTTAGAGACAAACTCTGCTTCTTTCAACATTCCAGCTCCCTCAAGAGTAAGCATTAAAAAGTCCATGCAGCTAGAAATACCACTTGAACCATACTCATCAACCACATTATAAAACAAATCAAAAGCTTCTGAAGCTCTCTCAATTTCACAAAGCCCATTCACAACCATGCATATACATTGAAGATCCAAACTTTCTTTCTTCTCCAAACCGAACAACAAAAGACCTTGAGCTTCTAAGAATTTCTTCTCTTGACAAAGAACAAAGACTAGCTTCGCCATTTTCACGCAATACCCATTGCCATAAAGCAACCCGATAATCATGAAAGCTTTTTCATTCAAACCATTTCTGAAAAGCTTCTGAATAACATCAGTTGAAAGATCACTACTCTGACGGATCTTTCTCTCCAACATCACAGAAACCAAATCAGCAGCTTCATTTGCATAACCATCCTTTTTCAAAAGCCCAGCCAGTACTGAATGAAAACAATTTGTACTCGGACGGTGACCAATATGCAACATCCTCTTCAAAGCCTCCCATGCAAAACCAATCTTTCCTTTTGATATGAATCCCTTCACCAATTCTTCACACAATTCATAATCCGGCTTCAGGTCCCTCATCACCATTGAAACCAGAAGCTTGTATCCCTTCACAAATGCTCCTTCCCTGCAATATCCTAGGATAACTGTTCTGAATGAAGCAATATCAACAGTAGCTCTTCTCTCAAGCAGCTGCCCAATAACTTTCCCAGCTTTATCTGTCTTCCCGCAGCTGCACAAATGCTCAAACAATGGATTATAAGCAGCCATTAAGGGGAGACAAGAATCAGCCCTCCTGAAAACCTCCTTCTTATGGAGCTCATCAACCAACATCTCTGCCCTCTCAAACTTCCCAGTGGAGCACAGTCCCCTAATAACAGTGCTGTAAGTAGCAGAATCAGCCCTCATACCTAGTTCAGTCAATCCGTCAAACAACTTGAGCGCATCCTCCACATTACCAGCATCGCAGTGGGCAGCCATCAGAGTATTAAAGGTGCAAATATCAGGCTTAAAACCCACATTTTTATCAAGAATACTCTTCATCAAATCCAATTTCCCGGCATCACAAAAACCCTTCATGAGCGTATTATAAGTCATCTTATTCGGCTTCAATCCAACATCCACCATTTTGCCCAATAACGCAACGGCCTCGTCCACCATGAACCGGCTGCAGCAGCCGCGTATAAGGGTAGTGTACGAAACGACATTGGGAACAACCTCAGAGCTCCTCTTCTGCATTTCATCAAACAACTTACGAGCAGCATCGGCATCCCCGGCCCGGATGAGCCCATCTAGAAGAATATTGTAGGTGACAACGTCGGGAGCGCATTGGTGGCGGTGCATTGAGCGGAAAACATTGAAAGCCTCAGGGAGCATTGCATTAAGGCAAAAGCCACGGATGAGAGTGTTGAAGGTGACGAGATCGGGTGTAACGCCGAGACGAATCATGAGGTCGAAATAGCGTACAGCAGCGCGGGTGCGACCACGGTGGAGGAGAGCTGCAAGAAGGGAGTTGAATGAGAAAGCGGAGTACGCCACTCCACGCGCAGGCATTAGCCGGAAAACCTCGAGGGCACGGCGGAGATGGCCAGCTCGGGCGAGGGAGCGGATTAAGGCGTTGAAGTGGGCATCGTGGAGGATAGGAGATGGGTGAGGGAGGGAGAGGAGGAAGTCAACAGCGGGGCGGAGGTTACGGGAACGGAGGAGAAGATTTAGCGTCTTTCCGGCGGCGCGGTGGTCGGCGAGTGGGGAGCAGAGGCGGATGGCCGATAGGAAGAGGAGGGGAGCAGAGGAAGGAGAGGGGAGGAGGGAGAGAGCGCGGAGAAGGGAGGAGGGGTGGGTGAGGCGAAGAAGTAGGGGTTGGATGATAGAGTCGAGCGCAGGTGAAGAAGATGGCCGGCTGTCGGTGAATATGCGAACAATGGCTAGAAGATGTTCTTCGTCGACGGCCGGCAACGGCCATGAGGACCGAAGGAGCGGGGGCCGCCGGAGGGCAGACATAGGTCTTGAAATGTAAATAAATCCTATAATTCCTATATAACTTCTCGTAATATAACTTTTCATTGCTCTGTGACTCCTTTGAGAAAATATTGCTTATGGAGTTTAGACATAAGTTTCGTCCAGACAATAGGTTTGAGACTTTTTTTGCTCATCGGCTTCTTCAGATGTATCGCCTCTGTTGTTCAGTTGTCAGACTCAACATTTTTTCGTCCCTTTTAAGCTTCTTCAAAAGTTTTCTTCAACAATGGGACTCCTTCATTCTATCCTAAAATGATAATATTTTCGTGTTTTACTCTTCCATGTCAGAAGACGACCTCAAAACATTTGGTCGCCAAACGTCTTCTTCTCCAACGACTATGTTCGTTCAATACTGGCTCATATGATATTTTGTTGTGATTTAATTAAATATAAGTAATTTGATTATATAGTCCATAGTAATATTATATATTTTTTATTTATTAGTATTATATATTTTCTTAAATTCCTCCTCTAATTTATTATAATCCCATCTCTCATTCTACATTGAACATTTTAAGTACTATACTTTAAACCCTAGTCACTTGAGAAGACACGCAAGTGTGATCATACATTTAGTGTTATTATGTTATTTATTTTCTAATCAAATGAGTCATATCGAATATATTAATAAGCAGTATGATTAAAATTTATGGAGCTTGATAAATGAGTTATTTGTTGAAGTTACAAAAATTAATTTTTTAAATGAATAAGCTCATAAATGAATAACTAAAATAAGCATATAAAAGTATAAGATAAACGAACAAATTGAGCAAATTAGCAAACAAATATTTATCTTGCTTTATGTATTATAAAATAAAACAAATATAAATGGGTTTTAAATTGAGCCATAATTGAGTTCGTTCATAAACTTTAAATTAAACTTTATTTGATATTATTCACACACAATAAATCAAATTTAATTGCAAGCTTGTAGAGTAGGACTTATACCCAACAAGGGTATGGCATGGATGCCTATGGAGTGAAAAGAAATGAATAAGCTAGCTATAAAGTCGAGTCATTCCACAAAAAACTTACATCCCATCTTGGTTGGGACAACTTCTAAGACCTTAGTTATGTTATACAACTGCTTGAGCTTATAAAATATATGCTCAGAGTAACCCAAGTTGCAGAAGTTAGAATACTTTTCATTGGGACATGCAATATTATCTAGCACAAATCATAAGTGTGGAAGTCATATTAGCAAGTTAGTGAGAAAAAAATCATGCAATTATGATCATTTTAAATGATGCTCTAAGCTCATGCAATAAAGTAAATAACATGAAATAAAATTTCTAATTTTAAAATCTTGAAGATTGAACATTATTTAAATCATAAATTTTTTTAGAGGTAAATCTTTTATATTAAAATTTTATAGCAAAGATTTTACCCGGGGGCCCTAATTGTGTTTGTACCCAAATAAGCCATAAGCAAATAAAGGAAAGAATGGCAATACCCATGCACAATAAAAGAAAACAAACCAAACAAAATAATAAATGGTTGGGTGTTGTTGTACCCACGACGTATCACAGAAAAAAAGGCTATCGGGCTTCTCATAATCTATATCCAATCCTGAATCTATACAATAAATAAACTTGGAATTAAGATGCGAGATATGAACATATTTCTTTGTTCTTACCACACGGTCCTAGCACATCAAGCGACTCATGCACGTACCTTATTTCCATAGCGACTTCCCTAAGGACTAAAAGTACATAAGAGAAATCTAAGAAAATAAATACATGCTAATACAAATAAAAGCAGGAAGCATATAAATGAGCCAAAAACACTGAGAGGATTGTTAAGCAATGCTTGTAGAAAAATATCCATGTCGGACCTAACTTCCTCTAAGAAAAACACTCTAATATCCTATTGCGCAAGAGTTAAGGGATTTCCCGCAAGATCCAGACTGACCACGTCTCGAACATCTGAATGAGCTAACACTCATCACGACATGAATGTTAAATCAGGACAATGCTTGGAACGAACTTATATGATTTGGCAGCAATAGGATAATTCACATCACCTAATTAGATAAACCAACAAAAAGAGCTCATTTTCTTATTACAACCACTTATCATACTACGGGTTGGTTGAAGTCCCGCCACTAATGTGTTTACTCGTGCAATACATGCCTATATTAGGGAAGAAGAGTGTCTCACTTGGACAAATTGAGCCACATAGTGCATATAAATGCATAATATGCAATATCAAGTTCCTGGGAGACTATACATTATAAAACCAATATTGTAAAAATTATAGCAATACATCGCACAAGCAATGCATATAACAAATACCAACTCATGACTAAATGCACAGAGGGTCATATAATGCATATGGAATATCATCCTAAATCAGAAAGATATGATCCAGTGATACTGACCCTCCATCTTAAAAGAAGATAAAGCTAGCACCAAGGTGCCATTAAGGTAGCATTGAGGCACTATCCATTATTACTTTAAGAATGGTGGTAAACACCCACACAAGGCATGCAATGAATGAACATTACAAATGCGGCAAGCTCCATGCAATGAATATTAAATTGTAGAATGTATGATTCAAACATTCAAGGAAGATGCACGTGGAAGGCCTCTGAATCAAAGGAAGAGTACCATAGTGTTTCTCAAGAAATATTGTGGGGTTGTTCCCAGGACCCTAGGTGAAAAGGGGTTGGCACTGTGGTGGTGCTATATAACGACTAGGCACCAAACACTTTACACCCTAGATAAAGAGTGAATTACGCTAACACAGCAAAACACCTCATGGAAACCTTAATTTAAGTTAATGATAGAATCTCAATGAGTTTCCTACATGCCTCACTAGATGGCTAAAAGGGTACACACAAAAGAAAAAAACTTATGGTGCCACCATATATTATGACTAATTGATGTGAATCTAATATGTGATATTTTCATGACTAATTTTATAATAATAATAATAATAATAATAATAATAATAATAATATTATTATTATTATTATTATACACTTTTGGAAGGTATATTTATTATGCTTTGCAGTGTATATAAGAGATTTGATTATTTGGGGAGTAAAGGAAATGAAATGGACCTAAAATACAAAAATGCATAAAAAATGCTCTAATATAGAATAATTATTACATAAAATATGACATAATTACACCATAAATTGGCATAGTTACACCACACACCAGAGTGGATGATGTAATTACGCCAACTAGTGGCATAATTACACAAGTTTTGTGCACAACTATGTTGCCGCCCATCTAAACATCATGATTTAACGAATTTGACATGTTTGGAAGAAGATTTGATGCTCTAAGCAATATACAATGTTTGAAGGCCTAAAATATACTTTTGACATTGGGGACTTTGTCTCAAGGTTAAGGGGTGTCTTTAGGGCTTTAAGGTTTCTCCATAGGATTTGCTCGAGATAGTTTTTCTTATTTTTCCTGTTTTCATGTTTTTTGTTAAGAGTTTGGAAATGTTATAAGAAGAGAGAGTGCATTTGTATGAAGCAGATCTACAAAAAGCTAAAATGGAGAGGATCACAATGTATTGCATATAGTATTTGACTCGAATTTGAATTTTTTGTACTTCTTATACTATTTTCCTTTTTATGTGTACAATAACAGTTTTCATGATTTCTTTTTTCATGCATCATAGTTAATCTTATTTTTTACTCACGTGATGTAAGACATATGATTTTCTTACTATTTTATCCCATGAATTTTGTTCCATATATGTCTTCTTTGTGCATAAATTTCATATGTTGATGTGTTTGTTTTCTGGTCTTAATATAATTTTAATTTGACCTAATATAATGTTAAAAAAATCTTTAATATAGGACTTCTAATTATCACCTAGAAGAATAAGTATGTTAACACACACAATAGTCCTATGGAATAGACATACTACCCTTAACAAATTGCAAATTAGATAAAGGACTAGATGATTCATGAAAACACTACATGGTTAAGTCCCCTTAAATGTAATATAGTTTCCAACACTACTTATGACCTTAACATAGGGTAAGGAAGACTTGTACATGATTATCAACAATAATATGGGACTTCATAAGAAAAACATAGAGAAATCACATGACTGGTGTCACCGAAATATGAAACTTTCATCTCTTAAAAACTTAAACAAAATTTAGTTTAGTTTTCCACCTTTTAAGATTTTAAAACTCTTACTCTTACACATCTAACACACCAAACTAGATTTTGAGATTTAGTAACCTAAACCTTCACCTATCTGAAATATTTTGACAACTGTCCTCGTTGGATTGATAAATGAAGTCTTTATTCATATACTATTTATCTGCATGTATACTTACGTGATTAACTGATTACATGCAAAAATTTCAAGTATCAAACTTTTGGCGCTGTTGCAGGGATAGCGAGTCAAAATTTTCTTATTTTTAGGAGAATTTTAGTTGAAAAACTTAGATTTCATATTTGCAATTTTTTTCTTTTTTTTTTACTTTCTATTTGTGTTCTTGTTTTTCTATTTACTTTTTTTTGTGATTCAATATATATATATATATATATATATATATATATATATATATATATATAGTGCATTCCACATATTTTTGAAACACTTGTTGACACGATGCCACCTCTCCCTCCCACTACCGGAGATAGTACTGTTTCTGTTTTTTCGACTTATGTATTGGCAGATGGTTTACTTGGGCATTCTACAGTCTCTATCACTGTTGAAAACAATACTACAAGATCCTTACCTCCACAAGATATTCTTCGGTCAATAACCAGGATAGTATCACAGCTCTACATCCTCAGGAAGTATCAGGTGCTGAGGAGACATGTTTACCATCTCTTCAGAATGAGAATGTTGTAACTGTTAGTCAGGAGCTGGGGGCTCATCCTCTTCTACATGCCCAACAATATGTCGACCACACTGATTAGATGAGCCAGTCTTTAGATGAGGAATGACAGGTATCCACATCTAGGAAGAAAAAGAAGAATGGAGGCATACCCCAGCTTGGTAACTTAATGGATGATACTTTAGTAACTTCGGGTAATGGCACGACATTCAACAATTTGTTAGATGGCTCCGCTCCTAGAGCCAGAGGCAGAGGCAGGACCAAGCTGGCTAGTCCCTAACAACTTATTTTCTGCGAGTTTTGAATTTTAGAGTTTTATCTATGTCTTATCCTTTTTTAGGATGCTAGTGTTTATGTATCGTATGGGTAGGGTGCCTTTATTGGATCCTCTCATACAACCTTTATGTAATTTTTCAATTTCAATAAAATTAGCCCTTGGGTATTAAATAAAATAAAAAATAAAAAATAATTAAATATATATATATTGTTGTATATTTCACACTCGTCCTGAAGTTTCATATTTCATGTCCTGCTGTTATGTTGTGCATGTGTTTTTCTTTCTTATTTTTCCCTTCTTTCATGTTTCCAATTTTATAATAGTGTCACCCTTTGCACTCCATCATTGTATGCATAAGGGTAGTTTAGGTGAATTGTTTCCCTTCTACTCTAAAATTAAAAACAAACACTAAAAAAATTCAAATACTCAATAACAAATAGTTAGAAATGGCAACCCCTTAGAAAAACCATCTTAAACCCATTAGGGAGTATGCCAAACCCTCTATAGTAGAAAATCACATTAGTATTAATTTCATTGCTATAAAAGCCCCTACATTTGAACTAAAACTAGAGCTTATCCTAATGATCCAATGTAATCATTTTGGGAGATCACCCACATAAGACTCATACCTCTATTTGGCTAGATTTTTAAATCTGTGTGACAACTTTAAGTTTAACAATGTCTTTGATGATGTTATTAGATTATGTTTATTCCTCTTCTCACTTAAGGATAACACCAAGATGTGGCTATACTCCTTAGCATCAGGATCAATCATGGTTTCAAACAATTTAGCCAGAAAAATTTCCAGCCAAATACTTCCATCCATCGAGAACTGCCCAGCATAGGAAAGGTATTATGTCTTTCATCTAGTTAGATGGAGAGTCCATTTATGAAGCTTGTGATAAATTCAAGGAATTTCCCACACCACACCCAACTTGATTGGCTAATAATACAAAATTTTTACAATGAGCAAGTGGAATCCTTAAGGTCAATTATACATAATGCAGTTAAGGGGTCCCTTATGACCGAATCATTTAAGGAAGTCAACTCACTAGTTGAGAAAATGGTCATGCAAAAATTTTAATGGTCACCCAAGAGAGTCACCCATAAGAAGATAGCTAGTGTGAATAAGATTCTTGTTTTAATTATCCTAGACTCACAAGTTATTATCATTTCAACGAGGATAGATAATTTAAGGATAGATCTAGTGGCAAAATCCTTACCGACTAAAGAAATGAGTTATAGACTAATAAGAGATCTTAACACAACTACTTTGGAAACTCTGGATATCATAGAAAATAATTACAACAACCCCACCTACAACCTAAGCTATAATAATCATCCAAATTTTAATTGGGCTAATAACAACCCTGGAGTAAGTAATAAGCAGAGGGGGAGCGTCAAAGCCAACCTTATAGGAAATTAGAATGACCAAAATAGTGACTATTTTAAACTAACTTACCTAATTAAATTTACTTCCGATCCCCAATTTAGGAAAAAAAACATCATCATTGGAAGAGTTAGTAGTAAACAAGAGGAACCAATTATAAAGCCAAGATGCAGTCATCTTGAACTTAGAGAATTAAAATTGGCAGTTAGCTAACATCTGAATGATCTAAGACTCATTACGACATGAATGTTAACCGAAGCCTATGCTTGGAACGATCTTATATGATATAATAGTAACGAGATAGTTCACAGTATCTAATTAGATAAACCAATAGAAAATGTTCATTTTCTTACGACCACCAAAGTTCATAATAAGGGTTGGTTGAACTCCTGCCACTAACGTACTTATTCGTGTAATCCAAATCCATATGAGTGAAAAAGAGTGTCTCACTTAGAGAAAAAAAGTCACATAGTGCATATAAATGCATAATATGTAAAATGAAGTGCCTAAGAGATTGAATTTCTAAAGGCATGCGTAATAAAGTTGATACATTATAAAAATTATAGCAAATGCATCACATACAGAAACAAATATAACATATACATACTCACGACTAAGCATAGGAGGGTCATACAATGCAAATGGAATGTCACCCTAAATCAGAAGGATAACATCATGAGGTCGTATAAATAATCTATTGATAGCAACCTTAAATCTTAAAAGAGGATAAACCTAGCACCACAGTGTCATTAATGTAGCGTCGATGCACTAGGCATTGTTACTTTTAGTACAATGGTGGCAAACACCCACATAAGGCATGAAATGAATGAACATTACAAACACGCATTATGCAATGAACATTAAATTGTAGAACACGATGCGAGACATATCCTAAATAGAATGTATGATTCAAACGTGCAAGGAAAATGCACATGTAAGGCCTCTGAATCAAATGAGGAGCATTATAATATTGCTTAATAAATGTTGTATGGTTATTCTTAGGATTTTAAGATAAAATGGATGGGCACCGTGGCAGTTCTATGCAGCGCATAGACACCAAGTACTTCATACCCTAGATAAAAGGTGAATTGTGCCAACACACTAAAACAACTAATGCAAACCCTATTTTTTGTTAATGAAAGGACCTCAATGAGTTTCTTACATGCCTCACAGGGTGGTTAAAAGGGTAGATGCAAAAGAAAAAACTTAGGGTATCTTAGCCTATAAAGGCATGCTCACCATATATTATGGATGATTGATGTGAATTAAATATGTGATATTTTTTATTATTACTTTTATTATTTATTTTATTATTATTATGATAATACACTTGTGAAAGGTATATTTATTATGTTTTGTTATGTATACAAAAGATTAGATAATTTGGGGAGCAAAAGAGTTGAAATGGACTTAAAATACCATAACGCAAAAAAATAAGGCACAATGTGGAACAATTATTGCAGAAAATATGACATAATTATGTGATAGAGTGGCAAGGTTACACAACATAATAGAGCGGGTGGGGTAATTATGTCAATTTGCGGCATAACTACACTACCTTTGGCATAATTGCACCAGTATTGGGCATAGCTACGCTGACGTTCATCCAACCTCTGTTATTTGATGAATTTGGCATGTTTGGAGGTAGCTTTGAAGCCTAAATCAATTTAAGGAGATGTATGAAGATCTAAAATATAATTTTTGACCTTTTGGGCTTTGCCTTTAGGGTTAAGGAGAGTCTTTGGGGATCTAGGGTTTCTCTATAGGGTTCCCTTGAGAGAGTTTTGTCTATTTTTCTTTTTTTTATATATTTTTATGTTAAGAGTTTAGAGAGATTGTGAGGAGAGATTGCGTGAATTTTTATGAAGAATATCTATAGAAAACTTGTATTAAATGGAGATGATCACGATGTATTGAAAGGTCTATTAGCTCAAATTTGAGTTTTCTATAATTCTTAAATATTTTCCTTTTTATGCCTACAATAATAGTTTTCATGATTTTTTTTAATGTATCATAAATCTTATTTTTGTACTCATGTGATGTAAGGTATATAATTTTTAAATATTTTATCACATGGATTTCATTCCATATTTGTCTTCTCTATGCTTAGACTTCATATGTTGATTTTTTAGCTTTCTGATCTTAATTTACTTCTAATCTTACCTAGTATAATGTTAAATTCTCTTGTAATCTACGACTTCTAACCGTCACCTCGAAGAACAAGTAGGTTAACACACAATGACCCTATGAAATAGACATATTACCATTAAGAAATTACAACTTGGATAAAAGACTAGAGGATTCAAGAAAAAACATTGCATGGTTAAGCCCCTTTAACTGTAATATAATTTCCAATGCTTGTTATGACTTAGACATATTCTAAGAAAGACTTGTTCATGACTGTCAACAATAACATGAGATTTCAAAGAAAAAACATAGAGAAATCACAAGACTGGTGTCACGAAAGTATGAAAATTTCATCTCTAAAAAAGTTAAACAAAACTTAGTTTAGTTTTTGGCCTTTTAGGATTTGAAAGCTTTTATCCTTTACACATCATATACTTCAAATTAAATTTATAGGTTTAGTAAATTAGAGCTTCCACAATTAGAAATATTTTGAAAAAATTTTGAATGGGATCGATACATAAAATTTTTATCTGTATATTTTTATCTGTATATTACGTGATCGACACGTACACTTGAATGATTGACTGATTGCTTTGTTGCTATTTTGGGCATCAAATATTTGGCACAATTGCCTGGGAAACGAGTCAAAATTTTCTAACTTTAGAAGAATTGCAGTTGAAAAACTTAGAGTTTTGGTTTGCAAATTTTTCTTACTTGTACTTTCTATTTATCTTCTTGTTTTTTTTTTTTGTTATTTCTATGTTTTTGATTGAAAGAAGCTTAAAAAATGAAATATATAAGGAATTTTACTCACCAATTAAGGAAATGGTTATGAATGAATTTTAATGGTCATTTGAGAGAGTCACCCCTAAGAAGATAACTAGCGTGCATAAGACAGTTGTTCTTATCATAGCCTCACAAGATAATATCATTTCTAAAATGTTAAATAATTTAGGGATGAATCTAGTTTTATAATCTCTACCAACTTAAAAAATGAGTTATAGACTAATAAGAGATCCTAACATTGTTACATTGGAAACCCTAAATATCATAGAAAATAAATTCAACGATCCTTATTCCAATACTTACAACCCAAGCTGGAATAATCACTCAAGTTTTAATTGGATCAATAACAACCCAGGTGTAAGTAACTAACAATGGACGAGTTCCTAAGCCAATTATAAAGAAAATTAGGATAACAAGGGCAGTGACCATTTTAGACCAACTTACTTGAATTCTCTTCTAATCCCTTATTTAGAAAAAATAAATCATCTTTGGAAGAATTAGAAGTAAACATGAGGAAACAATTACAAATCCAAACGGCAACCATTATGAACTTAGAGAACCAAATTGGACAAATTGTTAAATACTTTAGTAATGAATCGCAAGGGACACTACCTAGTGACATATAAGTGAATCATGAAGAAAAAGAAAATGAGCAAATGCAAGTTGTGAGACTGAGAAGTGGGTAACAATTGGAAGCCACCTCTAGGAAGGAGAGTAGTTATAAAACAGTACATCTTGAGCCTGGAACACCTAGCTAAAATCCAGCCAAAGACTTATGAAACTTTGACTCACCTTTTAAGGAATCATTTCTTGAAAATGGTGGGGCAAATATTGATCAATAAAAGGGGAGTTAATTGGGAGAGTTATGGATCTAGAAAAGACCTTTAAGATATATAATTTAAATCAAAGTCCTATGTACCCTCTGGAAGATTGTCATCAATTTGAGAGTTAGAAGTTGCAAGAAATTATGAAACTGAGGATTTAGTGAAAGCTTCATAACAAACAAAATATTTGGAGAATGATCAGGGATTACTAAAATGAAAACTTATTCATGGAGGTAAAGTTGTGAAAGTTAAATTAAGTGCTTTTTGAGAGGTAACCCAAGTGTTGTTGTGTGTTTTGAGCATATTTTTCCTTTGCATTTGCTATGAATTTTTTTTTCGAATTTGTTTTGAGTGGTTGCTTTGCTTAGCAAGTGCCATGTTAGTTTTGGTGGACACTTTGCTCGAATTGATTGAAATTATCACATTTGGACTTTTCATGTTGGTGCTTAGATGCAAACTTATATATATATATATATATATATATATATATATATATATAGTTTTTTGACTGTTATATGTTACAATCATCGATCTCCATGTGTTTTTGTTTTGTTGTGATGCATTTTCTGATTTAGATTCTCTGGTACTGCATGCAAATTTTTTTTTCCTTTCATATGACATGTATATGATAGAAAATATATTTGGAGTAGGATATATATGTGTACTTATCTAAAATAAATTGGCATAATTAAGGGATAAGCATCACCTTAGTATAGTGCCTCATAAACAAGATTTTTGGTAATTTGATAAGGTTATGTAAAATTTTGTAAGAGCTGTGATTATTCATCGAAGGAGAGGAATATAATAAATTTCTAATTAATTTAGTCATTTATTTTAAATACTACTAGATATAGCTTAACCATCCTAAAACATTTAAGTATGTGTACTTGTAATTATAAGTAATTAGTCGATGACATTTTAAGTTTCTTAATTTTTGAATAAAATAATTTAATTGGGTCATGATTTTTTAATGAAGTATAAAATTTTTGCATTCATATTAAGAAGTGATTAAGAATTATCAATTATGGCAGACTAGATATTCAAAATGATTAAAATATATAGTAAACCAGATGGAGTAATTTTCAGTAGAATTGAAAAGGAATAAGTAAAAAAAGAAAAATATAAAATTACGAGAAAATTTTAAAAATTTTGAAATGCTTTAATGCAAAAAAAAGGGGGGGTGGCTAGTGGTATGAGAAGAAGCTTGAAGTTGAGCATAAAAATTTGAATTTTGTGTCTAAGACCTTCTCTAATTAATAAGACTTAAAGTTCTATTAATGAAATACTTATATGTTAAATTTAGAAAATATTAAGTGATTTTGTGTTGATTGATTAACTATTAATTAATTTTAAAAATCTTTAAGAAATAAAAATTCTTTAACTACATTAGATTAGGTTGTTTGAGATCTGCTTTGGCTTATATGGAGGTGTATTGAAGGAAGGCTGATTTACTGGAGAATTAAAAAAAATCAAAACCCGAGGTGGTAGTCGTACATATTTTCTATAAATTATACGATCTTATTAAAAAACTATCAATTTCTACATGAGAGCTACGTAAATCATTCAACTAAGTCTAAGTTTAAGTATAAGTTATGAGATTATGTGAGAGCAAGTGATAGATAAAATTGGAGGAATTGATATGACTAAAATATGTAATGATTTTCATCGCAAATTTATGATTTATTTTATTATTATTATGATAATACACTTGTAAAAGGTACATTTTATCTTACTTGTAGTGTATACAAGAGATTAAATGATTCAAGACTCAAAAAAAGATGAAATGGACATAAAATATTAAAATGTAGAAAATATGGCATAATGTATGTAGTTATGCCACATACTAAAGAGGTTGGTGTAATTATCTCAGAACGAGACATAATTATGTCTCCTTGTGGCATAAGTATGCTAGTATTGAGCATAGCTATGTCAACATTTGTCCAAATTATGTGATTTTATAAATTTGGCATGTTTAGAGGCAAATTTGAAGCCCTAAATGGCATAAGGAGATGTATGAAAACCTAAAATACACTTTGGCCTTGGGGGACTTTCTTCTAGGGTTAAGGAGAGCCTTTGAGGCTCTATGGTTTCTCCGTAAGGTTCACTTAAGAGAGATTTTCCTATTTTTCCTTTTTATCATATTTTTTTGTTGAGATTTGGGAGAGGTTGGGAGGATAGATTGATTGCTTTTGTATAAGTGACCAAAGTAAAATATGTTTAGATTTGCATACCTATTTTACACTGTTTTTTATGATATTACACTTTAAAGAAAAGTATTTTTGATGTTTTGTTGCAGGAATGATGAAATTGGGTCATTGGAGAAAAAAGATGCAAAAATGAGCGAATTTGGAGAGAAAAAAATCAAAATATGAAGATTTGAACTAGGGCACCGACGGCGAGCCTAACGGCGTCGACGGTGGACTTTTCCCTAGACACCAGATTTAATTCACTTAGAAAGTCCGCCGATGGCGCCCTCGAGGCCGCCAACGGTGAGCTCGGCGGTTATGTCCAACATTACATTGGATGATGACAAATTTTGGAGGGGTGCTTAGGCAACTCTTGGGAAAACTCATCCACAACTTTAAAAGAAAATTTTGGCCAAAAATATAGAAGGTTCTGGATGTTAGAAAGGTCTTGGAGGTTAGAGAGGTTACATAAGTGTATAGAGAGTTTACTAGAGTGTATAAATTGTAAGGAATTCTTTGAGAGATTGTAAGAGTGGAGGGTAAGTGAGAGATTTCTTCCTCCTTACTACTTCGAAGAGGAATTCTGTGTGCTATAAAGAAAGGAAGAGAATTAGAGGAACTTCGAGGAGTTTGCTTGGGGAGAAATTAGAGATAAGTTTATTTAATTTTTGTAGTTTATATGACTTTGCTTTTATATATAAATTTCGAGTTTTGTTGTGTTTTCGCCATGAGATCTGAGTAGACTTCTCTGTCTTTCTCCTTGTCTTGAGATTTGTGGAATGGTGATTTGAGTTGGTGGAGCCATAAAAATGTTAAAGAAATTGTGATGATCTTTTCACTTCGATCTTATTTACTTTCAATCTGGCCAATTGATTTGTTAAAATATGTTGAGTTTTACAAATAAAGTGAAGATTACATTCAAGATTCAGGGAGGTCAAAGTTCTTAGAAGTTGGGTGCAAATAAATAGGGAAATAAAATTATCGGACGTAGAATTGGAGATTTTTAGAGTGGCAGATTAAAATCCTCAATTCGGTTCTATCGTTCGGGTGCTAAAGTGTAGATGTTAGCCCTCAGGTGAGGGGAACGTGGGGGCTCCAAAGTGAGAGTCGGTATCCTCCCAGCCTAGCTGCAGATTCAGTAAACAAGCGTAGGATTAGTCAATGTTCTTTATGTCTGGACCAAAGGGTAAAGAATATGTATGCTCCTATTAGACACAATACAAATTGAACTGGTTCACTTTATCCATTCACTATAATTTCTTGACAAAGAGAATGATGTTTTCTTATATATTGAATATCACATTAGAACCTTCATTAGTATAATTAGTTATTTAAGAGTTATTAAAATTACATATTTATTTCAATTGTCTATTAGTGATAGATAAGCAAATTGAATTTCATTGTTTCGATTAAGTATTGCTTTTTCTAAAATCTTAGTTCGTAGTTCTAATATTACTCCCTGTGGGAACGATATCTAGGACTATATTAGAGCCCTATATTACTTGAGCGATACGTATACTTGCGTTGATAAGTGTAATTTTACAATTATTGAATATCTTATTCATTCATCTTTATCGAATCTATAACTGTTATTAAGCTTTTGGTGCAGTTGCTGAGGAATTAAATCTTTTAGCAGCAGTATCAAATACTTATATTTTTATGCATATATAAAGTCGTTGTCAATGAGGAAGATCCATGTAAAACTTGTATTGAATGGAGAGGATCACAGTATATTGCAAGTACCATTTAGCTTGAATTTGAGTTTTTTATACTTCTTATGCTATTTTCCTTTTTATGCCCATAAAAATAATTTTTATGCATTTTTTTCCCATGTGTCACAGTCAATCTTATATTCCTATGATGTAAGGAATATGGTTTTCTTGTTGTTTTTATCCTATGCTTTTATTCCCTAAATGACTTTTTGTGCTTAGATTTCATATGTAAATATATTAATGTTTTGAACTTAATTTGCTTCCAATATTATTCAATAAAATGTTAAAAAAATTTTAATATTTGATACACAAAAAATATATGCATTTTTATACCCATATTTTATACTTATTTTTGGTGATATTGCACTTTAATGGAACATATTTTTATGTTTTCTTGCAGGCTGTTGATTTTTAAGACTTGAAGCAAAAATGAAGCGAAAATGATGGAATTTGGAGTCAAAATAACATTTTTGGAGAAATACTTAGCGTCGACGGCGCAAACTTACAGAACAGATGGTGGATTTTACTCAGCGTCGATGATGTTGTTTGACAGAGAGCAGTGAATTAATTGTGGACCACTGATGCCGACGGTGCCAATGTCGATTCAGACCCTGTTTCTAGAAGATTTGATGAATTTGGACGCTTTTTGAAGACTTTTTGGATGCACCTAATAGAGAATCAACTCTAGGCTCTATTTGGGTCCTAAATTGATCAGAAAAGGGGCTCCTCATCATTCCTCCTTGTTCGTAATCGCCACACCTCGCTTCCATACACTTTTTTCATCTTCATTCCACCACCATTTAGGAGTCTATTAGTTATTTTTCTTTAAGAGTTTGGAGTTTTTGTGGTAAGATTAAATGTGAATTCTTCTCTGAGAGTGTTGGAGAAGGATAAAAGTGAGAGATTTCTTCTTCCTACATTTTCTAGGAGAGACTACAAGGGATTTGCTTTGAGAAAGAGTTTCAGATAAGTGTTGTTTGTTTATTAGTGTTGTATTAACTTTTTTTATATATGTGAAATTTGCGTTTTGTTGTATCTTTCTCATGAAGTCTGAGTAGTTTCATTTATATTTCTCCCTACTCTATGATATAGTGAAATGAAGAGATAATATGGATGTGTCAATATTAAAATGTAAAATAAATTGTGATGATGTTTTAACTTCGAACCTAATTTACTTTTCGATCTAGCCAATTGAATTGTTAAAATGTGTTGTGAAAAATATGATCCATAAAATGAAGTATGAGTTCTACAACAGAGTGAGGATCATAATTGATTCCATGAAGGAGAATTTCGTTCATAGAATTAAGTGCAAATAAATAGAGAAATATATATTATTGGATGTAGAATTAGAGATTTTAGGGTGACAGACTAAAATCCCCAATCTCATATTTTAGAGTTATATTATTGGGTGTTTAAAAATTAAAGTGAGAGTTAGCATTCAGGTGAAGGGAATTGGGAGCTCTGGAGTGAGAGTCAATATTCTCCTAGCTTAGCCATAGATTTAAAGACTAAACCTGAGATTAGTCAATGATTTTCTATAACACTATATCAGAGTAGAGAATTAAAACTGCTCCTATTTGGTACAATACATATTAAAACTATTTATCTCATCTCATTTTACTAAAATCTCATTGTAGTGAGAAAGATGTTTTTTCACATAAGAAATCTTCATCACATTAACATAGTTTAATAGTTTAGTAGTTGATGTTTAAACTTTGCATTTCAGTTTTTCTAGAAGTTAAATAATTTAGTTTTTTTAGCATCTTACACATTTGAAATTAGTGACAGTAATTTCGTTTGATTTCTGTGAATTTATTAGTAAATTTATCATTTCAAATTTAAACCTTCCCCATGGGATCGATATTGGGGGCTTAAATAGAAAGTCCTTTATTACTTGATAATGATACATATACTTGCGTAAAATCCCAACATTGATTGCTTAAATTTTTTAATCATAAATATTGCATCAAGCTTTTAGCACCGTTACATATTGGAGTCAAACTTAAATAAATTTTACACAACTAGATTACATTTCACATTCGAGATCAAGTTTTTGGCGTCGTTGTTGGGGAAGGTAACAGTAAATTAAATAGAATTGGTAAATTAAGAAATTTAGAAATAAAAATATACAAAATATCAAAAAAATTATAAAATAAAAAATCAAAAAGATAATTATATATATATATATATATATATATAATATAATATAATATAATATTATATTATTATATATTTAAGAATTATTTTTAAGAAATTTTTCTTTGCTTATTATATTTGTTTATGCGAAATATTGGATCTGAAGGTTTAATACCTTACGATTCAGAACTAGAACATACTATTAAAAAAATTTAAAAACAACAAAAAGAAATTAAAAATTAAAGCAAAATGGTGAATAACTCAAATAAATGAAAAGCGATAAAGACCTTTAAAAGATTATGTTAATCCGACAACAAATGAACTTCACTTGACTATTCAAAATCCTGATGTTGTTGCTAATTCATTTGAACTTAAACTTGTTATTATCCAAATGGTACAAAATGATCAGTTTGGAGGACACCTATTGAAGATCCTTACATCTTGCTAGTTTCTTAAAATTTGTGCTACTTTTAAATATAACGGAGTGTCTAATGATGTTGTTAGGCTTAGACTTTTACCTTTTTCATTAAGGGATAAAGCTAAAGCTTGGTTAAATTCATTAGCACTTAGATCTATCAGAACTTAGGGAGAACTATCACAAAAATTCTTGGCTAAATATTTTCCACCCTCGAAAACCGCTAAGCTTTGAAATGATATTAAATCTTTTTGTCATTTTGAAGGGGAATCGATATATGAAACCTGGGAAATATTTAAAGATCTTCTTAGAAAATGTCCACACCATGTTTTATCAGATTGGTTAATAATTCAAACATTTTACAATGGATTAGTGTGATCACTTAGATCTATTATAGAAGCTACAACAGATGGATCACTAATGTAAAAACCTTTTGATGAAGCATACTCTTTAATATAAGAAATGATTAGTAACAATTGTGAATGACCCTCTGAAAGAGTAAATCCTAAGAGAGTAGCTAATATTCATGATTCTGTTGTAATGTCTATTTTTGACATCTCAAATTGCTGCTATTTCAAAAAAGATTGATCAAATTGAAGTGAACTATTCTCAAATACCCACAGTATTAAAGGAAAATTCACTAGGCTAGATAATTGATATTCAATCATCTTATGAAACTTTAAATTCTATAAATAATCGAAATAACAATCTCTGTTCTAATTATTATAACCCTGGATGTAAAAAATCACTCTAATTTTAGCTAGAATAATTATAACAATTCGGTGTATCCCTCCGAAAATTTGAACAACCAAGGAAATCTTAATTATTGACCTTCTTATCATCCTGGATTTAACTCTAACCCTAACCCACAAGTTAAGAAAAAGAAGTTGATAAAGGAAGAAGTAATGTAGAACATGGGAAATCAAATACAAAATCAAGGGGCTGCTATTAGAAATATTGAAAATCAATTAGGACATATTGCTATTGCACTCAGTAACAGACCTTCGTTTCCTTCGTTGCTACTGCACTCAGGACATATTGCTACTGAACATGGAAAGAAAGGGAAAGTGACCAAAATGAAAATGAATAAACACAATGTCCTCTAGAAAACTATTACCTTCGTTTCCTCAAAATGCTATCATATCTAGTTCTATTAGGTTTCACCAATGGCTCAATAATTATTTTATTATTCAATTACATTTTAATATATATATATATATATATATATATATATATATATATATATATATATATATATATATATATATATATATATATATATATATATATATTGATAGTTGATTTTATTAGACACAAAATTTAGGTATTTTATATGTAAATATATATGAATAGAGAGATATGTAATAAATCTTTTTGAATTACTTTGAAAAAGCTTATTATATAAAGATTTACATACATATCACTCAATCCTTATATATTTATATATTTAACTTTTAAATTTTAATTTATACATATTATGCATGTAAATGTGTATTTCACTTTTTAAAAATAAAAATACTTATAATTTTGATATTATATGAAAATTTTGGCTGGTATATATGTAAAAAAAAAAAACAAGAGTTTAGTGTTACATATTCAGCAACCTATGAATGGTAATTTCGTCATTTGGCCTCAACACATTCCTCAATTATAAAAAGCTACGCTCTGCGACCTAGGGTTTTTGTTTGCGCCGACTAGAGCCAGGGAAGGAGGAGGTTGTGAGCTGCGAGTTTTGTTGCTCTAAGCGAATTAGCACGGCCATGGCGCCCGTCAAGAAGGCGGTAATTTCATAATTTTCTGGACTCTTTACGGCTTAGATTTTATAACGATACACTATTTCGAGGTCGATGATAAATTTTCGCTGAAATTTAGGGTTTTTATATATTCTTTTGTTTTAATTGATGCAGAAGAAGTCTACGGAGAGCATTAACAATAGGCTGGCCCTGGTAATGAAGAGTGG
The DNA here is from genome assembly GCA_003013225.1 of Phalaenopsis aphrodite. Classification (NCBI taxonomy): domain Eukaryota; kingdom Viridiplantae; phylum Streptophyta; class Magnoliopsida; order Asparagales; family Orchidaceae; genus Phalaenopsis; species Phalaenopsis aphrodite. The sequence goes on along the minus strand of NEWO01000032.1, from coordinate 2,198,383 downwards.
AAAGTATACGCTCGGTTACAAGACCGTTCTCAGATCTCTTAGAAATTCCAAGGGTAACGTGTCTCGGCAGCTCTTCGTCTGTTTTTTATAAGCATATTTGAGTGCAGCTTATTCTTTTGCTGAATTGGGCGTGAAATTTTACCTATGTTTGGAGAAGGGAAATTTGGGTGAAAAGGAATGGCAAAAAAGGTTGAAAAGTTCAAATAAATAGCATTAAAGATTCATGTTTATGACATTGTTGATTTGGATTTCTTTTTTTTTCGTCAGTGTTTTTCAGCCCAAGCAAATCCCGAAGTATATGTTGTAGAAAGTACTGGAATCATTGCACAACTTAAGGATCGGTGTTGAATTCTCTCTTGATTTCAACTATATTGCCTTTTGCAGCTAAACGAACTAAACAACTCCTTTTATTGTAAAATGCATAATTATTCAGTATTGTTACAGCGTTTAATATTTGTATAAAAGAGCTGCCTTTTCTTTTTTGATGATTCACGTCACCATCTTCCCCTTTAGTACAGCTGTTATGCTACTATTGAGAGATAACTAATGCCAAACATGACTATGTAAGAATATTATTCGTAAATGATGAAATTTGGTCCATAACCAACGTACAGATGCATGGATTCCTAAGTTTGGCCTCAACTTGGCATGCATTCTTCGGGTTTATTCCTAAACTTTAATCTAGCTGATTTTGTGTAATTTTCCTTTTCAAACAGGGACTATCTCTTTTCTTTTCTAGGGATGACAAATGATCACCTAAATTTGTGCAAAATTCTCAATATTTTAGAAGAATGTAGTAGATTTTGTAATGTCTATCTACTTATTAGAAGACTTCTTTCTTATGACAACTCTTCCTTCGTTATGGTTCTTGTATAATGTATACATGACTATAAACTCATGCAGAAGTCCCTCAAATAAAAGTTTCCCATCTGAGATATACTTTTAATCCATTAAGTTTCATTTTTAAATCCAACCATTCTACTGAATGGATCTTAATTTAAATTGATATGATCAAGACCAAATTTTAACACCTTATTCAAGTTAAATTCTATAATCACACAACTATAACTTAGTTTTTAATTAGGTTTTAATAAAATTTCCTTGGGCAGGTGCACATTTTTCTCATCTGATTAAATTCAGACAAATTTTTTATTTTAAATATAAACTTTATATTGTATTTTAATATATATATTTATTTATGTGATTTCGTTAAATAAATATATTTGTATATCTATTTTTTGATATATGAAATCTATTTTGACAATATTTTATGCTTTCTTAACCAAATCAAAGAGCACAAGTTCACCATACATCTCTGTATTTTATTAAAGCATATTCATATAATATATTTCCTTTTTTATTAATGGATTTACTATAATTATTTTTATGCTAGCATATAGCAACTATTTTTTTACTGAACTTTTTTAGAAATTATCTGACCAAGGTATCTACACATGGTTAGCAGGTGGTATTTTGTTTGTCTAGCATTGGTATACTGACTATTACTTACATTTATGTGGACTTCCTATATTATGGACCATATTTTGAACCACATAATTTGCTAATTGAATGAGATTCTACATAATTTCAATTCTGTGTAACTGAAAGTGCTGATGTCTTGATAGGTGAGAGTATCATTGAGTGATTTTTAGGTCTTTTTTTATCGAGGAAGATATACAATGTGGTTTCTCCAGTTTTTCTTTGTAGTTTGAAGTTCTTTGAAGTATATTTTGCTGATCTAGTGTAATAAGTGTGAGAAACAGCTTGTTCACCAGCTCTTATATTTCTTTCTTTTTCTGAAGGGAAGGCTTTGAAAATGAATACTCTTTGCATTCATTATACTCAGCACTTCTTTTTTTTTGCTGTTATCTTCTGGACCATGGGCTCTAAGGCTATTTTAAAGTCTGATTCTTCTGAAACTCTTTCATTTTACTTTCTGCTTCCACTGGTTCTTTCCCTTATATCCAAATTGATGTGGAAAAAGAGATATATGGTAATAATGGTCCTCCGTAACATATCTTGCTTTACTAGCATGAGAAGAAAGAAGAAAGTTTGTTTCTCATGATATATGTATCCAATATTTATTTGTCCTGTTTTGCATCTACAAAATTTGTTTGCTCTGTGCAGTTAGGGTTTGCACTAATTAGTTCATCTAATTCTTATCATTGACTGACTGTTCTGTAATCTAATAGGGAAGTTGGTAATAATTGCTAACAACTGCCCTCCACTCCGCAAGTCTGAGATTGAATATTATGCAATGCTTGGAAAGGTTGGGGTTCATCATTTTAATGGAAGTAAGTTTCTTCTCCGTTTCCCTTGTACAGCTATGTATTTAATGTTGAATATGTTGCAGATATCTTTTTAATCATTGGCCATATGACAGCCACTTACTTAAAATCTGGGGCATAATCTGGAATTATTCTCTTTTTTTTTCTTTTTTTTTTTTTGGTTTGGCTTTGCATGCATCCTGCATTTTTTTTGTGTTTAGAATGATCTGAAGGATGCTAAATTATTAAAAGTTTTCTTGATGGTTTTCTGTAGTTTATTTTGAATCCAACAAATGTTGTCTGTTAGCAAATTTTTTTGAATATCTTTTTCTATGCTAGTTGTGATTTTTATTTTTTTCCATTTAATTAAATAGCAGCTAAATGTATTTGATGATGATTATTCAGGTTATTAGATGAAATGTTTAAGAATGTTAGCACACCTTTTTTTGAGTTAATGCCATATGCTTTATTTTAAAAAATTTTAAATCTTGTATTAGCTCAATTATACTGTTAATGAATTTTAAAAATCCTGAAATGCACGTTGTGCTAAAAATAGGAGGCTGAATCGAAATATCGATTGAAGCTGGCTTCATACCAGGGGAGATTGATTTTTTCCAGCTGGAGCCACACATTTTTGGGGGCCTGGTTCATCCCCCAATTTTGGCTCCTCATATCGTATAGCACTGTAACAAAAAAAAAATAAAATAAAAATCCACATATAAAGCAGCTTCAAATTCTATAGAAACTGGGCTGAAGAGCCGAGTCATTTGACATCTAAAGTGAGCTCATTAGATAACTGTTGCTTTTTTTGATACCAAAACATTCATCAAAATTTGTTTGGCATTTATTATACAAATTATTAATTTTTCCTTGATGCCCAAAATTTACCTTGTCCAGTTTAATTCGCTTTTTTTTAAACTATTCTTAAATTGCATATCAGAACAACAACTGGTAATTTATTTATTTGCTTCTAAATCTGTTGATGCCGATTAGAATCTGTAGCTTCGTTTCGTCTAACTTCAACTCTCAACTTTTGACTTTGTTCTGAATCATTGCTCATGATTTTAGATAATGTCGACCTCGGTACTGCTTGCGGTAAATATTTCCGAGTATGCTGTCTCAGCATTATCGATCCTGGTCAGTTTGAGAAATATTGCTTTGTTTTATGAAATTTCTATATTTATGTATTTGCTTCTGACTGATATCAATCACTTTCAGGCGACTCTGACATAATAAAGTCACTCCCTGGTGATCATTGAGATGTTTGTGGTGTGGAGGTTGGGCTGTCTTGGTTTGAATTATATAGGATTATTTGTTTGGATGGCTGAGCTTTGGATGATTTTGTTGTTGTTTTCCATTTAGATTTTGAGATGTACTTTTGCTATGGAGTTCTGTTATCATTGAATTTTAAATTTTAATGTTTTTATCTTGATGATGGTGAATCATTCATTCATTTTCCCTTGTCTGTGGTCTGATGAGATTGTGTTTTTCGCGCATTTGTATGTATACCTCATAATTTTTATGTATTTACATCCTATACTTGAACATTCATATTTATAATCTTTAACAATACAACAAAAATATGACAGTCAATTTCTTTTTAGAAGTGAGTATGCATTTTCATGCATTGATTTATGGCACCAAGACTTTATGAGTGTAAACATCGAACTTTAGGCATTACACATGTAAATACATAGAATTATGCGGTATATGTGTGAAGTTTCCTTTTTTTCTTTTGCCATTCTCTGCTACTATCTAACTGTTGTACCTTGCTAGATGAATATATTACAATTTTATGTTAAAGTTTAAGATATCTGCAAATAATTATTATTAGTTTTTAAACTATAAAAAAATGGTAATTCAACCGAGTTGGGCATTTTCTCCATACTTGATATGAAACGTATACAATAGTTTCTGTTGTCATCCATTATATGTCAATTATTTTATGGCTTCTGTTCATATTACTGCTGTATGATTCTTTACCGGTTTAATTTTTTATTTGTGAGTGTGCATATTTGTTGAGAAATTAGGGCGAATAAAAACAGAAATTGACATAAATTCCAAAAGAGCACACAAAGGTTTAACGAGGTTTGGTAAAGATGCCTACTTTCTATGGTTAGCAATATTATTTTTTTCTGTGAAAGACGCAATTCATTCATTAGTTTTATAATCTTAGTTAAGAAAATATACAAATTTGATGATCACATGTCTGCATAATTGCTGCATCTGCTCAGCCCTGGAAAAACATTGATGAGGATGCTATTTTTGAAAGGCTCTATTCATTTAGTCAACTTACTGTTCCTGGTGGAAATATATTATATCAAGACTTCTAATACATTCAGAGTTCAATGATAGAACGTCACATGTCAAGTTGGCTCAATCTTTTTTAAAATTGACCAATGCCAGTGTATTACGGTGGGACTCACTTGACACATGACGCCCCACCATTCGACTCGGAATGCAAACTGTGTTTGAAGTCCTTATGTAATATTTTCTAGTTCTTGGTGGGTTTTTTTTGGGTGGATTTGTTCTGGTTATGAAGTGCAAATGTCAGAGAACCCTACTTGAACGTTCTCGTGTTTTATATGCTTTGGCAGAATTTAAAAATAAAATTAATGAAATTTGCTTTTTTTAAAATTTTATCTTTGGTTAAAGCCTAAAATCAAATAATATTATAGAAAATGTTGCGCTTCTTATCAATAAGATGATGAGCGCTTAGTGCCTTAAAAAGAGAGAAAATATTATGCAATTTATCATATTGATTAGCTTAATTAAAATATGTCCTAAATGATAATTAGCCCAATGAACAAATTGGATTGAGCCAAGAGATGATGAAATAATGTAATATTAATTATCCAAATAGATCATGATATATATATATATATATATATATATATATATATATATATATATATATATATATATATATATATATATATATATATAAGGACTATGGATGATTATGCAATCAAAGTAATTGTTTAAAATCTTCTTTGCTTGAAAAGTGTGAACCTTTTGACTTTTAGAATCTAGCATGGGACCATTGGGATCATACTTGAAAATGATAGATAAATGTTATATTTGTGAATGGCTTGTTTAAATCAAATAGGGCAAACATTAAATGAGTAAGTGCAATCCCTTTTGAGTCAATGGGTCTAATGATCTTATAGAAGTAATTGTTTAAAAATCTTCTTTGAAGTTGTATTTCTCTTGATTTTTAGAATTAGTATGGGACCACTGAGATCATACTTAAATATGAGAAATAAACTTTATATTTGTGAATGACTTGTTTAAATTAAATTGAAGAAACATTGAATGAATGGGTGTCTTCCCTTTCGAGTTAATGGGCGTGGTGGTCTTTTGTTACGTAAATAGTTGGTCTTACTTTTGGTTATCATTTTATCATTTTCTTCAGAGATCATCATATAACTTAAAACTTCAATTTGAAAGCTGCATGGTGTTTATTATCACGTATAAAGATAATGCAAATATGTTTGATGAATATATAACATAATTTTTACGTAAAACTTTTTACTTTGAATTTTCAAACATGAATATCACTCATATCACCTTGAAATTGTCATTTTTTTTCATAGATTAATGCGGTGATCAAAATTTTACTTTATAAGTTGCATTATATTAATTATCTCACAGGAGAAAATATAAACTAGTTTGATGATGATCATATACACTTGTTAAATAAAACTTATTATTTTGGGGTTTTACACATGAAAAATAGTTCGATAAAAAATTTTTTCAACGAATCATTATTTTTTAAAACTAATTGTGTGAGTTTGTCTAGATTGTCGAAACATTTCAAATGAACCCTTATGTGCTAAAATCAGATTTAATTTGGGGCGTTATGTATGGAATAATTTGGTTGAAATTTTAAATAATAAAAAGAATAATCCTAATAATTCAATCAAAATGGATTCAAATCAAAACCAAACTTCAACTAAAGTAAATGTGAATTAAAAATGCTAAATTTAATCAATGAAAGCCCATTACAAAAATTTCATTCAAATCCACTAAAGTTTTCTCTTCTAGGGTGAGACCCACACTTTGACTTGAAAAATCTTGAGATATGTTTACATTAAGTAAAACTAATTTCAACAATGCGTTCTCATTTTTCTAAGCTAAATAAACAAAGGTTAATTTTTTTGCCATAGGCACATCCAATCAACCATAACCATATTGTCTCTTTGAATTTAAATAACTTGAGATACATGTCATCTCAACTAAAACCAATTAAACTATTCAATTCTTTATATTTTTCTCTTCTTAATGAGCTAGAATTTTAATTTTGGCCATAATCACCATAACTACCTCAAACAATTCAAAATCCCTCCTTTTCATTCAAAATTTAGAGGGAATTTCCCACATAACTTTTCCCTCTATTACTTCCCCCATGAAGCCATTTTTGACTGAAATCCACCACATGCCCTCTCATCCTCAATTTAGTTGAAAAACTCACAAAGCCCCCCCACCCCGCATTGAAATCCCCATTTCCCTCTCCCTTTTCTCCCCTAGCCAAAACTCATCTTTCTTTCTCATCTCCTCAGTTGAATTTTCTCTCCCCCTCTCTTCTTCTTTTTCTTCACTCCTAGCCAAAACCACCACCATTTTCTTTCCCTCTTTTCATTAAGGAAAGTAAAAAATCCCTCTTCATCCAAACAAGAAAGTTAAAGAATTCCAACCTGACAAAGGTATAAATTACTCTCTCTCTTTCTCATTTTGATATGTTTTGCATGAAATAGAGGTTTGAATCTAGGAAAAGTACAAAATCAATATTGAGTCTCCATAACGCTACTCTTGTGATATAGCATATATTCATTTACACAAAAATCAATCTTGTATGCTTTAAACACTAACTTTGAGACCAACTTTTTTCATCCTGTATAAATCTTCAGGGACTAAATTTTTAGGTGGATTGGTCTCTTTTAGCAGGCCTGCAAACTGATTGAGTGCTCTCAAGCATGTTGTACTCTGTTTTGATTTTCAACATTCTAAGAGCTACAAATAACTTATAATGAGACGTGCAATCATCTCTCAATGGCCTTTAAGCAACATTCAATATATCATAAAACGTTTGAGCCTCGAGAGTTTATGTCACTTCCTACTGCACTTGGCTCGCATAATGATATCTTATTCTATCAAAAATCATTTCCTCAAATCTGCCTGAGTTAAATCTAGGTGAGGGATCATAACTTGTCGAAGGAGTGGAGTAGAATGTTGTAGGATCAACCTCCTCCATGTGAAGTCCAAATCCAATAATCTGGCTGAAATCCCTAACGGTATAGATCATATTTTACTTCGTCAGACATTAGGTGTGCTCGATTTTTGTGTTTCGAACATGAACATCAAAACCTACCGTCATATAGGTCAACTGACAGTTGAGAAGCACCTACCACAAATTCATCGACACAATTCAAGAACTCTTGAGTGATTCTATTTTTATTCGGATAAAGTCTGTTGTACATCCACGATCTCAACGTAAGAACATCCATGTTTACACTCAAATATGAGAATAATAAATGCATTATAAAATGCATTAAACTGAATTCATTGTATTTAATTATTTTAGTAGATTTATTATATGATTGTCAACAAAAGATGATAAAAGCTGACAATAATCAACACACTTTTTAGGAGTGAACGTTTTAGATAGGTTTGAAGTCAGAACATTAGTAGTTTGCTAAGGCTGTTAGGGCCGTCAAAGATCAATTATTAACAAAAATTTATCTATATTTTTCTCTAATCTTGCCTATCATTGTAGCTACAACAACCCTTTTAAAGACAAAATATGACAAAAAATATATCTGTGTGAAGGCTATTGTAGCTACGGTGGCATGCAACATTAGAGAGCCCTCCTAATAGATTGAGAATCAATGTTTGACCAACAATGACTTTGATGGAACTAACATTACTATGATGTCAAACAATCAGATTTGTGGTAGATCTAATTTTTAGATATAATATTATATGTCATCGTAGCTACACCAAAAGTTGCACGAGTTTATTTCTTTTGCATTTTTATTTTTTACATGGAAAGTCAATCATTACACTAAACATACTCATTATCGCAAACCCCATATGTGATTGACTGCACACCTGAAAATATGTTCATAGAAGGAGATATTTCATATGATATAAGAGTTTTCACTACATACTCTAATGTGAATTCTAATTTCCACTTCCAAAATAGAAATTCACTTTAAAATCTAAGTTGTTAGATCCAAAATGAAAATTCACTTTGAAATTTCATCTACATTGCCAAAATGAGAATTGTGTAAATGAAAGATAGGTTTCAAAGTGAATTTTCATTTTGAAACTGACAAATTATTTTTCAAAGCAAATTTTCATTTTGAAAGTAAAAAATTAGACTTCACAAAAGAGGAAACAGTGAATACTCTTTACATCATATGAAATATCTTCTTTTGAGAAATATTTCCAAGTGTACAATCAATCGTGTAAGGGGCTACGACGATGAACATGTTTAGTTCTATGATTGGCTTTTCAGTTGGGAACAAACTATGAAACAAATATACTCGTGATAGGGTTGAAGCAGGTAATATTAAAAAAAGACATTATGGTGTCTAAATAAACCGTTAGAATAAATTTTTCTTAATACGAAAAATAATTATCGCAAAAAAATTTACTGATTTTAATTTTGAGTCAGATTTCTTCAGACCTGACAACATTGAAGTTAGAAATCAGAATGTTAACAACTTATTGAGGTTATTAGGGTTTTCAAAGATCGATATCAGTAAATATTTATCAATGTTTATCTCTAATCTTAAAATAACTAGTATTCAGTTCTAGTTATATTCAAACGAAGGACTTTAGACTCCAATATCGGCCTCCATAATTTAAGTTTTTCCTAAACTATTTCTTTAGTTTTATCCACAATAAGGGTATCAACGACAAAAAACATACACCAATGTGCATCCTCCTGCAAATGTCTAGCAAGAGCATGCATAAATAAAGTAAAAAACATGTGTTTAAAAGTAATCATTGATGTTAATAAGGCTGTTAATGATCAAATTTTGAGCCGAGCTCGGGTCGCTCAAAATCAGCTCAAAAAATATTTGATCCAAAATTTTTGTTCGAAGGTCGGTTCGTTATTTTGATCTGATCTTGATTCGATCTGAAATTTGAATCAGAGTTTTGAGTGATTGAAGATCTTCGAGATAAATTTGCTAAATTCACGTTCATGTTGTTAACGATCTGATTTCGAGACGAGTTGAGGTCGACTCAAAAAAAAATTGATACAAAATTTTGGCTCACAACCTGACTTGTTTATTTCAATTCAATCTTGATCCGAGCCAAAGTTTGAATCAATCTTCACATGATTAATAATGTTCGAGCTAAACTTACATTCATAGATGTAATCCAACCAAAATTGACAAACCTCATAGTTGCTAAATTCTAAATCCTAAACATCTTTTTCAAAGCCAATTAAAAATAAAATAAAAATAAAGATAACGAGTTACCTTCCTCGGTCATTTTGGGTAACGAGGAGTGTAAGGAGGAGAAAAAAGGGAGTTCCTAGTCATCGTAAGCTGTGCTCCCACCGCTGCATTCCCAACATGCTCTTATTTCGACGAAGGTGATGGTTAGAAGGACAATGGTGATGATTTCAGAGACGAAGGCAAAGGTTCTGGGGAGAACACGAGGGCTTCGGGTAGAAAGTTTCAGGAAGAGGCGAGGATTTTGGGTGAAGAAGGTCGTGAGAAAAATTAGGACAAGACTGGGAGGGAGTTGATATCGGGCGAGAAAAAGCATTGGTTTCGACTGTCTATCAACAACTTTAAGTGTGTCAATCATTAAAATAATTAACTATGAATTTCCCTCCGATTAATTATCAAACATGTTGGTTAAAGTATCATTAGATGACAGGTTTGAAGATAACCAACACACTATAGCTGTTGTTAATATTTGCTTATAATCGACAAGTCATTATGTCGGTTATAATTACAGTCAGAAAATAAAATACTATTGATAATGGATGATTTATATTGTAGTTATGTCATCGCAAAAACAAAGATAAAAACCGTCTCCAAACCATCAAGAATTAAAACTATTTTTCCAACGTGTAAAAAGCCGTCGGTTGTAGCCATTTTTCGTGAAATGCTAGACAATCTCCTAAACGTGTAAACATATCATTGGCCAGTAAGTTTGGTAGAGCAATAGTAATCTTTCTTGGGACATGCAAATGTGATACAATCATCTATATAAATCCTCAATGTGGAAACTCTTTTTATATGAGTTGTGATATAAGCCCGAAGGCCATGCAAGAAATGTAAAGCATAAAATAAAGTGCTTATTTTAAAATTATTCAATTTTAATCCTAAATTTTATATAAGATTAATTTTTTATTAATAAGATTTTGTAGAAATAGTTTTTATCCTATAGATTGATATAGAGTGCAAATTATCATAAACTAGACATGCAAATCCAGTAAGTGGTCATTTCTTATGCGACTAAAAATCCTAATTTTCTTATACGAGAACCACACATACATAATTTGTATAAGACATAAAGCACAATTTGGATGATTGAAACATAAAGCCCAACTTGTGTGATTTTGCATGAAATATAAAACCAAACTTGCATGTATTACAAAGTAACATAAAACTCAAGTTGCCTGATTTTGCATGAAACAGAAAGCCTAACTTGCATGATTTTTCATGAAAGAAAAAATACAACTTATATTGTTTTGCATGAAACATAAAACCCAACTTGCATGATTTTCATGTAACATAAACAAAACTTGCATGGTTTTGCTTAAACATAAAGCCCAACTTGTGTGTTTATCAACATAAACACAACTTGCATGGGTTTGCATGAAAAATAAAACACAACTTGCATGGGTTTACATGAAAAATAAAACAAAACTTGCATGGTTTTTATGAAACATAAACATAACCTGCACAGCTTGGGTTAGGTTTTCGGGTAAGGGAGTGTTGGAGAGTTTAGGGGTGGCTTAGGTTAGGGTTTTGAGTAAGGGAGTTATGGAGAGTGTGAAGCCAAGTAATGGAGGGAGGCAGAGTGTGGGTGTGTCTTAGGCTAGCCTTTCGTGTAAGGGAGTGAGGAAGGGTGTGGGTAAGGCTTAGGTTAGAGTGTCGAGTAATGAAGAAAGAGTAAGAAAAGAGAAGGCTTGGGATAGGTTGAGGGAGAAAGAGTGAGTGGGGAAGGCTTAGAGTTTCGGGTAAGGTAGTGAGGGAGAGTGTGGGGAATGCTTGGGGTTTTAGAGAAAAAGAGTGAGTGGGGAAAGTGTTAGGTTTTTGGGTAAGGAGTGGGGGAGAGAGAGGAAAAGCTTAGGCTTTTGGGTAAAATGGAGAAAGAGGGAGTGAGAAAAGGCTTAAGTTTTCATGTAAGGAGAAAGGGTGAGCGAGGAAAGTTTAACTTTTTGGTTAAGATAAAGTGAGGGAGATTAAAGCATAGGGTTTCTAGGTAAGAAAGAATGAGAAAGAGAAGTTTAAATGGTGGTATTTAGTGCTTAGGGAAAAAGAGGGAGAAAGAGGTTTAGGTGGTGAGTTTAGGCCTGTGGAAAAAGAGAGGGAGGGAGGGATGGAAAGGGATAGAGAGAGAGGCTTATGTGGTGAGAGTTTCTATCTATAGAGAGAGAGGGAGAGAGGTTTGGGATGGTGAAACTTTGGACTATCGAGGAAGAGGAAGAGAGGTTTGGATGTTGGGGTTTGAATGAGACAAATAACAAGAAAAAGAAGAAAACATGAAAGAAGATAAGTGGAGAAATTCACCTTGCTTGCTTGGATGAAGAAGCGCCCTTTGTTCTTACTTGCATGAATGAAGAAAGAAATGCTCATCATTTTAGGGTTTCAACAAGAATGGGAAAAAGGAAGAAGAGGGGGGAGGGGGGATTTCATTCCAAGGAGAAAAAGGGAGAGAGGATGAGAGGTGAGATGGCAAAGAAAGAAAGAAAAAGTTATGTAGAATGGGGGAGTTTTAATAAAGATATGGGGGACAAAATGAAGGCTAGGGTTAAGGAAGAAAAGGGAGGGAAATTTTTGAAATTTGAGAGGGAATTTTAAATTTTTGGAGTGGTTATGGTGGTTGGAGGCCAAAAACAAAACTTTAGCTCATCTGGACGATAATGATTTAATGAATTCAATTATGAAATTAATTTTTGTTTGAGATATTCCCTATCTCAATATATTTCAATTCAAAGTGACAATGCAGTTATTGGTGGTTGGAGGTGGTTAAAGCCCAAAATTATATCTTAGCTCATTTAGCTTAGAAAAATGAGGAGCACACATCAGTGAAGTTAGTTTTTGTCAGGATGTGTCCTATCTCAAGATATTTGAAGTCAACGTGTGGGCCCAATCTTAGGAGAGAGAACATTTAGGCGGATTTTGAATGAAGCTTTTTAATAGGTTTTGATTGATTAAATTTAATATTTTAAGCTCATATTTATTTTGGTCGGAGTTTGACTTTGATTTCAGTACATTTTGAGTGAATTATCAATATTATTTTTTATTATTAAAATTACCATCCAAATTATTGTTGTCTTAACAAACTTCAAAATGAAGTCTGATTTGGGTACAAAGAAGTTCAGTTGAAAAGTTTTGATGATCCAGAAGCACTCATGCAATCTCTTTTATGTAAGCTCATTTTTTATACATGGAAACCTAAAATAAAGAGTTTTACATAAAAATGGTGCTCAATCATCATCAAACTGGTTTGCATGCTTCTTATAAGTGATAATAAATATCATGTAATTTACATAATGAAATTCTAAGCACCGTATTGATCTATAGAGAAAATGATAATTTCGGGGTAAACACTTTTCATGCATGAAAACTCAAAGTGTAAAGTTATATGTAAGAAATTAAGTATTATAATTGCCAAACCCATTTGCATGACTTTATTTGTGATAATAAATGCATTGCAACTTCCAGAATGAAATTTCAAGATCTACAATGATATATGGAGAAAATGATATTTTTGCCGTGCATTTTGATTTAAGCTGATCTTTGGTTCAATTTTAGGATTTAGTTAAATTGGTTATATTTGGTTAAGTTTTAGCTTGATTAAAATTAATTTTAGGATTTAGTTAAATTAGAGTTGGTTCAAGTTTTAGTCCAAATGGGGTTCATGTTATATCTTATGTGAGTTCAATTAAGTCTTCTAGTAATACTAGAAGGGAGGTCCTATTTTCCGATGGGATTGGATATATGTTAAGAAAAAAGGTTAACCAAAAAAATAGGTCAACAATAACTAACACCTATATATGAACAAAATTAACATTGTATATTGCATAAAGACACTAACATAAATTTCATAACAATATCAATACATAAATGTTATGAAAAATGGGGTTTGATAACCTTAAATCCATTTTTAACTTTTAAAATAAAAATTCATAGAGCATGCCAAGCAATAAGAATGAGTTAATTATTTTATGATTTGACAAATAACACTGCAAACAACATATTATAAGCAACATGAACTGATACATATGCAAACACACACACTTATAAATTTCCATAACTATCATACAAATATGGCATATTCAATGGGAAGAATATCAAATGTAGGATTTATTCAATCTCAACAATGTTGGATATAAAGTTTTGAAGCATATGATGATTATATGCTCATTATTTGATGATATTATAAAAAACAATTTTCCCTAAGATAAATCACATGACAATGGGAGCAAAATCCCCAAATCATACCTCCAGAGGTGTATAATTCATTCAATTAACAAAAAATAGGGAAGTGATTAAGGATCATTAAAGGAAATTGAATCATTGTATCAAAACCATGGTAGCAAAACCCAAGCTTAAAGGAAAATGTACAGCATGGAATCACTCAAGGAATGAAAAAGAGTGTATGGAATGCCTTTTATCTCAGTATTTTTTTCTAAAATTAGCTTGGCATAAAATTCTACAATGAAATGTGGGAGGCTCTAAGGGAGATAGAGAAAAGAAGAGGAAGACATTTATTATGATTGTGGGGTTACTTTTGGTCTCTATCACTTTTAACTTCCATCTTGTAAGATCAAGTAGGATGATATCTCTTCCTTCTGCCTTCTTCGAAGCTCTTCCTCTTTCTTCTCTCCTCTTCTCTCAAAAATCCATTACTTATCACTTAGGTTCTTTTAAAACCATTCCAAGAACTCACCAATGCTACGAAAAAAGAACTAAAAATCTCCTCTCAAATTTTCCTCAGAGGGCTCCTTATCAATCCCCTTTGGCTTGCTTAAGAATCCAAGTCATTCTCTTAGCTTTCAAGACCTTTCTTTCCTTACCCATGCTAAAATTTTAGCTAAGTAGTTGGAGGACTAATCTAAAATTTTTGTTATGTTGATTAGCAGTGCTGAGGTGTTGCGTACAGTGTTGCGGTGCTAACACAAAGGCAAGAAAGCTTAGAGCACAATGTCACATCATTTCAAATTAGTGTTGTAGTGTTGGGTTTGGTGCTTGTGTACCATAGACTAACACTCAAGTGTCAGACCTAATACATAAAAATTACCAGCTGTCAGCAACACTCTGTTACATCTAGTAGAGGAAAATGCATACACTTCGCTCATCAAGGGCTTTAACTTTACAACAGCTTGAACTCTCATCCATTGAAATATTGTCTGCTTGGCCTATGAACTCATGATTTTTATCCCATTGGTGTAACTTCCCAACATATTTATACACCTAAAATATATAATATTTTTATACCTATTTTTGTGATATTGTGTTTTAATGAAAGGTATTTATGTATTTTTCTTACAAGTACAATTAAATAGATGAAAAATGCTAAAAGGAGTGAAAATAGGTCAAATTTGGAGCAAAAATGAAGAAAGTGCAAAAATGAACTGAGACGCCTAAGCGCCAGAGGCTCCGCGCCTAAGCGGCAGGTACCCCACGCTTAAGCTTCAGGTACCCTGCACTTACGCTTAAGCGCCAGAAGTTGTTAATTGATAAATTATTTAATTTGAGCGGATTTTTGAAGAGGTGGTTGAAGCAACCCTTGATAAAAATATGGGAAATAGCCCATGGAAATGAAAATTTATTTAATTGGCTTTTGAGGAGGCAACTTCTAGAAGATTCATTGAATGGAGACACCTTTTTGAAGAGACACCAAGGCATCCCTTGGATTTTTATAATAAAAGACTTAAATTTTCTAAGAGAGGAGGCCAACCATCCATCAAACTTTACAGCCCATCGTCGCTGCCGCCACCGACTATCTTTATTTTATTTATTTATTTTTTTTTTGAGTGTTAGTTTGTATTGTGAGAGAAGGAGAAGAATTCAAAGGAACTTCAAGACATTTGGTGGAGAGAATTTGAGATGTGTTTATCTTTGTGTTTACACTTGATTTTAATGTAGATTTCTTGTTTGTGTGCATGATTTCTACTTTTAAACTCATGTGTGGTTGTGTTTTCTCCATGAATTCTGAGTAGTTTTCTTTATCTTTTTCCTTAAAATGATAAGTGATTAAATATCTGAAGGAAGTTGTGTGAAGTATTAGACTTCAATGTTGGAAGAAGTTGTGATGATTTTAAACCGTACACTTCATTTACTTCTTGATTTGACCAATTAAGATGTTAATACCTAATGTGAGAACATGTAAAATCTGAGATGATATCGTCTAAGTTAATAAATAGTTGGAATCACATATTGATTTCATGAATGAGAATGTAGTTCATGAGGTTGAGTGCAAATAAATAAGAAAATATATTTTAAAGAGTGAGAATTAGAGGACTTTAGAGTGGCAGACTAAAACCCCCAATTTACTTTATAATTTTAGTTTTTGATATGAGAGGTTAGCCCCCAAGTGGAAGGAGAAGAGGGAACTCTAGAGTGAGAGCTAGTATCTTCCCTGTCTAGCCTGTCTCAAAACTATTCAAACTAGAGATTAACCAATATTTCTTATAGCATCTCTAGTAAGGGTAAAAAATATTATTGCTCCTATTTGGCACAACCATTGAGCATACTTCCACAACAGAATTTTTATTTTATCACTGATCTATGATAAGGAAAAAATATTTTAATAATATTGCTTTCTTTTTGTAAGTATTTTAGTCAAGTTAATTAGTTGCTTATTTTATTTTCAATTATAAAAAATTACAAAAAGAATTGAGCTTTCATTCATATTTTAGCATCTTAAGTTCAAGTAAAAATATTTTGCTAAGTAAAATTTTGTTATCTAAAATTAATCCTCTTTTTGAGATCGATATTCGGGACTTAATTAGAAAGTTCTATATTACTTGATAACGATACGTAAACTTGCACAGTTTCCCATATTGAAATATTATAACTGCATTCTTATTTGCTTCATAGTGAAAAATTTACCTAGTTTTTGCTTTGGATCAAGTTTTTGGCTTTGTTGCAAATTAAAAATAACTATTAAGGAAATTAATCATATAATCGCATACATCACATTTTACATCTATATATATACTAAAGAATCAACATCACATATCACCTATCTTAGGAGTGCTCCATGTAAGAATACAACTTTGGAATTTTTATTGAAACTCTAACCATTATACCAATAGACATCTTGATGTTTAAGATTTCAACTCAATTATACTTATGGGGTTTTATAATATCCCTCACCATCCTCATCAGCTTATTTACCTTAGAACGTTTTTTCTGGAAGAATGAATTCTATAGGGAGCCCTGACAGATTTTAGAGGCGGCTTCCACCATGTAGCACTTTGTTCCATCTAGTGCTCGAGAGGTGACTCTCATCACATAATACTTTATTCTAAATGACACTTTGTTCCCATCACTAGGCTGGTGTATTACTCTAATAACCATTTGTAATATCCCAAACTCTCACCCATCGAGATATTATCTACTTTGACTAGATGACGTCATGATTTTGCCCCATCGGTGTAACTTACTAAATGTTACGTCAAAAGAGATATCAATGTTTAAGAGTGTAGTTTTATTGTACGTAAGGGGTTTTTAAAACTTTGTTTCCAAAATATTAGAAACATTAATAAAATATTTATTGCATCAAAATGATGAAAATAACATTATCAAAATGTGAATTACATCAAAGATGATCATAATAGGGCCTTTTAATGTTAACAAGCATTTTTTATAGCATGTGATGGGATGTTACCTATTACATGTTATGTTAGATGTTTTGGCTAAGACTATGGTTAAGTTCATACTCTGAGAATATGTATTCAATTGGAAATAAAATGACATGAGATATTTTGAAAAAATAAAAGTTATTATCATTATGTATCTATTAGTAAAGTCTTATAGTGATTATCTAAACAATAATAAAAAGCTTTAAATTATAAAGAAGATGCAACATAATGCAAAATTATTCCTTAAGAAGCAAAAACTCATAATTGTGTTACTCAAAAAAGATAAATACGAACCACCACCTTATTTTTAGGTGTAATTATTTCATTTTTGTAAGCTTTTGTAATTAGTGTTAATAATAGTTTTTATTGCTTGTGATAATCTTTAGTTCTATTAAGTAATTCTAATATTAGTACTCTATAATGATTAATTTGGATATAATATTATGTATTTTTTATTAAAATGTAGTTGCATTGAGTTTGAAATTTTTTTAAATTTATTAAATTTTTGTGATAGTCTTTTATGAAGATTTTTTTTCTTACTTAGTTCATGTTATATTATTGTGCGACTATATGAAGTTTAAATAATGTTTAATTATGTTTCATCAATATTTAAATATTTTTCAAAAAAACTTAAAACCAAGTTTAATCACATCAACATGGCTCATTTCTTGAAGAAAACTTGGATTAGTTGTGAGAGATTTAAACTTGGTTCGAATATGCTCAAAAAAGTTTTGATCATGTTTTGAAGAAGTCAAAATGAAATTATAACCTAATAAAAAAAGATTTGAACTTGGTTTAAGTAAGTTTGAAACTAGTTTAAACATGTTCATACCTAGTCAAATTAGGCTTAAGCTAGATCGTAATAGATTTAAACTTATTCTTCTGGTATGTTTGAACAAATTTTGATTACATTTTAAAGAGTTTAATAATGAAGTTTGAGCTTAATGTGAGCATCATTAAAATTTTACTTAAGCTTGGACTTGATCCATGTATAAATAGGTTTGAACTAGGTTCCAGCCTTGTCAAACAAGGATTAATATAGACTATGAGAGGTTTGAACTTGTTTCAAACATATCTCTATAAGTTTTAATCTAGTTTGGAAGATATTTGACTAAATTTCAAACCAAGTGTGAACTTTTCTAATTATGATATTAAACATATAAAATTAAAGTTTATATAAGCTTTTTTCGATAAAAGGTTTACCTTATTTTAATTGGTTCAACTAGGATTGAACCTTTTTTGACTAACTTGATGATCAAAGGAGTTGTGATGTCGTTTGAACAAGGATAACTTGATTTGAGTAGGTTCAAATAAGATTTGAAATTGGTTTTAGAGGGTTTGAATAAGTTAACTCTATTCAAATTAGATTTTAAGAAGGTTCTATACTATTCAAACATGCTCTACATGGTTTGCACCTTGTTCAAATATTGTTCAAACATCCATTATTTGGTAATAAAGAATGGATACTTTAGAAATATTCCTTATAGTATAATATCTAATAATAATAAGAATAACATAACATTGTTTATAATAAAAATAATAAAAAAACATTGTAACAAAATTTATAAATTATAATAAAATATTATTAAAGGTATGTATCATAGTTTATAATAAGTTAATAACATAAACTATAACATAACATTATTATACAAAATGTATCACTTGAAATGCAACCATATCATTAAGCTAATATTAACATATAGATCCAAGTTCTTAAAAATGTATACACAATTTGTCTATATAGAATTGAATGCAATTATTTGTAACTTCTTGAATATTCTTATTTTATAATATGTGATTAATGCATTGAATCATACATACTTAACAATCCACAAAGTAAAATAATGAAATTTAAAAACTTGTTTATATAATCTATAGAAATAAGTTGTTAATATAATGTGTGTTTATTTAACTCAAAATTATTTTCCTAACCATTGTTTTGATACTTCATCTATTCTGGATCCTCCATCTTCATGATGATGAGTGGGTTCTGTGTGATGTTCAGACAAACTTAACCCTTTCAAAATAAAATGACTATTGTTTTATTTCATCAACTTCTTAGAGAATGCAATTGTACTTACCATTCAATGGATTTTGTTATAGTACATTGGATTTTACATTATTTATACATTGGGCTAGTTCTTAAAAATCTCTCCTCTTCACTAATTGCACACTAAAAATAAGATGGCAATAACTGAAAAAAGAATTTTCCTTTTCTTTTCTTTGTTATATCAGGAACAAATGCTCTACACTACTAGTTAGAAGTATCATCAATAATAACTAAATTTAGTGTAAATAACTTGAGGTAAAGCTAGTGTCACTTCTTTATTAAAAAGAAAAGTGCATCTTTGGATTAAAAAATAATAAACAATATTGTAACATTAAATGATATAACCATACCTAAAAGTGGCTAATGAAAAGACTTTATAATAAATTTATAAAAATTCTTTCTCATTAGCTATATGCATTTGTGTGGGATTACCTATCACTCTCAAAAAATAAAAATAAAAAATAAAAAAAGGAATTTGATATAACATTGAAAGCTAGTTTCTTATTTTACCAAAGCAATAGTCAAAACATAAGAAAATTCATGACTTAACATCTTTATTGTTAAAAGTTACAGCAATCTCTCACTTACAAATATTTTTTTATTATTAAACTTGACACCCTACAAAATTTCTCACTAAGGAATTATGCATTGCTCTACTCAAGCTTTAAATTAACCTTATAAGTTCAATACTATGATAGGATAGAAAATCTAGTAATAATATTTAAGGCATTCACTTATTTTTAAAAAAAGTTTCAAAATTTGGATCATGTACTTCTCCGTTCCTATGACCATACAAATTGAAAAAAAGAGAGCATCGTCCTCACTAATTATCGGGAGCTTAATAATCATAACTTTACTTTTCTCATGGTTGAGGAAAAGATCATCAACAACAAAGAGAAAACTTGGCTCTCAAAAAACTTCTCTAACTGTGTACTCCATGAAAGCCATTCAAAGATTAATATTCTTCAAGCCCTATTATCATCCAAGCAATTCTTAATTAGTCTTATTATTATAGTGACCTCTTCAAATTTCTTATCAAGGAAATATGTGTCAAATTCTAATCTAATGATCAACACAAATTAAAAATTTAATGTTTATGTTCAATTTTAAATATAACATTGTATTTATCATTCTTTTAATCTTCAATTTTCCTCAGATTAATGGATTAGGGCCTTAAAAAATGACAATTTTGGTAGCATGAAGTGCTTCATGAAGAGCTCTGCTTGACCACTTCTATTGATTATCTGCTTCAAATTGCGATTTATCATTTCCTCTATTAACCTTAGTAATATATGTTAGTATTGCTATATAATGCCTACAAGAAAAATAGTATATCTCAACAATTGTCTACATATCAAAACAAATGAAATGAATACATTTTATACAAGATAATGGTGAATATTCAATTGGAACTTATGGATCAAATCACATTCAATCCCAAATACGAACACCTTTTCTTAAGCAATTGTTTAAAACTAGGTTCCAACTGAGTTCAAATATACATTCAAACAATACTTAAATAAAACCTAAATTAAATTTCATTATAATTTTAAATCTTATTTGAATATATGTCTAAGTGTATTTCTTTTATTAGAAGCTATTTTCAAATAATAAGTTTGAATATCAAATTTCATTGAGGCCCAAACAAGCTTGCCAACATTATAAGTGTCTATAAATGCATTCTACTTCAAGAAAAAATGTATTCAAATATTTTTCTAAGGAAAAATACATATATATACCCACATTATAGGAGAAAAAATTGCGTGCGTAAGATGTTTGCAGAGCTGCGTACATCGGAGATTATTCAGAGGGTATTTGGGGGTTATATCCGCATTATACCCCCATGCAACATTTCTGTAACCTACTTATAACCCCCAATATCTTCTGAATAACCTCCGATGTACCCAGCTCTCCACGTTATAGAGAACACTTACACGTTAATAATTTATTTTCAATATTAATGGCCCACGTGTCGGCGAAGACCAAGTTGACATTTTCCTACGGCCGGATGTGCTCCAGTCTCGTTCCGCGGATCCAACGGTGGACACGACACGTGGTCTGAGCGGGTATAGCAAAAACCGAAACGAAGACGAGTATAAACCCGGCAAGCGATAAAACGGGAGACCGAGAAGAGTTGGTCGCTCGGGGGTCTACGGGCTCGATTACTTCGCGCGCCGATCTTTACTTTCTTTCTCCTTCGGATTTGTTCGGTGATCATCGGATCAATCATGGCGACCGATGACCGGAAGTTGGAGCCGGGGGGTGACGACGTCGCATACAAAACGAAGGTCGTCCAGTTCCTCGGCCGCTCCACGCCAATCGTGCTCCAAAACGATAACGGTCCCTGCCCGCTCCTTGCCATCTGTGAGTTCTCATTCCCTTTTTCCTCTAATTTGCTGAAATGTAGCTGTCAAGCCCCCGTTCTATCTGGTTTTACGTTTTCTGGCGAGTCGGGAGATTGATTGCTCCGCCATTGGGGGTTTATTGTTGGAAAGTAGATTTCAAGACGATTTGTTTGATTCGGATTTCCTTATTGTTTTTGTGCTGCTCGTGTTTCGATGGTTGGTGGAACAGGCAACGTTCTGCTGCTTCGGAATAGCATTAATCTGAGCTTGGACGCACCGGAAGTGCCGCTGCAGAAGTTGCTTTCTCTTGTGGCGGGGAGACTAATTGATTCTAACTGCAGCGTGCAGGTTTTTATCTTTTTTTGATTGATTGGAGGAGGATGGTTTTTGGTTGGTTGAGTTTCTAGGGATTTGTTGTGATGTTTTTTTGCTTACTGAGAACAGGACAAGGACGATGGATATCTTATCAACCAACAACAGAACATTGCGGATGCTATTGATCTTCTCCCTAGGCTTGCCACTGGGATTGACGTGAACGTGCAATTCAGAAAGTATTGATTTAAGTTTGTCATTTCAGATTCATTTAACCAGTGTTCGTAAGAACTGCTATTAATTCTGTAATTCTTGGTTAGGATTAATGATTTTGAGTTTACGCGTGAATGCGCCATATTTGATCTCCTAGATATTGGACTTTATCACGGTTGGATAGTTGATCCACAGGTATGACCCTTTATCTGAACGTACTTGTTTTTTTTATTTTGAGTTTTCTGTTTTGTCAACATATCGCCAATTCCTTTTTCATGACTCTTTGATTTTTACTATTAGTTTCTACTATGTGATGTGACATTATCCACTCCGTCACATACGTCTGTTGTACACGAGCTTGTCTTGTCTCTTTTGAAAGTATTAATTTCTTTTTAATAAGTTTGAATTTAATGATATGGGTCAGAAACCTATTGGATGACTTCTAAGTGCCCTTATGTTGCTGTAGCACGGATTTAAGTAAGACATAAATGTTTTACCAGGTTTCACATTCTTCAGAACCTATGCCTCTACCTTCAGAGTAATCTATTAGATGGTACGTGAGCTTCTGTTAGAAAATACATTCAATATAACTATATGTGTGTAATTGTTGTGGTTTTGAAGACAATGTTTATTATTAAAAACGTGCTTAAAATTATGCTTGCAGAAGAGTGATGTAAGCAATCTTAAGTCTAAACTTTAGCATCTTAGGCACGTGGCCATGGTACATGTCATAAGAGCAGCACTATGCATCAAGATGGTGCCTAGCATGCCAGTTTCTTACAGGAACTTGCATTAACAATGAAAATATTGTATAGGTGTTAATTTTTAGATGGTAAGTGGGCTTTGAATCTGAAATTTTTATTAATTTTGAATTATTTAGTAAATTTTTTATGATTACGATGGTTTATTATATGCGTATAAAAGGTAGACCTTTGCTTTTGCTCTTTTTTGGAGTGCAATTTATTTGGCATATTGTCCTTGTCAAGTTCAATGTCAAATGCTTGTGGATAAAATTAATTTGCCGTTTATAACGTTATAAATTGTCAATGGAATTGACATTTCATGGCTTTATTTGTTACTCTATTGTGTTTGCTGAAAGCCTTGGGACTCTCACGATCCGAAATCTAGGTAGCATTCACATTCCGAAATGCATGTATCATTCATGTTCTGAAATTTTGAATGTAGACTTGCGTAACGGAGGACTGAAAGTCAGGTAGCATTCACATTTCAAAATCAACATTTTGCGGCGTTGAGGTGGAAGGAAATTTCAGAGAAGTTGCTCAATCAAACCCTCTTCGTTTTATCTGCTTTCTGTCACCGGAAAGGAGCCAAAAAGCCCTCTGAAACAAAGCCTAAATGATAATTGTAAGTGACCTAGATAATCCCAGAATAATGCGTAAACTTTCTCCTAATATTACAACTAAGTAGTCATAAATAACCAAACTATATTTGCATATATGTTGCACCAAAAATAATGCCAACAAATGCCCTCAACAAGCACATTGTGTCGATGGATATAGTGTGCCTGTTGGTAACATATGACTCTCAACATGGATCGATGGGACATATTCCCCTTGTTATCTTAAGAATCGTGCTGCCCGGCATAGATTGACTAAGTAATTGGGGTGGTTTAGTTGAACTGAGCATGCTCAAATATAAATTAACTAGGTAATCAAAGTGGCTCAGAAAATAAAAATTGTTGTCCGACATGAACTGGCTAAGCAGTCGAGATGACTGAGCCAAGCATAACACAATAATACATAAATTGTAGAATTTACTTAGGGAGGAAATTTTTTATTATTATTCTCAAATAGGGTTCATTTGTATTGGGAAACCTATCCCTCCTTATTTACAAACTTACAAAACATATCTTACTTAAATTAGGAAAGGAAATAATTCTGAATAAAAAATAGAAAAACATAAATAGAAAGGGAATAAACAATCAAAGGTTTCTTAAGACATCTAAATTAAATCCTTCAAAATTTGGAGGTGATCGTCGACCCACATAATAGAGGTAAATATGAAAAGAACTAAATCCTCTTACATTTCCAAAAACCCTTCTTAAGCTGGTTCATATATTTTGTAGAGATTGAGCTTGGTATTGAATTCTGAGAGGTACTGAAAGGTAAAGCTTTGGTGAAAGACATCAATAATTTTTTGGTGTGTGGGGATGTGGTATAACTCATTGATTGACCATTTTAGAGATAAAATATCTATCAAATTCTCTATGTTTGGTCATGTCATGATGTACAAAATTATTGACAATACTGATAGCTACTTGACTATTACAAAACATCTGAGTAGGCCTATTAGAAAAAACATCCTAGTTCCCTTAACAATTTATGAATCCAGATCTCTTCACAAATCCCCAAGGCAAGTGTGCTATACTTCATTCTTCACTGCTTCTCGAAACAATAACTTGCTCCTTACCTCTCAATGTAACCAGATTTGCCCATACATATATGGACCTTCTGTCAGTGAGTTCTCTCGTCCAACTATCATTAATACAAGCTTTCACTTCTCTACTTTTGATTTTCTTAAAAATTAAAACATAATCAAAAGTTTTTTTTCGAAATCTCATAATTCTGTCAATAATCTCCAAATTCTATTCTTTTAGATTATTCATGTGCTGTCTTATAATGTTAACAGAGTATGCAATATTTGACCTAGTATGTGACATATAGATGAGTTTTCCTACTAATTTTTCGTATCTTCCTTTTTTCACAAATATTTCTTCTCTGGTAAACTTCTGGTTGGGTTTCAATGGAGAATAAACAGGTTTGCATCCAATCATCCATGTTTTGTTTCCTTTAGCAGATCTGGGATGTATTTTTTGTGATATAAAAATCCCTTTCTTGGATCTTGCTACTCCATACCTAGAAAATCTATCATGTTTCTTAGGTTCTTGATTTCAGACTCAACCACCATTACTTTTTTTATTTTAAGAATTTATCTTTCATCATCACTGGTAACAATCATATAATCTATATATACGATAAATGCAATAATCTTATCTTTCTGAGGTTATTATATGAATAATTTGTGATCAGCTTGACTTTGAGAATATTCAATGGATTTCATAGATTTAACAAATCTTTCAAACCACACCCGTAACGATTTTTTAAACCCATTGAAAGACTTTCTGAGTCGTACAAAGTGTTTATTGGAATCATTCTCAAATCTTGGTGGTATCTCCATATACACCTCTTCTTCTATGTTTGCATTCAAGAAAATATTTTTTATTTCAGGTTGATGCAGCTCAATTTCTTGTTAACTTCTTTTGAAAGAAGAACCCTGATAGTATTCAATTTGACAACTTGTGCGAAGGTCTCTTGATAGTTTGATAGGCTTGTGTGAAACATTTAGCAACAAGTCTGACTTTGTATCTTTCATCACTCCCATCACCTTTGTATTTTATTTTGAACATTCATTTGCATCTAATTGACTTTTTATCCCGGGGAAGTAAGAGTCCATATGTCATTATGCTTTAGTGCTAAAATCACTTCTTACATAGATTTCCTCCATTATGGACTTTCAAAAGCTTTATATGTATTTAGGAATTTGCACATTCTTAAGGTTAGTGATACATGTGCTAACAACGCTAGATTACGAGCTCTAAAACAGCGCCCGATTCAGGGTGCTAAATATCGCCCGATTATGAACTATAAAGCAGCGTCCGATTTAGGAGTTCTGAACCGCGAGGCCAGTCAACTTGGCATCACATAAGAAAGAGCAACGCAGAAGGGGGATCGGGAGTTTGCGAATCCTCGGGAAGGAACACAATTGTAGGAGATCTCATGCGAAGGCAAGAATGGCCACAATGGGGATCGTGAACTATCGTGATCCGACTTGGGGCATTACGAATCAGCTGCTTTAGGGAGTGTTATCTGGATTTCTCTAGGCTTCTCACTCTCTTCATTTGTGTAGAAGCTTCCTCCATTCGAAGGGAGCCTATAAATTGCTGTCCTAGTTTTGTAGGGAGTCAGTTCTTGGTGTGTTTCGCTTCAGATCTTTTGTGTATAGTCATTTTCTCCTTTGTGGATTGTATTCGAGGAGGTGGCAGTGCTTCGGTTGTATCATTTCTAAGGTGGTGATTGTGTCCTCCCTTTTACCTTTCCCAAACCTTCTTTTCCGCACTCTTCAGCTACCAAACTCTCCCCTTGTCACCCTGGCACCTAATCATTTCCCCTTCCCATAGGTTATTACTACCGACCCGCCTTCATAATTCCTTTCAAGCTCCTCCCAACAACCCCACCACCGCTGTCGACCACCTACAACCGTTTCTCACCTGCTGTCCCTATAATTCCGCACCATCCTTTCACTACCATATGCCTCCCGTGACTGTTGCCTTTCCTCCCAATCTTCTCTGTCTCTCCAGCTGATCTCCTCCATCCATTGGAATATATGTAGAAGTGTTTGTTTGTGTAATTTTATTTCTTTTTTGGTTATATCTGTTTGAGTTATGTTGTAATCCTATTTTAATGTTAATGAAAGTTTGTTTTTTGTGTTTTCACTATTTTTCCTACTAGTTCCAGTAAAGTCGAAGTTCCCAAATCCCAGGAGACTGATACAAGCCCTAAAATAGTGCCCGATTCGGGCGTTTTGAACCGCGGGGCCAGTACGCTTGGCATCACAAAAGCGAGAGCGCCGTAGAAGGGGGAGCAGGAGTTCGCGAATCCTCGCGAGGGAAGTTCTTGCGGGAAGGCTGGAAGGATCGCAAACTATTGCGATCCGACTTGGGGCATCATGAATTGGCTGCTCTAGGGAGTGCTCTTTGGATTTCTCTACACTCCCACTCTATTCCTTTGTGTAGAAGCTTCCTTCATCCGAATGGTACCTATAAATTGCAGTCTTAGGTATGTAGGGAGTCAGTTCCTGGTGTGTTTCGTTTCAGATCTCCTGTGTGGAGTCTCTTTCCCCTTTGTGAGTTGTATCTGAGGAGGTGGTGGTGCTTTGGTTGTATCCTCTCCAAGGTGGTGATTATATCCTCCCAGTTACCTTCTCCAAACCTTCTTCTCCCCACTCTTCAGTCGTCAAACTCTCTCTCTGTCACCCCGACACCCAACCATTCCCCTTCCCAGAGGTTATTATTGCTGAACCGCCTTCCCAACTCCTTTCAAGCTCTTCCCAACAACCCTACTACCACTGCCGACCACCTACAACCCTTTCCCACCTGCTGTCCTTATAGTTCCACACCATCCTTTCATTGACATCCAACTCCTGTGACTGCCATCATTCGCCACAATTATCTCTGTCGCTCTAACTGACCTCCATCACCCATTGAAATACATTTATGAGTGTTTGTTTGTGTCATTTTATGTCTTGTGTTGTTATTTCTGTTCAATTTATGTTGTAATACTATTTTAATGTTAATGAAAGTTTGTTTTTGTGTTTCCACTGTTTTCCCTACTAGTCAAATATTAGTTAGATATAAATGCTCTATATGATGAGGATAGATTTTCATAAGCTGCATACTCCTGAATTGGGTATTTCGTACAGGCTTACAACTTTCCTTGTCATCAACACCAAAATGGGAAGAGGATTACCCATTAGTACTAGACTACTCACTTGAAATTTCAGGTAAATGTGGACTTAGGTTTTAGTTGGAGCAGTTCTGTCTTTGTAAGTTATATTTCCTCTGCTCAAGATATTTTTTTCTTCTAGTGTACACAAACTTTTTTATTGTGGACTTTAGGTTAGGCTAGTTGGATATCCTTAACAGGAGTAGGTGAGTCGGGTGGAAGAGAAGTAGGTGTCATTGAGTGCATCCCAAAATCGATGTTCATTTGCACTTTCTCCATGATATCAAATTTGGGATAGGAGGATTGATTTTAAAAAAAGTGTAACATTCATAGAGTTGTGGTATTTTTTGATAGCATGAGAGTAACCCTTATACCCTTTTTTTGTTAGAGGAATACCCAAAAAATATACTTGATAGATTTAAGTTTAAGTTTAGTGCGGCTTGAGGAATGATTGTGAACAAAAGGTACACGCCCATAGATTTTAGATAATATAATATGAGAGAAAGCTTTGATGTGATAGGTAAACATCAAAATATGAAGTGGTGTTTTGAAGTTAAACATCAAAATATGAAGTGGTGTTTTGAAGTTAAGTATCCAGCTAGACATTCAATTGATAAGATGCGTTGCAGTAAGAACTGTTTCACTTCAAAAAATATATTGGAATTTGATGAGAAATCATAATGAAGCGGGATATCTTAAGTAAATGTCTGTTTTTTTTTTTCAATATCCCATTTTATTGTGGGGGATCAATACATAAACTTATATGAATGATTTCATTTTTTTAAAGGTAGGACCTAAGGATGGAGTTGAAATATTTCTTTGCATTAATAATTTTGGGATATAAATTTTGCATTAGAATTAAGTTTTAATCATATCATTTGGAAGAGTTGGGTTGTTTTGTATTTTTCCTTTATTTGATTACCTAAATAGTTTTAGCATGATTATTAATAAATGAGACAAACAATCTAGCTCCACGTAGGATTTCACCTTGGAAGGTACACAAATATCATTGTTGATAATAAAAAATGGATGAGGGTTTATACTGAGTCATGGGATAACTACTTCTAGTGTGTTTGACAAATTAACAAGTCTCACTTTGATAAAAATTTTTTTTTTTTTTGAGAAATAAATGTGTATATAACTTAGCAACATGATTAAAATTATGATGAACCGGATAAAAATGCAATAACATGACCTGTTTTTTCACAAACATAGACTCAACAAACTCCAAATGTTGAGGGACATATGACTGTGGAGTTAATTGTGTGTTTAGAGAGATTTCTTCTGAGCAAGTATATGCTTTAATGCATTTCAATACTGCCTATCACTTTCACCAATTCCATCATGTGAAATTTACAAAAGTTTACAAGGAATTTAGTTATACATTTCATATCATGGGTAAGCTTACTGATTGAAATCAAATTACTGTTCAATTGTGGAATAAGACAGAGAAAGAGTAATATCTGGAGAGAGTTCTACATCTCTTTCCTATCAATATTTAAGTGTGATCCATCTGTAAGTCTTATCGATCTAGATGTAGACACCTCTTTATAGTTGACTAGAGCATTGATGCCTTTGGTTATATGATTAGAGGATTCTTGATCTATAATCCTAGTTCTGAGTCTTTCATTACTGACAAGATGAGATAATGATATATTTCATTGGTTGTTTCAAGGTTGGTGTGTTGCTCTGAATTACCTTCAAGAAGTTTCTTCAGTACTTCAAGCCGTTCCTTGGTGTGGTAGCATCGTTTGCCTTTGAGTCATGGGAATAATTATGCTTCTACAGAGCTGAACTTTCAGTGCTCGGTGAATCCCCATTTCTTGTTAGCATCAGTTTCTGCTACCTTCCACCCCGACTTCACTGAAAGCTTTATAGGGAGATGGAAGAGGCTTTGTTCTCATGATTCTCCCTCTCACCTTATCCAATTCTTGAATTTGTCCTACTAGAAATTTGATGTTCTTCTTCTCGATGATAAATTTAAATGTTACTGCATCTTGTGGACATTGCTACACATGTAACTCAAATATATCCAGTTGCAGCCAATACTTTGATAGTTTTGAAGTATTGGGTGTTGTTTAACTCTCCTTGATGAAGGTCATTAAGCTTGATTTTGATCAAACAACTTTGCGGTGTTCTTGGTGTTGGAATGTGTTTCTCCTGCAGACTCCCAAAATTTTTTGGGAGTTTTGTACAGCATAAAATTTTCTCCCACATCCGTAGTCATTGAGTTGATTATCTAAGACAAAACCATATGGTCTCGATTCTTCTATGTGCGGTAGTTGGTATCAGTGATCTCAGGATTTGGGTCTTCTCCCATGAGATGTTCCTCTTTCCTTTTACCACAAATGTGCATAAATACAAGTTGCACTATTGAAGGTAGTTATGGCAATTGAGTTTATGATTAGTTAGAGAGTTTAGGAGTCTTCTGGACATAATTCTTGGTCTTTGATTCAGAGTTAATCTCCAGCATCCTTTCTTCTACAGGAAAAAAATAGCAGGTTGTAGGAAAGGAAAGTTCTGGTGGTTACAGAAGAACATAGGGATTTCTGCTGCAAGGAAGAGTCGAGGAAGGGGCCTGCAGGGAGGAATTTTGGCTGCCAGCAGAGAAGGGCTGCTTGCATGGAAGAGTTTATGTGGGGAGAGTTCCGGGATAGCAGGAGAAGTGCCGATGGATGAGAGCTGCTGCAGGGACAGTTGAAGGCCGACGGAGAAGGGTTGCCACTGTTTCTGCTGCAACTGCTGCTTTTGCTTGCTGAAGGAGGGTTATGCCGCTGCTTCAGGAGTTTGGCTGCTGTGAACTGCAGAAGATTCTATCGATACTGCTGTAGGAGTTCTGCCGGAGGAGGAAGACTAGCAGGGAAGGGTTTCTAATTTCTATGCACTTCATAAGAGTAGCGACTACCACATAAAGTTCCAAAACCTGATTTGTTGCTGTAGGGATGCTGTTGCTGCTGGTGGTGGAAGACCTGCAGAGGGGTTTCCAATAGAGAGGCCTGCAGGGAAGGTTTTTTGGCAGCTAGGGTAGGTCTAAGGCTCTGTTACCATGTAGAATTTACTTGAGCAGGAAAGTTATTATTTTTTTCATCATTCACAAATAGAGTACATAATCTCTCATTATTTACAATCTTATCAAACATTTTTCACCTAAATTAGGAAAAGAAAAACGTCTGAAGAAAAAAAAAAAAAAAAATAAAATAGGAAGGGAATAAATCAATCAAATGTTTCCTATGATATCAAATCAAATCTCGAAGATTTGGAGGTGGTGGTTGGCCCACTTGAGAGAGGTAAATATGAGACCAAATCTTCTCAGATTTTCACATATACCAACTAGGTAATCAAGGCGACTCTCTGGAAAAAGTAGAATATTTTTCATAAATTGACTAAATAATTGAGACAACTTAGTCGAGTAGAGCATGCCCGCTATAAACTTGCCAAGCAGTCGAGGTGGCATTGTTGAGTGAAACACATACATAAACCAATTATGTAATAAAGGTAGCCTTGTTGAAAGTGCAACGTCTGTCATAAATTCGACTAAGGAACCGAGATGGTTTAGTCAAATAAAGCGCACTTAAATGTAAATAGATTAAGTAGTTGGGTTGGCTCAACTAAAAGATGTGTTGTCCGACATGAACCGACTAAGTAGTTGAGGTGGCTTCACCGAGCGAACGTGAATGATTAAAAATATTAATTAGGTGATTAAAGTGGCCTAGTTGAAAGAGGCGCTATATACAAGAAGAAATCAACTAAATAATTGAGATTGCTTGGTCAAGCGGAGCGCACTCAAAGAAGATAAAACTATGTAATTGAGGTGGCCCAAATGAACAATATGTTATCCAATATGAACCAAGTAATCTTGGTGGCTTCATCGAAAGAACACCAATGATTACAAAATAATCAACTAGGTGGTTGAGGTGGCCTAGTTGAAAAAAGGTGTTATTTGACATAAATTGACTAAGTGACTGAGTTGGCTTAGTCACTTGAAGTTTTCATATCTCAATTTGGCTATATAATCAAGGTGACCAAGCAAAGCAAACATTATTCATATCGACCAAATAATCAATGTTTCTTAGTCGCATGATCGGGCTAATCAACTGTCCAATTGATTGATCCTCCTGATGATATTTGAGTAGGCATTCAACATTTATGTGATAAAATTAGCTTCTTAAAAGCCCTTCTAAATGGGAGGTATTATGATAAAACAATGTGTTTTGTTATCCCATGTTTGGTTTGAAGATCCAATCGATCTAACGATTTATGTAATGATTTTTCAATAAAATTTATGCTGGTTTGAAGATTCAAAGGATAAGATATTTAATAAGAGAGAAATATGAATCTTCTTTCATACATATTCGGAAGCTTGGACGCATATGACAGAAAATGTTTACCAAAACATGCGGGCATCTTACCTTCTCTCATCTCCAGGTTAAGTGAGATCTGATGATGTCTATAGAGCTCTACTGATATTAGGTTTTGTTAGTCTAGAACCGGTCCAAGGACTTTACCCGAGAGATGTCATTTTGTTTTAACTCATTTTACGGAAATCAATACATATGGTAAGGGGGAAATCATCATGCCAAGGATTTGATGCCTCTAGATAGAGATTTGAATGAATTTTGGTAACTAAGGCTTAATCTATAAAGGCTCAAATGATGATTATCTTCAATTTTGGAGTTTGAGTTTTGATCATTGGACTCATTCAATATACTAAACTGAAAAAAATATTGAACAGGAGAGATATGAGTTTTTCTCCTTTGCTATTTAAATGAATGGACCTATATAACAGATGGGACCTTTATCTTAATATGAGGCTAGCTTATCTTCTATCATATCTTTCAAAAAGGGGCTAGCTAAGACATTGAGAGTGAGAAAAGATCTATTGAACCGATGAAACCTACAAGATCTCTTTCACTCTGGGTTTCATTGATCTAGTCTCAGTCTGAACATTTGATTAGAGAAATATCTGATAAGAGATAAATATTATCCTCTTTTTTTCTATTTATAAGACTGGATCCGCGTGACAGATGAAACATTTACTTTAGTATAGGGTCATCTATCTTCTCTTGTTTCATTCAATCATTGATATATTACTTTTGTTTTTGAGTTTCTTTCAAAATTTGGACTCAACCATACAGCCTAACTTGGGATTATAGTTATTTAAAAGAGCAATTCAATACTTATATGACAAAATTAGTTTTCTAAAAACCTTCTCATAAAAAAATGACTATAATAAAATGATTAGTTTTGTTATCCCAGACCCAATCAGAAGATCCTACCCGAAGAGGGATTATCATATGATGGATGTGATTACTGAAATGAAATGTGATCAATACATATTTCAACTCACATTATGTTTAGAAATACCCACTGGGGGTTCTAATTGTCTTTCAAGTGTCTGCTTCGTATTTATATGATGAAATTTGCTTTTTAAAACTTTCTCATAAAGGGAAATGATTATGATAAAATGATAGGTTGTCGTCCCAAACCCATTCTGAAGATCCAACTGGGAATGATCACTTGTAACTGATGTGCACTGCTATGCTATATGATAAAATTTTTCTTTAGCACAAAATAACAAAGAATCTTACCACGAGAGATACATTTAATATAATATTTACCAACTTCTTCCAATGTAGCAATCCTTTATGCATGAAATTACTCTTCTTTTATAAATAGTGATAAATCTTATTGGCAATCAAAGATATATTTATAGGGAGAACCAACTCGAGGATAAAAAAAAACCTAGTTGTTCTGCAGGGTGCAACTAATGTTGGATTTTTTTATTTAGGACCGGGCCCAAAGACTCATTTGGATAGGGATTCAATATGAGAGGAACATGAGTATTCTCTCATTTATTTTCTAGGAAGATTAGACCCACATGATAGAGACACGTTCACTTTCATATGAGACTATGTTATTTTCGCTCGTCCTCTCTTAATCTATTATTTTTGTATTTAGGTTTCTTTTAAAATCTTGTCCTAGTTCTAAATCCAACCAGACAAAAAAATTAATTAGGAGAGAAATATGAGTTTTTTTATTTTTATTCTATAATACTAGATTTATGTGGCATAGGGGTCGTTTACGGTAACAAATGGTCATTTTTTTTCTGTTTCTTTCATTGAATCATTGATATATTAGAACTATTCAACATGCATGTTAGATGACAAATTATCATGATAGAAGGCTTGGCACCTCTAGATGGAGATTGATATAATTTTTTTTGGTAATCCAGACTTAAGTCTCAAAAGGTCAAACTTGTGATTGCAATCAATTCCTGGATGCAACCAAAAAATTAAATCAGCCATGTTTGATAGTTTTCAAAATGATAGATGAATATTTCAAATGTGAATAATAAAATTTTGGTTGCTATCAACTATTGGAGGCAATTCAAACTCAAGGGATGATCAAATCACAAGGTAAAAGAAAAACTGTTATATCCTTGGATTTGCCTTTTATGCAGATAAATTTATATGAAACTCACTAAAGTGAATCTCTCTCATACTTGATTAGGGGTTACTCTTTAATATAAAATATATGATTAAAATACTTATTTGGTCAAAATTCAAACCAAATAAAGGCAAAGATATGCCATATCCAACTCAAGACAGTTAAAAAGTTCACTTTTTAATATATTTTTTTTTATTTTTAATAGTATGCATCTATCCTATAAGACATAATTTCGTGATGAATGAACTTAAGATCAAAATTATCACTATCAACTCCTTGATGGAATGATGGAGCGTAAGGATCCTTCAGGATTCAAACATTCATTGATTCAAATGAAAGCCTCTGTGTTTTAGTTAAGTGGTTTAATTATATTTTCATTTACAACTGACTACACCATTCCACAAGTTTTTTAATTTTTTTATTTTTAACATAGCATATATAATTTATATTGTTAAAGATGCAAATTATGATATAGGATAAATTATCTTATTCATGGATTATTATAACAAGAAATTTTAAATATTATTTTATTACGTTTGAGAGGCTTTTTTTTTAAAATTTGATATTGCTCCAATTGTATGAACATTTTTCATTTCAAGGCAAGTCAATCACGACTTTTTTTACAAGGAGAATAATTCTATAAATGGATCCAGTGATAAGATGAAAGCAAAATACTTGATTGAGATGATTATGAAATATGTTCATGATATGAAAAATGTTCTAAAGAGGCCTACGAAGGTTTTCAC
Organism: Phalaenopsis aphrodite; assembly: GCA_003013225.1. Lineage (NCBI taxonomy): Eukaryota > Viridiplantae > Streptophyta > Magnoliopsida > Asparagales > Orchidaceae > Phalaenopsis > Phalaenopsis aphrodite. Next base: position 2,163,411 of record NEWO01000032.1, on the reverse strand, counting down.
TTTTATACGGAATTTGAGATGTGCGAGAAGCCTCTCCAAATTTGGATTGAAAGATGAGCCCTACCGGATTCTTTCATTCTCTTCTTTCCATTTTGAATTTGAAAGATTTTACTGTCTAACCGCAGCGCAGGGATAGGGTATCAATTCAAAAGCCTAAAAAGTCAAAATAGTAATTATGCTTGACAAAAACAAAATTCATGTTAGCCCTCACATATATTCTTGTAGGAGGGATCCTATCAGAGCATCTAATTACCTTGGAACATTTTTTAGCACATCATGTTATAATGTTGAAACAAGACTTGCCGCTACTACTTAGAAAGAGAGTTTGACATTTAATTTTGATATTAAGGTTATTGCAAATGAAATCTATTAGGAGTGCATCGGGATAGGGTTTGATATAATCCAATTCACATAAATGTGTGACATAGAGCAAAACTCATCTGTTTAAGTTGATCATGGAAAGATACATCTCCTTCTTATGTAATTACATATCCTCACAAGAATGGTGATTCTATAATAAAAAGATCAAGATATTTGGATATTGAGCTAGGAGACCTATGAGGGCGAACCAAAGGTCTCCTCTTATCAACAGGCAAGGCTTAGAATATCTTCCTTTCTCTTAGGATGAACTTTATCTAAATGATCATAATAGAGTTATTTTTTAGAAAAAAATGAGAATTTCATCATCAAATTATTCAAAGGGAGTTTAATTTAAGTTTGCCTCTCTAACGACACCTCATCATGGAGGACTTAGAGGGTAGTATGAGTATTTGATAAGATATTTGCAAGCATAAGAGGGTTGCGAATAGAACTTTTAAGACTCCCTATAAGGACACATGAGGGGCCTAAAGGAACCACTTCAAATGTTTCCATAGAAGGGCGAATAAAACTTTTAAGGTTAACCTGTAGACTTTATCTCACACTCTTTACAAGTAGACATAAGGGGCCTAAAGAACCACTTCAAAAGTTTCCTATCATCATGAAGTGCATACACCATATCTATAATAGAAGAGACATAACGATCAAGTTTTAAGATTTGTTTTTTATATATGTGATAAGGTGCATCAAAATCCTTAAGTACCACTCATTTGATAAACCTGTGAACGTCCTCCAATCTCAGGCTATAACAAGGACCTTCATGTTGGAGAAAAATTAGTATCCTTTTTATTATTTGAGAACATTTATAACCCTTTTCATAACAAGCCTAGGAGTATTCACAGGCTTTGAAAAAAGTAAAATATTGTTTGTTGTCCCAAAAGCTCTTTCTTCATAGAATTTATTAAGGATTAAAACCTATAGGTACAGTTAAAGGGAAGCTTTTTATTTCACGTCCTGGTAGCTCTTCTGCCCTTTTTAAGAGCAATGAAAGCTTCAAAGGAACATGATATATGTTTTGCATTGATATGTATTTAAATTTATATATAATCATTATGAAATTTGATTAACAATAAGGTTTAAGCTAGCCCACAAAAGAGAATATTATTTGGGCTTGTATAATTGAATACCCTATGGCTAAAAATTGATATCAACATGGCCATTATTTTAGGGGAAAGCAACTTTCTCTTGATTCTTTCCAAAGGATGACATGCTAGGTCACAGGAATTAGAAGATATGGAAGGCCAAATGATTTGGTGTTTCCTCTAATAGTCTATCCCATACTATTAAAGTAATCAAACCACGAGGTAGAGGGTGTATCTCCATATCCAAGAGTCACCTCTATTAGGGAGCTCTAAGTTAATACAACCTTTAACTGTTATGAGCATATTTGTAGCCCTAAATGCAAGGTTTTGTTGGTACCAATAAAAAATTTAATGAAAATGCTAAAATACTCAACGTTATTATCAATAGCATGACATCCTCATCAATTCTTCGAAGGGATTGCACCTTGAAATTAAATTTTATTGGAATTTTATATGCATGAATGTCAAATAGCCCTAGTTACTTATAGTTGACTGCAGTAAGTGAAGATATTAGATACATTGGAATATTTTCTTGTTGAAAGATTTTTTATAAAACGACCTCTATATAATATAAAAACTGTAATGACGTAAGATAAATATATTTTTCCTTCAAATTGAAAAATGGCATGTGGCATAAATTACATACAGTTAACAGTAGTAATTAGAATTGTTGGATTTCATCAGTTACATATAACTAATCAAAGTGACTATAAATGCATTTATAAGATTTGAGAAAGTGAAATCAGTTAGCTACTCAAAATGACAACTGAAAGTCATTGCCAAGTAAATTTTACGGCATAGGACATTAGCTAATCACACTTGATAATAATTGCAATATCACATAGGAACATAGGATTGAATTTAAAGACCAGGAATATTGAATGGCATTAATTACATAAAACTAGCTGCAGTAAGTAAAAATATTGAGTGATATTAGTTACATACAATCAATTGTAGTAATTAAAAAAATGCTAGAGGTAAATTTAAGACAATGACATCAATTGGCTGCTCAAAATAAATGAATTTTAAGAATTGTGACATCAATTGACTACGCTTTGTAGCAACTACTACGTCACATAGAAGCATCGTGCTTGTCTGTAAAGTCCAAGGGGATCAAATCACACCAATTACATACAGCTAGCTATAGTAACTGAAAATGGAAATTTTTTTTAATTACGTACAAGTAATTATAGAAACTAAATTTGTTTCAAGATAAAATTAATGAACTGTTCTGTAGCAATTTATATGCTTCTAACAATGAATCTCAAAGGATGTGATGTCAATTGAATATTCTTGGTAGCAACTCCAACGTCACAAAGAAGCATAATATCTAACTTTCCTAACAGTAGCACGTTTTGTTTGATTTAGGTTAAGCACTTTGTAGGTCTGTTGTTTGATTGAGCTAGGTTTGCATGGAAGGAGAAGAAAGTGAGGACAAATGTAGTGACTGCAGCAGCAGTCTAGTGCTGGTGTACAACCATTTCTGTAGAAGGGAGGTTCAGAAGAGAAGGATAGGAAAATTGAAAACCTTAGATAAACCAACGGGTTTTATGCAGAAAGACAGATAAGATGTTAGTAAGAGATCAATTGATTCTTGACATTACCTTTTTTAAATGGAGAAGTGAAGGATGTAGGCATTTACTCGATTATATTTTTGGGAAAGTTAATGTTTGAATGTATTTTACCTACTAATAGCTTGGACCTACCTATTGTCAGCCAGATAAGAGCCCACTTGGTCTATTTTAATCAGGATCCATTTCTTTAGTGGGAGCACACTCAATTTATTTTAATAGAACTACGTCAAATTTCCATTTTTTTCTTGTTTCATATAGGTGAATTACATGCCAATCTTAATGTTTTGTCCTTTCCCGCTCATGTCACTCTCTCTAATTCTTCAATAGGCGTTTTTCCAATTTTAACATTTTGCACTGTTTCTTTTGCATTTATTGATTAGGTTAAATTTAAAAATAGGAGTTTTTTTTAGGTTTCTTAGTCTTTTTGACTTCCATCTTATTACCCTTGTTTTATTTGATTGACATATTTGTTGTATGTAATTACATTTAATTTGTGTAACAGGCTTTCTATCTCTTTCATGAGTTGATTTGAGAATTAGGGATAGTTCTTCATTTGCCCATATGAATAACATTCCCATATTTCCTTTTTGCTTGAGGAGTTTTCCTATTTGATGGTTCCTATGCCAAGCCTAATTGCTCTGAGTTGATGAGTTGATGAGAAATAACGTATATAATTTATGCATTATCTCTAGTTGCCCTAACATTTGGTTATGATGGTTTCTCATATTTTGCCTCACCGGATTGACCTTCAAGAAAAAGTTGTATAATGCGGCTGCAGCTTTTATTGTTTTGAATTTTAGCTCATAGTTACTTTTCCTTGAAACCATATTTGGGTATTAAATTTCTAGGATTCTGATACTGCTGCGGCAATTGGGTCCAAATCATACAATGCACTTGCTGGAGAGCTGGTGTTTTTTGAAGCAGGAAAGTCAGATATAGAAAATAAGAAATTGTCTCACAATGATTCTGTTGATTTTGTCGCTGCCACCACTGCAACATTAGGAGTGCCATCACCCTCACTTTCAAGAAGCATATCTTTTGATTATTGCCAAGAGTCCTTGCCTGCGGATCAAAGAAAAGGTAAAGGTGATAAAGAAGAGGAAGAGGAGCTGATGAGGATCTTGAATTTGTCAAGAGCTGAAGTGTTAAGTCCTAGTGATTCTATTCCTGCAGTTCCTCGCAGTCCAGATGGAACTACACCTTTTGCATTTGAAATCTCTACTGTTTCAAGTGTGCAGCATAATGTGGATGATTCTGAAAATTTTGATCTGTCGGATAAAACTGTGCCCTTTGAATGTGATGCATCTAGTGATTGCAACAATAATATATTACACAATCATGTTATTTCAGGAGATGATGATGCTTTACCTTTCAATGGAAATTGTGGAAGTAATGCAGAGCAGAGAAATCCTGTTGTTTCTGTTTATTCTTCCATTTCCAGTGATATGACAAACAATATAAACGAAGTTCCGTTAATTTGGTCTACAGAGGCTGATGTTTCTGATGGATCTTCTACTTACAAAGAGGGAGCTTGCCTTTCAGGGGACAATCGATCGTCTTTGCTGACATTGTCAGAAGATTCAGTGACACCTCAGCTTCAAAAAACGACTGATGATGGTGCTAAACATTGTGTGCCAGAAGATCTTGTTGATTCAGCTGCACAGCATCCAAATTTTCAACCCTCACTTGAAACGAAGGAACCTTTGGATGTTGCTGAGGTTGTTTGTAGTCTATCAATTGGTGAACCTATATATGAAGGAGAAGACCACATTATTGAATCTAGGCTATCAGATTATGAGGATCAAGAGCCAATCTATGAAGGTGAGATGGTTCTTGCTGAACAGGCTATGATAGCTGGTGAAGAAGCAAGTTCTATACATTCGAACGATCAAGTTACTGGGCGGCAATGTAAGATTTAAATTTATTTTCAGTCACGTAGTTGTTTATTTACTTCTTTTGCATTCGTTAATCAAATTATTCTGTTCTTTACTTTAGGTCAATTGATTAAGAACTTTCTGGAAGGTACAGCAAGCCAATTGACAATCTATGGGTATACTTTTATTGCATTTTATGCCAATGAATATTTTCTGTTTGTTATAAATGCTGGGAGAAATATTCCTTTTTTTTTTTTGGTAGCCTATTTTGCTTGCAAGAAGGTTTGAAGGAAAGAGAACTCTGCGTCTTTTTTCGTAACAACCATTTTAGCACCATGTTTAAGGTATGGTGAGCTGTTGTCTTTCATCTGGTGCGTCAAAATTATTTCATCTTGTAGAAAAATTAGATCAGTCTTTCAGTCCGATTTTTGAACCATTGCCATTACCTATTTTGCAGTTCAATGGAGAGCTTTATTTGTTGGTTACGGATCAAGGTTACATGAACCAACCTGATCTAGTGTGGGAAAAGTTGAATGAGGTAAACTGTATTTGCTCCAAATTCCTTCCCTCCTTATGCACTACTATTTACCATTAATCCTCTCTTTTCCAAATTAACGATACCAGCTATTCTTTCATTGAGTTTTTTTTTGGATCATTTTGAGAATCTAATTGACTATGTAACTTTTTTATTGATAATTTTTTGTTTTAACTGAAATGTAGGTGAATGGAGATACAGTTTTTATGACAGGCAATTTTACACAGTTCAACCCTGATAATCAGGCCAATGACTCATGGAATGAGCAGAATGCTATCAATAGCACCACTGTATGTTCTTTTTAATACTTTCGAATTTTATATAGCCCATCTTCAGATGATGTCAGATAACATGGCTGTTTATTGTAGGATTATCTAGCTACACTTGAAGGATCGACACCATCAAATTCATCTTTCAAGTATGCTTCAGAGTTAACTTGGAATTGACATTCATAATTGACTTTTTGTTATTATTTCTTTGAAGTAGAATTGTTTTACCTTGTGAGGCTCAGTAAGTGGTTCAATTCCGTTTATCTACATCAACATGCTAGCAAAAAAGAAGCGAGAACTATTTCATACAGGTAAGAATCTGGGGCGAGTGTAATCGGGGATTACATAATCCGCTAGCTACAGAGATGATGGGACAGGAACTGTTGGCCTTGTGCTGATGAAAAGAAATCTGGACTATTAACATAGCAAGTTGGATCATAGTGGAGCCCTAATCTAAGAATATTTTCTATGAAACACACGTAAATTTAGATAAAAAGAAAGTTGAATATTTTTTGAAGGTTTTATCGTTAAGCCCAAAGTTCTACAACAGATAATTATGTGCGTGGTGTGCAAATTAGCAAAAAATGGGCTTTAAAGCAAATTCATTAATTTAAAATCTTAGGATAAGAGAGGTGACTCAGCATTTAGATATTAATAAAATTAGAGTCAAGTGGATGTTATAATATTCTAACAAAAGTGGAGATAAAATTCACCAAGTCTGCTAAAAGAAAGGGGGATCCACTGGAAATGATAATTAACAAAAAGCATGTTAATCCTCTAGAATTCACTACGTGAGAATCTTGCTTTCTCCTACTCGCTCGTGCCTTAACGAAGAAAACAGCACTTTTTAAGAAATTTCTAGGTATTTTCTAGAAGGAAGGGCGGATCACTTAAAGGAAGTAATAAAGAAAAATCAAGTTAATCCTCTAGATATCTCTCAATGAAAATCTTCCTCTCTCTTCTACCAGCTTATATGGATTCTTCCTTTTAAATTTAAAGTCATTATGATAAGCACTTAAATAAGGCATTGGCTTATGAAATAACTTATTTTATTTATTAGATAGGATAATTTGCTTATGTTGGTGTCTTAGTTTGTTTATAGTTTTTACAAGGAATAAATATTTGTAATTGTTTTGGAATAATTTATTGAAGGGAATAAAAACCTCATTGAATCTCTCCTCGTCCCCTCTATAGCCATTACCTCTTAATTCTAGGTGCAGCAAGCTGCTGATCTCTCTCTCTCTCTCTCTTCTTTTTTTGTTTTTACATTTTAGGCTCTAGTACATCGGTCTTGTTTCTTTAGCTATTACTGCAGCTTTCAGAGAAGAATTTTAGATTGTTAATTGCTGGTTTCTTTTAGTTTTGAGTCGATATCAAATCCATTCGTTGTTATATAATATAATTAGTGTGGATTAGCAGAAATCAATAACCATATAAGGATGAATGGGTCTATAAGGTTTCTTTGATTGACAATTCTCATTCTCTATGTTTCTATAGGTTTATTTCTTTTGTAAGCTGAATTCTAAGTTTTATCCAGCACCACACTGAAGACTTTTGGGCAATTCACTATGCTCTCCATTTTGATTATAGGCCTAATTGAGGAGTATTGCAGCTCTACCCGAAAAACTTTGTATTTTGATCCTATCCATTGAAAGGGCCAGTGCTTTCAAAGCATTAGGCACAATGCATTTCACAAGATTTTATTTTTTAACTTTAATGGGCAAAGTACGAAGGGAAGTGATGCTTTTGCGAACTAGAGGTTATTTAATCAACCAAATTTAGGTAGCAATCTTCAACAACTTGATAAAATGTCAAAAAGAGTAATTTTCAGCTATTTGAAGGCCAATAAAATGTCAAAAATGTTATTGATAAAGTGATGAAATAATATTAAAAAATTAAAAATAGTTTTGAGATTGAGTGATTAGTTGAATACCAAGAGATGGATACGGTGTGAAGAGAAAGTTTGGAAATGAAGCATTGAGAAGCATTTTCAAGGAGATGCTTATGAGCGAGAAGTTGTTATTTCCAACAACAAGAATCATTGATAAGTGAATAGGAAAATTTATGGTTAAGAGGACATGATTTAAGGAAACATTAAGAAGTGACTGTCTCTAGAGCAGAGAGAATGATCAATCAATGAACAAATTCTTAATTACTACAAGAACTAATGAGAAGAAGTGGACTCTTGTGCTTAGCTTTATAGCAATGTTAAATCAAACCATGAAGTTTGAACCATGATTTTTTTATGATCTATAGCCAATCATACAACACTAAGTAACACAATTTGTGCTCGTTGCTTGACCTTATGATTCACAGGAAAGCGTTGCACATATTACTAAATAGCGCCTTAAATAAAATTAGAAAAAGCTAGATTTATATTCTTTGTTAGTGGACGAGGGAAACCTTCATCAATAAAATGTTTCATAGGCTACTTTGCCCAATAATAAATCTTTGAAAGATATTTGATCTCTTTAGTCAACATTTAATATTTTATGAAATACTACTCATGAAACCAACACTTTAGTCTGCAAGTTCCCTAAATTCCTCTTTCATGAGCTTTCTCTTCAACGTTTCTATACTTTTATCATTTAAGGTGAGTAGAACATCAAAATTTTGTTAAATAACAAGTGCTTTTGAGTGCATCAGTGTAACATCTTCCCTTTTAAAGCTTTAATACAAGCAATATTATTATTCATAGATTTTTTAGGTAGGCTCCTTTGCATGAATTGGTTACAACGCTTGGTGGTGCTAATTTTGTGGACTGACAAAAGGATGACTAGAACAATTATTATTTGGCTTAGAGGGACCTTCTTTCAAAGTATTTGGTGCATTTCTAGTTTTCCTAATTGTAGGTGACATTTACATTTTTCATCTCGAAGGCTTTGTTTGAGTGTTCTCCAAGACTGAGGAGCATATAGTTTTTTTTTTAATAAGTTTTACTTTTATTGAAGAACTTAGACATGATTACCTAAGGCTCCTAAAATATTACGAGTGATGAACTCCATTTACTTAGCCTTCAAAGCAGGATTTGAGATTTATAATCGTTCTTTTTTTTGTTTTGAGTTGAACAATTAATCCGTTCATTATTATCTACTGAAATTAGAGTGGACCAATAGAAATCAAGAAACATACATAAATGAATGGGCTGTTAAGTCTTCTTTGATTGTCATGTTTCTATAAGCTGATTCCTTGTGTAAGCTGGGTTGTAAGTTTGCTCCAACAGCTCACCTAAAATCTTTTAGCCCATTTATTATGTTATCTGTTTTGATTATAGGCCATTCTTATTTGAGGGGTATAATAATTCTACCTAAAAAAGTTTGTATTGTGATCCCACCCATTGAAAAGGCTAGACTCATAATTTTCTTACTGGATTTTGGCGATTTCTATCAATAAATAGTTTACCCAGGTTGCTTTGGCAAATAGCAAATCTATGTCAGATAGTTGTTCTTTTCTAGTTTACTTTTGTTGTAGTGGTTAATGAAATACATTTCACCAACACTATTGTCAATAAGTTCCCGTTATTCCTCTTTCATGAGCATTCTTCTATGTTTTCCGTTCATTCATCATTTAAGCTGAGTAAAACATCACAATCTTGTTATATTAGAAGTTCTCCTTGAGTGAATTGGTGTGCCATCTAAAACAAACAATATTATCATTCTAGCAAGCAATATGGTTGTTTGCAGTGCTTGCAAGAAGGGCTCTTTTAAATGACTTAGCTACAACTTTAGGCGGTGCTATTTTTGTGGACTTCACAAAATGATGACTAGAAAAAATATTGTTGGGCTTAGAAGGACCATCGTTCAAAGTATTTGTTAAATTACTAGCTTTCCTAATTATTAGTGATATTCACATTGCTTAATCAATGAGTTTTGTAAGGAGTCTTCTCTAAGGGTTAAGGAACATAAAACTTTTTTTTGTTAGTGAGGGTAATTCCATTGATGAATTTAGACATGATTACCAAGGCTACTTACGAAAATTTTTAAGCGATGGATCCACAAACTTATTTAAAGATTTGATAACATTTAGGTTTTTTGGCTGCTTGATATTTAATCTATTATGATAGATTGACAGTTTTTTTGTTTGTTTCATTTTATGCCTTATGGTATGGATGGTTCATCTTGACAATCTATTCCAAAAGCTTTGGCGAAACATATCAGTTTTACTAAAACAAATTTTTATTGATGGAAATTATCATGTGATAGATAAGGAAGTCCTGAATTATAGATAATAATAATAATAATAATAATAATAATAAAGAAACATTTTGATTCTATTTTCTATCAAAAGTAGAAGCTTCTACAATGACCATTTTTGGCAGCTCATGATAGTCATAATCTTGACCATGTCTTTCTTTATGTTATTGTTAAGGCAGGCAGCGAGCATGAATTCATTGTTTTAATTTCCCTTTAAAAAGTAGTGTGATGTGCTGGGGTTCTATATCCACGTGACATTCCTTGTCAAAATGATCTGTCATAAAGAGTTGTGCATGACGTCTGATTTTAATAAGTATCATATTTTTGATGATTTTTTTTGCTGGATGAGTTTTAATATTAATTCTAGTCACATTTTATAATGAGGTGCATGTTAACCCTATTGTGGGCCATTACCAAGTGTTCTAAGACCTCATGACCTGTATCATTTATAAATTGGGTTGTAAGGGCGACTCTTTCTAGATCAGGATGTCTAGGTTGACGAGGCTGGCTTGGATGAGTACCATGAGACTATGTGAGGTTTCTAAGTGAATTCTCTTTGGATTTCATTTGGGTTTCTTAATGTTTAAATTTGGTGAAATTTGTTGCCAAGTTTACCCAGAAATTTAAATAGTCATAGGTGTAGTCGCATTGCTAATTTTTGTCCATCATCAAGAGGTTTTTTATTTGCAAAAGATAGCGATACAACTACTGACTGAACTATTTAAAATATTTTTGGAAAGCAATAGATACCAGTAATACAATTCTTGGCAGCAGAATGGCAAAATGTTATTCTAAGCTATTTGTTTTCAAAAATGGTTTCATAGGTAGTACATCTAAAGCTTACTTAGACATGGATCAATGACTTGCTAATAGTCCTGCTAGATAATTATAAATATATCTAAAGAAGCCTAAAGTTTATACTCTAGGAAGTGACCATTTAAGCTCCGTTTTTTCTAAATTTTCTTGGATGAAGCTCCGAACTCCTAAATGATTCTTCTTGGGAAATTTCCTCTCCAAAATAAAGTTGAAGTTGCACTGATCAACTCCTTTCTATTGGTTAGCTCATGGACAACAAAGAGTTTTGTGCATAGGATGGAGAGTGGGAGAGAAAGTATCATAGGTGGAGGAAGAGAGTATTATAGAAGCAAGAAGATGTACAAAAATTGCTTCATTAATTAATAATAAGCCATATGATCTTTTTCTATAGGAAATATACTCATGGAAAAAATTGCATTTATGATTCCAGTCAAAATTTGAATTAATTAAATTTGAAACAATTTGAAGAGAATACAATAAATATTATAGGACAAACTAATGTTAGTATAAGAAAAAAAATTACAAAAAGAAAAAGAAATCAAATAAAATAAAATAAAAAATAAATTATGACGTGAATGATACAGGTATTGAGCAAATGGTTGCCATCAATTATGTTCACATATGTTGTGCATCTGATTGAAGAATGATTTATATTATTCTGCTACCCTATAATATTATGCTATACTCTGATTAAGTTTTGATGCATATTTTTTTTCTTCCATTCCTTTTGTCATTTTATTTGGAAACAAGCTTTGGTTGTGTTTTAATAATCTTGATATATATATATTGTCCTGGCAGTTCTGATCTTCAACTAGCAATAGCCCTTCAGCAACAAGAGTTTGAGCAACAACCCCAACAAAATCAACCTCAGCAACAACCGCAAAGTACGCAACAGTCATCTGTAAGTGGCCGTTCAAAGCTTGTCACGGGTCCTCAGGTGTGCACTTTATAACTTCATTGATTTATATCAATTTTTCATTTTCTACTATTTTCAAGATTATAATATGGATTTTGTTTATTTGATTTTTAAAATTTTTATCGTAGATCACTATATCGTTTCATGTTTGTTATCACACATGTAGAATCATTATTTTATGTATCATGCTAGTAAGGAATTGATCTAGAATACATGTTTATGACTATTAGTTCGCCACTTACAGATTAATTTCGTAGCAAGTGGAAATGGAATGGAATATAAAAGTTGAAATAGGTCAACGATAATGTTCCATGGAAAAATTTTGTATGCAACTCTTCCCCTTTTTGTCTGAAGATAAGCCTAATATCTTTGACTCTATGTTGCCTGCTAATTTATTATTTTTTTGCCCATCTGTAAATCCATAATTTGTTAGCATGTTGTGGTGTAGATGAGGAAAGAACGGCATAAGTTACCAATAACATTCTAGATTTTTCCTAATTGGAATTGTTGAAAACCACTTTAGTGAAGATCTGAAACTTGAGGTTTCCAAAAGACGTAAAAATTCATTAGATACAAACTCAAATATCTTTGATGAAAATTGAAAAATGATGGAAATCAATTCAGACAAAAGGCCTGGCATTCTGCCAAATATTGATAACTAGAACTAATTATCATGAATGCCATTTACAAATGTTAAACTTCATGCGATCAATAGAAATTCAGACTTGAAAATATGACTGCAATTTCACTTTAGGAAATAATGAAAAAGCGCTAATGAAGAAAAAGTGCAAGGGAAAAAATTGCTAAGGAAAATAATTTCCATTCTTGTATAATGAGATTGCCTCTATAAAAATTCTTCAAGTCTTTCATTTGATTGAAGATTGAAATCTTAAAAGGAGCAATTTACACATTTATGTGAAATTTTATTAGGCATACAATTTTCTTATATGCCTTGGATCATTATTTATTATCATAAAAGTGACTTGATAACAATTTTCACCATCTTCTTTTGAAGAAAAGCCATAAAAGTATCATAGTTGGAAGTTGTGAAAACATTTGAAAAGTTGCAAGAAAATTGCCGTCCCTTGCCTAGCCTCGAATGAACAACAATAGATCCTCTAGGAGGGGAAGTTATTGACTTGTTAAACGAAGGAGTCACATAGATACAATAGTGTAAGATCTATAAAAGAGGCACACAAGCCGTAATTTAAAGGAGGAAAGCTACCACATTTTTTTATGAATTGTTCAATGACAATCTCCCAAAAGACCCAGTCATAGCTATTGGATTTTTAAAAAAAGATTTTCATGAATTATCACCTTCCAATATATGTTTCAACTTTGTGGGACACATTTGTATCTATTATCATTATTGGGAACGATTTCATTACCAATAATAGTTTCAAGATTATGGTTAGTGTTGAAGTTTGGAAGATATATGAATGATTGGTTGTATGTAAACAAAATTAGATTTGAAAAAAGTAGGATTTAAGGTATTAGTTGATGATTCATGCTATAAGGTTTAAGTTGATATATATATATATATTAATACTTTTTGTTTGAAATTTGATTTTTCTAACTTGGAAGCATTCACTCGAGTTCATTACATCGTCATATGATCTTATTTATCTAGTAATTAAATTCTTAAGTGTTCTTAAAGAAAACTACTTTGGATTCATAAGGATTGTTATCTTTTTTGCATTTCTAGTAGAGTTTTAATTGTCATAATTAGCAACAAGTTTAGATACAAAAAAAAAAAAAGACAAATACTACATGTTTTTTTGATATTTCCAACTTATAAGGATTCACTTCAGCTCACTGCATAATGTCATATGGTATTTATTTTTTAGCATTTAATGGCGTAAATATTCCTAAATGAAATTTTATGGATTTCAAGGGATCACTGTATTATTTTCTTTGAATTTTATATATATCCTATTTGTATCTGGTGTAGATTTATTATTAGAGGAAATGATGATGAGAAATAAAAAAATGCCCGTCGTGATTTAGTAATATTATCTTTTCATGCCACACAAATCATATGTATTTATTAAAGATCAATTTTATCATATTGACGGATTGCTTCTTTAAGTTAATGTAATCTAAATGGGTTAAAGAGTAATCATGATGAATTATATAACTTGGAGTCATCTATATAGTTGGAATTTTAATTTTCTTGTGTTTTTAATGCAATTGTCATTAAGAAATTCACATAAACGTTGATATAATTTGAATTTCTTAATATATTACTTTGGAAAACAAGAAACAAAGAATTGAAAATAAAATTATTATCATATTGTTCAACGCATTTAGAGTTAGTTCATAATGGGTTGCATTATTAGCTTTTTTTTTTTGTTTTAATTGATTTATCTACCTCTACATGTATGATATGAAGGCTTAAAGTGTCATTAATTGATTCATATTCTAATAGAGATTTGGGCTCAGCTATAATCTCATATTGAAATTTAACTTTAGATATAGGTTTTGACTCTTTGCTTATATGTGGGTTTTGCGATAGGTATATTCTCATTGGTATATATTTTAGTGTAGGTTCTGATGCAATTCAAATTTAGCATTCGTCTGTGTGATTAATTTGTGCAGCATAATTCTTTTTCTCCATGCTTTATTTATCGTAAAAAGATATATGAGGGAAAGAGTTGCAACCTTTCTAAATTGTGCATTCAATGGAAGTTCAGACAGGGCTTTGGGAAAATTTTGATTATTACAGCTATTGTTTGATTCTTTTGTGGTTATTTTGTGTATAACGCGTCAACTGAGTCGTGTACTACATAGGCAATAACACGAGTTCAACCAAGAAGTTGTGTTCTATTGTGTTAAATGCTTCAAACAAATTAGCATAAATAGAATTACGGTCAAGTTTGTTTGAGTGACCTAACAAAATTTGAGTGATTCACTTTGTCTAGGGGTCTAAACGAGTTGAGTCGGGCTTGAGCTGCCCTTGGCTTGAGCTTGAACTCTGATTAATTAATTGAGTTAGCTCACGGGTTGGCTTGTTTATTATGAATAAAATGAGGTTTTATGAGATAATTAATAAGAAATCATTCAATATAAAATATAAAAGATTATTTTTTAATCATTTTTAATAAATTAAAAATAGTGTCCTAAATTTAATATATTTTGAGTATATATATTTTATATTAATTATTTTTTAAAAGAGCTCACAAGTCGAGTTAGGACTATTTTGAGGTTGACTTAGGGTGTGTTTGGGGCAGATTATGTTTATCCAGATAAGCAGCTTATCCTGTCTGCATTTAGTGTGAAAACCCAACCGCGTTTTCGGATAAGCTGTTGAAACATGTTTTCCAAACGGTGAGGCGGTCTTTTGAAAACGCCGCTCACACTTATAAACTGCCCCAAACGGGCCCTTAGTTGTTCATTGAGCTTGGGTCTTGAGCCACTTATCAAACAGAGTGTGAACCAACTCATTAGAAAGCTTTGCTAAGTTTCACTCTCAACTTAGGCTTTGGAAAGTGAGCTGTTACTGAAATTATTATAATGTTATTAGAAGAGTGAAGCTTTGCTCTAATGGAGACATGCTAGACACATGCTACATGATCTTGGAAAATAGCAACCTGTATAATATGATTACAATAATAATCATAGTAAAGTAATACCTTTTGAGCATCAGTTTAAAACTGTCAAATTATTTGATATGCTTTATTAAAAAAAAAAATCTGATGCGATGGAAATTATTTCAAACACTTATTTTGTGCAATTTCTTTCAATACACCTGTATCTTACATATTTATGTGGACTGCATTAGTTATAGTAATAATAATAATAATAATAATAATATTGTTATTATTTTATTGCAACTACTCGAAGAGAATTGATATCTGGTGTTACTTTGGACCTGCCATGACAGATCAGTTGCTTGAATAATCTGGTATTCAGAAATGAAGGAAACGCTTTCCTTAATTGTCACTTGAGCTCAATTTAACATTCCATTTGTTTCTTTTCATACTTGCACATCTTGACTTGTATAAAAGATCAAGAGCATTTGTCTTTTCACTTACTCTTCATGTTACTTGAAAATTGCAGGTACCTAGGAACACCAATTTGACGCAGAAAAGTGAATCAAAACTGAAAGAAAAATGTGCCATAATGTAAATAAAGGTTTTTAAATCTTTACAATATTCGTGTCCACTGTTCATCTTGTATTACATGATGCAAGTTTTGATGTAAAGAATAATATCACAAACAATGTTTGCAATATAGATTTGGTTATGTTTCCAATCCATTCATCTTTTGATTTGCATACGCACCGTGGTCCTCTCTAATAAATAAGCCTCTATTTTTTTTTTTGGGTGTTAATCACAATAACTTATAAACATGCATTTATAATATATATCAGATTTGTCTATTCAATGTCACAAAAATATCATGTTAAAGTTTGATAGATACATATAACATAACTGTGACAAAAAAAAAAGTAGAAAAAACAAAAACCCTTCTAAGCATGGACTGCCAAGACGGTGGTGTCGATTAACGCAGGAAATAGTGCTACAAGAAGTGGGTTCTTCCATAGGCAGCTCATGAAATCATCCCGATCAATTTTTCCATCCTCGTCCACGTCAAACAAATGAACCAATTGATTGAGCTGTAATGAAATGAAAATAATAATAATAATAATGATATTAAATTATCACTAAAGTCTATTTGATGAATTTAATTAGGATAATAATTAATATTAAAAGTATTTGAAACATCTAAAAATTATTTTAAACGTTTTTAAAATAATAATTTATTTTTATAGAAAACAAAAACTGATCCAAACGAGTCCTTAAAATCTTACAGATTCTTTGTCGGTTGATGGCATCATTGACTGAAGCTTATCACGAAACTACAACCATTAAATGTGTTAGAAAAACTAAATTATAAGCAGGGATATAAAGGAAAGAGTGAGGGATGGCAATAGTAACCTGTTCTATTGTTAAAGTTGAACAACTTGATTCACCATCACAGAATGTGTTGAAAGCTGTTTCACAAGCTCTCATGAATAAAGGCTGCTTCCTAACGTGAGCTGATCCGATCAAGAACTGCGAGGTGTGCACAATTTAGTACTTTATTGAATCAAATGCAAATATATGCATGGAAAAAACGGGCGTATGCTGCTTTCTGTACGAATTCTTTTGCCAATAACAAGATATTTAAATTACAGCAAGATTATAATTCCTTGCATTACAATGAAAATAGTTACAAAAAAAAAAGTAGTTATTTAAGGGATGGACACTGCAGATACATTTTATTTTTACGAATTAAATTAAAAATAAACTTAATGCAAAGAAAACTGCATGTCACCAGATATAAATTCTCTTCAGCAACACCGTTATTATGAGCATGATGTCACAAACAAAAAGTCCCACGTCGCATAGATGTAGGGCGGAAGAGTAGTATTTGAGTCCTGGGCTGTCCACCTCTCTTAAGAGCTCTTTTGGGAGGTAAGTAGTATCAGAGAAGATTACTGCTTGCCAGGTGTGTGGACTCTCCATGGTTCAGTGAGACCCTCGGTGGAGCCGAGTGATTGGGTGGAGGAGAATGTCATAGACAAAAGTCCCACATCGGCTAAGTGTAGGGCTTAAAAACAGTATTTAAGTCCTAGGCTGCCCACCACCCCTAAGAGCTCTTTTGGGAGGTGACAACAAGCTATAGTTCGTCTTAGATTTTTTAATTCTAAATTAAATTCTAATTTAACATTCAATCCTGTTGAATTCTATTATATTCAAATTTTATTGCACAAATTGTAAGTTATGTTAGCTTTACATTTTTTCTTCAAAGTCTGTCCAAATTAATTTTGTCTTTGCTATTGCATTTTCTTCCTCTATTACATACGCCAAAACCAAACAAATGGGCTATTTGTTAATGAGCAAGATTCGAGTGAAGTATGATTTGATAAATTCTAAGGGTATTAAAACATTGTGCCATTATTAAATCTGAGCTAAATCTCAACTGATCGTCGAACTGCTATAAGATTTAAGGATTTAAAGAGCAATAAATACTCCAACTCATTAATCGGAAAAGGTAAAAATTACTATTAAATATGCTAATTAATGCTTAAATAGAGTAATTATGAAATAATTGGGTTTACTTAAACTAATTTAAAATGAATTTAAAAACTAACTAAAAAATTAGACCAACTTATTAGAGAAATTAGCAGTAAAAAAATTAATTTAAGGAAGAATTATGATTAAGTTTATTTTCTAATGCTTTAAAGAACTAATTAATTATCAAGTACATTTAATCAAAGCTATTTTAAAATATATTTATCAATTAAATTATTAATCAATAGAAATGATCAGTAATTAGTTAATTGTAAATTTAAGGCAAATTATACTTTAATTAAGCTGCTCATTGTTAAAATAAACTAATAATGAATTAAATAGATTTGGTATGAATAATTAGGCTAATCATAGTTAATTGTAAATTTAAGGCAAATTATACTTTAACCAATCCAAATCATCAGTAATTAGTTGTAACTCAAGATAATTAATCCATGTCATTAGTGATTCCGCTTGCAGTATCCGTTTTGCAGATTTGGTAGGGTGTTTTACATTTTAGGGTCTTTACATGTTTCAAGATGTCATATTTTGTTAATTATTTTCCTCCAATAAATCTGAGGCTTTCCTAACTCATTTTCATTATTCGGTTCACTAACACCAAGATTCTAAGGTGTACGAGGGTTTGGTTGAAGTAAGGTTCTGTCCGTGGGCGTATGAGCCATTTAGTTCACTACAACTCCCAATAAGTTCAAATCATTTACCTTTAATGGTGTGTGCATGGCCCTGAACTCAAGATGTTGAGGTTAGACATAGAGTTGTCAAACTCTAGGCAAAGGCTGCATACTATTATTCAAAACTTGCTCTTTTCAGTAATAGCACATGCATACATTTCATTAGTTAAATTTTATTTTAATTTATATTTAGTTTATTCATGAAGTCATGCTTATGTTCAAATTTTTTTGTCTTCTTTAAGTTCTATTATTTGTAGACCTGTTTAGTATTTATTTCGACAATCTTTTGATATTTGCCCAGAGTGGAGGGCACTTACATGAGTGCTAAGGGGGGTTCTCATGTGGTGGGCTCTCTGGGTCAGCCCGACGCATGATGGATCGGACCATTTTGACTAACCCACCTCCTCATTTCATGCCAAAATTCCTCCCCTACGAAATCCTCTCCTTCCTACTTTGATTGAATTTCAAATTCTTGCCTATTCTTTCCACCTTTTTTAATTCTTACTTGTTTCTCTACCTGCCTAGCTTAGCTCTTGCTTCCATCTATTTATAATTTTTTGTATGCTGATCGCTAAACAATTCTTGCTCATTTTTTGATTCCACGCGTGTCTTCCAGGCATTCCCTCTTCAATGGTTGTATCCGACGGCGAGCGTTGCTACAACCGTACCTTGCCCAAGGCATGTATCTCCCCTTCGTTCCTTCCTCCCCTGTCAATCACTAGCGCCTTCCTCTGCGCAGAGAGGCCGTTGGTCCCGCCCTTGCTTGCCTAAGTCGAACGTAGCTCTCGCCAACATCACATATAGGCCGCTCTGGCGAGTTTAAATATCTTTTAAGAGCATGAATCTTGTTAAATCCAATCTTAATAATAAGAAAAATTGGGCCAACCAAGTGGACTCAAGTCTTGTTAACTCTTGTGAGAAACAAAATTGGATGTGTTACATGGGACTTGTGACTTTGCTCTATAAGGAAAATGAAAAAATTGAAGAATATTGTGCAAGACGTTAGCTTCAAATTTTAAATAAAGTTTGCAAAATTTCAAAATGAGTATATGCTTTTAAAAAAAGTTGCACATTTCTCAAAATAGACCTTTGGTCCGCACAATGTTCTCAATTATTAGATTTAAATGTTATGCCACTTCATCCCATATGCTCATGTTTATCATTTGATGATGTCATGCATTTCAATGCATATGCACAAGACAATTGTGCGATTTTCAGTATAATTGCATGATGCATATATATGTAATTTTTGGTGTAATTTTTGGATGCACAATTGTAAGTTTTTCAAGGCATTTTGAAAGAATTATATTGAAATTCGTGACATGATTTAAAAATATTTGAATTTTTTTTATTTGCATGATCTTTAAGATAATTGCTACGATTTCGATCCATCATATTGAAGTTGAAAATAACCTTACGAATTCACCTATGACCATATATTTTTAAGACTTTGATTGTTTGTGTGAATGTTTTTAACCAATTCACATAATTTTATTTTTGAAATTTAAAATAATATATTATGCTCACTTGCACGTGTTGCAAAACTCATAGCATAAATCTTTTTCGGTACTTTATAAAGTAATGTTTCATCTTTATGCATTTGAATTTTAGTCATATGGAACCAATTCTTCTCCTATAAATAAGAGGCCCAACCCTTAGTTCATTTCACCATTCAAGTGTCTAGGGTTCTCCGAAGATTTTTTAGTGATCGAGATAGGTTTTGACCGAGATCTAAGTGTGTTTTTAAGTTCTTCAATGGTTCCCTGTAATTTCTTATTTTGTTTTCCAAGTTATTTTAATCTCCTTTTATGTTTATATAATTTTATATTTTGTTCACTCTAATTTTTTTTAGTAATATAGATTGAAGTCTTATTTTCATTCGAGCCATTGTTAGTCCAAATGTCAACAATCTTCCGACATTTTTCTCTCATAAGGAGCATCTTTGAGGGTTCTTTGAATATTTTCTCCCGACCAATAAAAAAACTACACCTGGATACCATCCATACATGCTCGGTCATCTTCCCCCATAACGGCCTCATCTTCATCTCAAGTATTTTAGAGCTTTTCAACGCATCAGTACAGTCTGTTTTACAAATAAACAATGCATGGGCAGTTAAGATGGATATTGAGGTATTTTGAACTCAATTCACGTGATGTCACATATATAGCCTATCATTTTTGTTGTGTGGCTATTTGCTGACGTGAGGTTATTTTTGAGTAATTTCAACAGTTTTGACGCATCATCATAATCTCTTTTCCAAATGAGCGACACTTAGGCAACTTCAATGGTGATTAAATATCTTGACTCTGATTTACGTGACATTGTCATCATCCTTATCATGATTTATTGAATCGGTTAAAGGGGCCTTTCTTAATAATTTCAATGCCCTGGACACTAGTTCATTACACCAAAGGACAACATTTTGAGTGATTTCGAGTAGATTGTTTTTTTTATCGTGTAATGTGTTGATCAAAAGCAGATGTCCTCATGGAATGTGATGCTTTAGCCATGTCGGTGATAAAAGCATTGCTTGAGTTATTTTAGGTACAACCAACGCTTCATGAATTCTTCTTATATATGCTGCTAAAACTACATCTGTTATCTTCGGTCCATTCGATTGTGTTGAGTTATGCAGCTCGTATCAAGGTAAACAACAGATCAACGAGATGATTGAAATATAATAACAAAGCCTAATAACTAGCAAGTTGAGCACCCATATAAAAAAAGAAAATAATTAAAGTTAGTTATAAATGTCTGTTTGAAAATTGATTTAAGTTAGATAATTATTTCATTTAGATCTAAAAAATTTCTTACGCAGCTTCATGAACCAAATACTTGCAGCTATTATGAATATTCATCTTTACCTGACGAAAAGCAATAGATCCCCTCCTTTCCACATCAAGGTAAGAAAAAATCTGCCAAGAATGGATTCCAAACTTCACTATTAGAACTTAACAGGTTAAATATTCAACCATAGCAAAGAAATGAACAAAGAAAGAATCAGGTCATTTTTTTACAACATTAACACACAAATAACTTCAAATACTAGAAGTTTCAGCTATACGATGCATCACACATATGTTACACAAACTATATTTGGAATAATTGCTAGCGCTATGCATATACATACAAACATAGAATGTCATTACGCAAACATTATAACAATATTTCTTCTATTAACATAGGAAAACTTTAACTCTATTAGTTCAGAATTGATAGGTATATGCAGTTAATAGTTAGTAGCAATGAGAGCAGAAAAGCGTGCTACTTGTTTAAGAAAGGAACAAAATTGTCCTGCAATTAAGTGGTTTGTGATTCAGATAATTCTGACCTCGCCTTTTTTACATTTCATTCTGTTCATTAAATCAATGTTAACACAATACCGTCTGCTAACTGGAAGTAGTAGAGCACTCCTAAATGTGTCCTAAACAGTTAGGTCAAGTCCAATGATGATGACGTTCATTCCAGAAATCATTTTGCTTTAATTAGTGTCATAAAATTAAGCAGAGCAGCACCTCCTATTCTCCCTTGCCTTTCTCCATATTTTTGTAACCATTTTGCAGAGGTCACTCTGACTGAGAAGTTCAGCTGGAATGGCATGATGAACGGGAAAATTGCTTGGTTGTAAGTTACTCTACCACACTATCAAAAAGTAAATTACCTTTACACTCGGTGTTAGATACTCCTTGGATAAGTCTGAAACTTTTGAAGGTTGCAGCACAATCAACTGCTGTCAAGTTAATACCTCTTCTAGCATGCTCATTAGTTAAATATCAAATGGGAGGAAACGTTCCAAACACTCATCAGGTCTTATCTTATGTATGGACATATAGCTTCAAAATATCTAGAGGGCAAAATAAGAAAATTTGCAGCAATTTTAAGCAACGAAAAAAAATCATGATATTTGTATCGTGGTGTTGCTGTGTCATCCGATTGTTGATGATTAAGATTAACTTTCTCTACGTATAATTATTTCTTTATATCCAGAGCTATTATGCAACAAGTCCTTAAGAGTGGTCTAGGCAGTTAGTTATTGGAAATTTTTATAGTCTTGTACTTCGTAAAAAATTGAAATGAGTTGATGAAAATTAATCGTAGCTCATAGTTTTGACATTCTAATTTCTTTTTCTTTCTGTACTTACAGGTTTTGAAAATTGTGAACTTTTGCTCCCTGAGAATACTACACAAATTGACTTAACTTTATTTTAAAATATATTACTCCAAACAATGCGTGCACTAATGAATTTAAACACCCACATGTGCTCCGCCATTGCTCTAAACTCTCAATCACATAGTCTGAGAATGCTGCATGCGATGACTTGAAATTATTTTAGATCTCTTGCTCCAAATAATATGTACACTAACTTAAATCACCCATAAAACTTAAGAAAGTTACATGAATTAAGAAAGTTACATGACCTAAGAATATTACCTGCTAACCAAAATTATTTTAAAATATCTTGTTTGAAACAACATGTATATTAATAAAGTTAAATCATTCGCATGTGCTCTGGCTCATATGCTAAATGCTTGATTATATGGTTTGAGAATGTTGCGTGAGATGACCTAAACTTCCTTTTAAAATATCTTACTCCAATTACCGTATACATTAATGAACTTAAATTATCTTACATGTGCTTTGACCATGTGCTAAATGCTTGATTATATGATCTGATAATACTGTGTAGGTTATAAAATAAAATAAGCTCTAATTATACTGCTCTGAGAAGTATGCACATATCTTTAAACATTACAAAAATCTCTTCTGGAAAAAATAAACTCAAAATCAATAAACAATACATGCACTCAAATGGGCCATCTTATTCATAGGGCAGAGTTATCAGTCCTACCTTGAACTGTTCGATCCTCCTCTTCATATGGACCGGAATTACAAAACTAGCCTCACCATCTTAGCCAGTTTGCTCCTCATACTTAATAAGTTTACAGTTGATAAAAATGAGCCCTTTATGGTCAATCCAATCTTTCTTCTTACAAGGATATAAGTTGATAGGACTGACGCAATAAAGATATTCAAGTGATAATTTCCCATTAAAATTGCAATTATGAATGATGAAATGGTAATCATTGATGATCGTCGTGTTGAATGTAAATTTCAACATAAGTGATCTATTTTATAAATTACAACAATTAAATTACAAATGAAGTTCAATAATTCAAATCTCATCAATGATGCCGTGCTAAATATAAATTTCAACTAGAGGGATCTTTTTTTAAAATTAGAACACTTAAATGGAAAATAAAGTTCAACAATTCAAAATTTCCAATTATAGCTACGTTGGATGTAAATTTCAACCAGAGCAGTATATGTTAAAATTAGAGCACTCAAATTGCAAATAAAATTCAATAATTCAAATTTCTTCAATGATGGTCATGTTAAATATAGATCTCAACTGAAAAATTTATTCATCAAATCAAGTTTTCAAGTTATAAAATCTAAAAAATATTTAAATGAAATATTTCATTAAAGCTAAAAGTAAATCCCCATCCACCTCCATAATAATTTGTCAAAGAACATAAATTTATGATTAACTTAAGCTCACAAATTAAGTACACTATTACATTTACACTAAAAATAATCTCATGCTAGTAAGGAAGTGACTCAAGTCCTATATTAGTGTGGCTTGTCTAGTTAGCTCTATAAAAGTATTTATAACTAGAGCCTTCTAACAAAGTAATTTAGCAAGTAGGCTTCACTAGATTATGGCCATAGCTGTAGTTTGTATGTCCCCTTGAAGTTTTTCACAACCATTTATTGTGAATCACAATATCTATCTAATAGTGTATAAAACCCTCTTTAAGCTAAAGTTGATTTAAATTAATCCCCTTAGACAAACATCCACATATTTTTCCCTTGAATAAAGCAACCACTGGTTGCTAATAATGATTTTCCTGTTAGATTAGGTTGACTGCATTATCTAGTTATGTAGATCATGGTCCATGATAACCTAAAACGAATGTACTATTGGATCTTAATAACATGTTAAATATACTAATACATTTACGCTAAATAAATGTCTCATGCTAGTAAGAACGTGGCCCGTCCTCTATTAGTGAAACTTGAGTAGTTAGCTATATAAAAGTAGTTATAACCAGAGCCTGATTAAACAAGTAGGCTTCACTAGATTATAGTCATAGCAATAATTTTTATGCCCCCCAAAATATTTTTTAAACTTCTTATTGTGAATCACAATAACCATTTGATATTGTATAAAAGTTAAAGTTGATTTAAACTAAATCCCTTTGACTATTGTTCCCTTGGATAAAGCAATCTAGGCTGTTAATAATGATTTCTCTGTTAATTCCTGCTCAAACCTTCTTTTAAAGTATCTCACTATTTTTACTAAATAGGTTTTAGTAAATTTTGTAAATTCAAAGTTTAAAAATCCTAAGAAGGTTAAAATGCCTATCTTATCTATATAATATATAATGAGTGTTATAACAGTCATCAATTCACAACCAACACTTTCAGAACTATGTTTCTCAAACAAACTAATTGCTTCTGAAACACCAACTTCTTAACAACAACTTTTGAACTAAAATTTCGTACAACTACAGCCGAAACAAACACATTATCTAATTATGTAGATCATGCATGGTTCATGATAACTCGGAAAAATGAACTGTGGGATCTTGATCGGGTTGATCATCATTCCTCCCAGCATCTGCAATAAGCTTCATGGTGATAGTTTTTTATAATAATAAAGCTTAAATTGTTATCGTTATATTCCGAGTAATTAACACCTTAATAACTAGCCTTAATCGAAAGTGTTATCCTGTTATGAAGATGGGTGATTAACCACAGAGACTTGCACTTATGGGAAACCACAAATCATAAATAAAAAAGCCCTCATGAAATAGAAGTGAAATATATGGGTAGTATTTTATCTACAATATAATTTAGCTTCTAAAAATTTTATGTGGGCCCTCACATAAAATTCTCTCAATCATCTTCAATGAAGAAAGAGGCATAAATTTTCAAAACTAGCATTTATTTTTACGAAAAATCAATTATACTTCGACAAAAATTAAATATGACAACTTCGATAAAAATTTCTTGTAGCTCACATCTTTGCTTTTTCTTTCTTACTTTAGGCGATTTGAATGAATTACTTTAAGGATCCAATAGTTCAAAGGCATTGAGAATTCAATACTGATGACTTGAGAATACACTATACATATATCTTTTCATTTGAATCTACAATTCTTGACCTACCATGCATCAAATTGTACCAATGCAAATTTGTCTTCACTCTGAGGGTCTGTTTGGGACAGCTTCTGTTTGTTTTGCTTTTCAGACTGCCATCACAATTCTGTCAAAGGAACTACTTTCTTATTGCTTTTAAGAAATTTCTGTGATAAGAAGATTATTTTTTCAATCTACTGTTAAAGCGTGGTGACTACTATAACGTTGCAGTCTGACTTTTATAAATAAAATTAATATTTAATAGCCACCGCAGTCTTTCGAAAAATATTTTCTTCTGCAGCAGCTTCACAGCTGCTTCTTTAAACAACTGCAGCAGCTACCCCCAACAGACCCTAATTATGATGCCATCAACACAAATTTTGGCATAACAACGAGTATCAGTAGCATTCAAATTAAATCAAATATGTAGTATTAAATACATCATCCGGAACAGCAACTGAATAATCAGCTTAAATTTTAATAAAAGAAATGCATGGCTATACAAGTGACGTAAGCTTTCAAAGAAATCTACTGGCTGGGCGCTTATGGCAGAAGATAACTAAAGCTAAGAAACATCATACAAAGCAAGGACCAGCTTAATTAATGATAAAAGAGGAAGGGAGAAAATAAAAGCTAGCAAACAAAAATAAAATATCTAACCTTTTTGGATGGAAGATTGTCTCCCAACCCAAAAGCAGTACAAAAACCACGAAATTTAACTCTCCCGCTGTCCAAAAAAAGAACAATAAATCATCAACAACTCTTTATACAACATAAATACAAGGGTTCATTACATAATATAACCAAAACATAGCACATGCAAGCAAAAATACCAAAGGTGATGACATTTAATACATATGTAAGTAGCAAAAAGATGAAAACTTAACGAGCATGCTTCCAAAAGCAAGATTCAAGCTACTAAGAAGATCATCAGATCAGGGGTCTTACTTCGGTCAATTGAGCCGGATGTTTACAACCCAAAATTTACTTTTATATTCAATCCAAATTGTGTAGCCCGCTTGCTAAACAAGTTATACTAAAAAAAGATTATTTTCAAATAGTGATGATGGTAGGCTTCCTTGGAAAAGACTGATATAATTGGGTCATTTTAGGTTGTGGTCATATATATTTTACTATACTTAGCAGCGATATCGAGTCCAGCAATGTTATTCTGGTCATTTAGGGTCCATGGTCAGTTCAGACTCATCAAAACCCTAAGGTATATGGATAATAATGGGGCTTGTCAAAATTTGATACGAACCAGTCTATACACACTGGCAACAAGTTGGTTGAGAGTCAGAATACATTTGAAATCCCTAGGTAAGATTAACTACATAATCTGATGATACATATCAACAGACATTAGGTTTCAGCTTTGTTATATTAAACAAAAAATACGATGTGCAGGCATATTTGATTGATCTTATCTTCGCTAACATTCTATGGCTTTCCTATTAAAACAAAACTGCAGAAACAATTCTGCTATGCAGGAATTTGAAGTTGCATACTTGTGTTTGTAACAAAAACGAAAAACAGGTTTGATGGACCAATGCAAAGTTAACATTTAATCGATAAACAGTGTTTCTTAGATCTAGGAACTTTTACCAATCAAATCAGACTGGTTCTTATTTCTACTAACCCCTTCGTATTGATCACTTTAATAACTACTAATATTATCATCAAAGTACTTTGCAAGTCCTTGAAACACTTCAACCTCTTCTTGTTGGCGGACAAAATAACTATCGAGTCGCAACAAGCTTCTGATTTTGATTGGATAAGAGTGGCGACTCACTCTGGTGAATAAAATATTTCAAATTCTACAAATTAGAAGGGGCAGAAATAAGAAGAAAATCAATCACCACTCACTCATTTTCACCATGCTTCGAGCTAAACATTCATAATGAAATAATTTTATATTTTTTTTCCTGTTGTTGTATCTTTCATTTTCGCTTTGGCATTCCAGCTAAATGCCTTTAATATACTAATTTCATTATCTAATAAATATACTAGTTTCATTATCACCTTGGAGTGCTCTAGTATTAGTCGTCAAGAAGAAGGATGGATCCATGTGGATATTTATTGATTACAGAAAGTTGAACAACTTGACAATCAAGAAACAAAATCATTTACCCAAGATCAATGATCTATTTGATCAATTAGAAGGTACTACTGTATTTTAGTATTTTTACGAATTCATCTGAGATTGGTATATCATCAGGTCAGAGTCAAGGAGGCAGTTAAAACAAAGACAACTTTTAGGACCAGGCATGATCATTATGAATTCCTAGTTATATCTTTCGACTTAACTAATGCTCCAACAATTTTCATGGACCTGATGAATCAAATCTTCAAGTCGTATGAGGATCATATTATTATTACTTTTATTGATGATATTTTGATTTATTTAAGAACTGATGAGGATCATGTTAAGCACTGAAGATTGTATTGGAATTGTTGACACAGAATCAATCATATGTGAAATTTTCAAAATATGATTTTTAACTGCGGAATATTGCATTCTCAGAACACATTCTCAGTGGATAGAGAATCTGTGGATCCTCAGAAGGTGAAAGCAATTGCGGAATGACCAACTCCAAAGAATATTATAAAGGTACGCAAATTTCCTTGGATTGATGGATATTACAGGTTACAAGAAGTTCGTAAAAGGGCTTTAACAGATAGCTATGGTGTTCTCAAAGCTGATGAGGAAAGGCATTCAATTTGAGCGAACAACAGAATGTGATAACAAGAGTAGAAGAAACATTTGACCACTGTACCGGTTTTAACTATTCCATCAGGCACAGAGGGATTTCAGATTTACAGTGATGCATCATTGTGAGGCTTGGGTTATGTTCTAATGTAAAATAAAAAGGTAATAGCCTATGCATCCAAACAGATGAAGCCACATAAAAGGAGCTATCCGACACATGACTTGGAGTTAGCTATTGTCGTGTTTGCTCTCAAAATTTGGCGACATCATTTGTATGGTGTGAAATGCCAAGTATTAACTAATCATCAAAGTCTGAAGTTCATTTTCACACAAAAAAGAGCTGAATTTGAGGCAGTGAAGATGGTTAGAGCTGATCAAAGACTATGATTTGGATATAAAATATTGCCATGACTAAACAAATATAGTTGGCGATACATTAAGCTATAAATCCATTGGCAGTGCAAGCTGGATTATCACTCAGAGGCTAGAGTCGATTAAGAAAATTGATGCCTTATAGTTAGAAGTCAAAAGATCATATGATAGCGGTTATTTACATCAGTTGTCAATGCAACCAATTAATTAATAAAATTAAAAGAGTTTAGAAAGATAATAGTGAATATCCGAACTTCTGAAGCAATTTCAATCAAGAAAAATGTCAGATCTGACAGTTAATGAAAATGGTGTTATAAAAAATAAGTTGTAATTATGAGTACCTGTTGGATCTGATTTGAGACAGAAAATTCTGCAAGAAGCTCAACACAATTCATCCATAAAGAATTGAAGTTGGCCAGATATGAAAAAAGATGTTTCAGAATATGTATCTCAATGTCAGTCTTGTTAGATAGTAAAGGCTAAGCATTAGAGACCCAACAGATTGCTTTAATCATTGCTTATACCAGAATGAAAATGAGAAGAAATTGCTATAGATTTTTAATGTGATTTCCTCGGTCCAGATAGAGCCATGACAGTATTTGGGTTATTATTGACAGACTAACCAAGCTAGCTCACTAATTATCAATCAGACCAACAGATTCAATGAAAAAAGTTGGCAAGATTATATGTCAAGGAAATTATTAGGTTGCATGAAATTCCAAAAGTTATTGTTTCTGATGACAGAAGATTCACATTTAGGTTGTGGAAGACATTCAACAAGGTTTAGGTACACAATTATATTTCAACCCTGTATTTCATCCACAAACTAACCGACAATCAGAAAGAACAATTTAGATATTGAAAGATCTATTAAAGCTTTATGTTCTCGACCTTGAAATCAGTTGGGAAGATCGCATTCAATGATCAAGTTAGCCTGCAACAACAACTATAAGTTCAATATTAGTATAAATTCTTATGAAGCGCTATATGACAGAAAGTGTAGAACTCCACTCAGTTGGGTTGAAGTTGGTGAAAGTTAAATGTTAGATCCCAAGCTAATTGATAATACCACAAGAAAAAATCAAATTAATCAGAGACAGATTGAAAGCTACTCAGGATAAAACAAAAATAGTATGACTCAAAGCACAAAACAATCCAATTTGAAGTTGGAGATTATATATTTCTGAAAGTCATGCCAATAAAAGATACAATTAGATTTGGTCAAGGAAGCAAATTGAATCCCAGGTAAATCGACCCTTTTGAGATTATAGAAATGATCGATCCAGTTGCCTACAAATTAACATTATCTACAAATATGTCAGATATTCATGATGTAGTCATATTTCAATGCTGAGAAAATGGGTTACAAATTCAGAAAGAGCATGAAATTATTTTAGATAAGAGCTTGAAATACAAAAAAAAAAGTGGCGTGAAAAGAGCCTGAAATACAAAGCTGAGATACAAAAAAAAATTGACTTATATTGAAGAGCCTAAAATTATTTTAGAAATTGATGTTAAAAAACTGAGATATAAACATATTCCTTTTGTCAAAATAAAATGGCAGTACAGGCCTGAAAAGAAGCTACACATGAAAAAGAAGAAGAAAAACTACAAAAATATCCCTTCCTTATCAAGTAAAAAATTTTGAGGACAAATTTTTATGAGGGGAGAGTTGTAATGCCAAAAAATTGAGAAATTAAAATGTTGCAAATTTTAAAAGTATCCTAAATTTCGCACCCCTCAGAAGTTAACCAATTTATTTTTATAAAATTATGTCTGAAATCGATCAATTCAAATTATGAACGGATTGAAAGATAAAATTTTGAAATTATGAGCTTAATTGACATAAGTTAAATTAATTAATACTAATAATCCCCTAATCTCCAGCATGTGCATTGTACCCAACCGACTCCCACACACATTTCTCGGCATGCAATAGTTTGATTCGATCGAATGACTACGAATTAAGGGAGGATCACTTAAGTGCCACATTTTTACTCTCCTTGTCGTTGTTATGTGCGACTAGAGGGTTCTCCGCTCGATTATTGTAGTTGGGCGCGAGCAAGCGGGTCGAGCGGCACCAGTGAAGCCACATGCAACAATTTTAGGGTCCGGGGCGATTTCAGTGAGTATAAATCCCGCTCTCTCGTCATTTGAGACTTCTATTTCCTTCCTCACACTTTCATTTTGAAGTTTGGCTCATTTTGTGAGGCACCAATTTTATGTCAGAAGCATCA
Source organism: Phalaenopsis aphrodite (assembly GCA_003013225.1). Taxonomy (NCBI): domain Eukaryota; kingdom Viridiplantae; phylum Streptophyta; class Magnoliopsida; order Asparagales; family Orchidaceae; genus Phalaenopsis; species Phalaenopsis aphrodite. The sequence goes on along the minus strand of NEWO01000032.1, from coordinate 2,132,502 downwards.
AAAGTGGCGTGTGAGCTTCTGTATGCGATTTAACATGAAATCGGTGTGGGGAAGTGAATATTAAGGTGTTAGGAAGAGTTGAGGAGAAAATATGCAATTTTGAAAAAAAAACAAATTATGTTGAGAAGCTCGTTTGAGGTATGTTTTGGGCGAATAAATTATATTTTTAACTAAATCAAAGTGAGCCTAGATTTCATTACCTCCTACAATGCTTATAAATTCTCAGGTTGCTTATATGAAGCTGCAAGCTCGACACGAGCATGTGAGAACTCGTTATAGGGCTACTTCATCAAGTCAGGTGAAAAATCTTGTGTTAATTTAAGAAAAATAATATTCTATAAGTTTTCATGTGATTTCACATTTGACACTGATGCACTTAGAGATTCATGGATATTGTGAATGAATATCTGCAATTGAATGTATGAATATATGTTAACTTCTTTTATGATAGATATGATGATATACTATGTTATGATACACTGCATGTGATTTATAAATGTATATGAAATTTCTATGAATGCATGCTAAAATTATTATGCTTCAAGAAATGTCATAATGAATATTATGAATAAACTATTATATGAGTGCTTACAATTACATTATGCAGGGATGTGATATTCCCGACTCCTAATATTTAAGAGAAGACAAAATCTTGGGAAATGTTGAGATTAGGTGATGACAGAACATTAGAGAACCGTTAGTATCAAGGGAATATTGATAACAACTATGTTGGGTAAAACCCAACCTTTATCGATAGTTTATATGACTTTTGGGGCAGGTGATGGTCTAAATGACAGAATATGAAAATAGTTGAGGCCTATACATTTACAAGTAACATTATTACAAAATGATACCTATGAAATGACATTTTTGTAATTACATGGGATAAACGACTTATGAACATGTCTATGAACATGCTTTTAATTATAGTTATAATTTCATGATTATGACATACATGTTTATACAACACTCTCAATTCTACACTAGCTACTTTTTTTTCATGTTATTTATAATTCTAACATGTTATGAGTTATGAATAGACATGTACAGTTTTTTACGAGCATGCACATTTTTTTTCATATATAAAATATTATTTTAGCATTGATTATTTCTCTGAGCTCATTGCTCACTTTGCGTTGTTGCTTTCTAAGTAGAGGCAACGAGCACCGAGGTGAGTAGCCAAGTGTGATTTATATAGTTTTGGGAGCTGTACAAAATTTTTGGGTACCTATTTAATTTATGTTGGATTTAATAGCTATGTATAGTTTTTTTGTTTCGAGGATATGATTTTTCCACGCTTTTCAGTATGAATATTAATGAGTTATGAAATGCAATACACCACTTATGTTATGACAATAAAGTTAGACTAGTTCTTTACTCACTTGGTCTTGAGTCTATAAATCAAAACGAATGCTGATAAGAATTTAGTCTCTAACTGAATTGTCTGCCTCTGTCGCACCTTAGCCGACCCTTAAAAAGGAGCCAACTGGGGTGTGAAACACACACACAGGAACTTTTCTCCTCCACAGAGGAACTTTGCACCACCTATGAAGAAAATATCACTCATATTTTTTCTAAATAAGGTTAATTTCTATATTAACTATTAAGAGCAACAAAATAAGGGCAGATGCAAAAAAATGCGAACATTTTTTTTGATAATTTAGTAATAATATAATTTGAATATTGAATGGATCTTAATTTATTCATTATTTATAACTTTTCAAATAATTTATTTTATATTATTTCTTTAAACCTAAATTTGGCCCCATAGAACATTGATTGAAATTCTACGAAACAATTCCAGCAGAAGGTTTATATTCTGCAAGCTACTTCAAATCAAAAAAGGCATAAGTGTTATCGAACAATCACCACAAGATTCTTTACTTCAAAAGATATCACCTTTGATGAAAAAAAAGTTTCAATCAAATATAGCATCAGGGGCAGAATAACCAACTAGAATATAATTTTGGTAAAACCATTCTCTTTCATCTTGACATACCAACCATACAAAATCCAATAAGAGTACCCCTTTGGGTTCATAGAATGACAAATAAGTCCAACTACAATCTCTAGCAAGATCAAGGCTCAAAATCATCATCAGGTATTAATGATCAACCTATCAACACAAATTCAACATTATATCCCATTACTGAATACAAATCTCATCAGATACTTCCTCCAAGACATAAATCCTTACAAAGATCAGCTCCAAGTCTCCAACTTCATTAAAATACCTCAAACCCTACTGAAACCCTAAAATAAGAATCAGAAGGATATCATAATAGAACCAATAAATTTCATTAAAAAAAATTACATTTGGCATATAGTTGAGCTACCGAAAGGGAAAAAATTGTGAGACACAAATAAACCATTTCATTAAAATATAGAGCAGACGGAAAGACTGAAGCATCATATAGTAAGATTAGTTGTCAGATGATATACTCAATCCTATGGAATCTATTATCAAGAAATATTTGCTCCTATTACAAATAAGAATACACTTCGCATTTTAATTTTTCTCTTTGCTAACCTTAGATGTACCACGCAATAATATGATATGTGGAATGCTTTCTTACATAAAAGTGTATCAAATGTTAATATGAATTCTCTATCAGGGCATGGCAGCTCTTTCATAAATAATAAGATGTAAAGGCTGAGAAAGACACTTAATGATCTCAAATAATTCCCAAGCGCATGGTTTGACACATTTACAAAAGCTATGTATGCAATGGAATATAAACAAAGTTGAGAAAATCATACCAACTTCTAAAACATTTCATTGATAAATAAAATATAACTAGGCAAATCCAAATATTTCCTAGGTATAGAATTTTCTCGGTTAGAACAAGGAATCTTTATACCTCAATGAAAATATGTAATAAACTTATCGATAAAAATAAGAAAGATAGATAGTAAGCCATGTGAAACTCCAATCGAACCAAATCAATAACTAAAGAAAAATGAAGAAGAAACATAATGACCACTGTGCAATATCAAAAGATTAGTTGGAAAGCAAATCTATCATATACATGCCCTCACATAACCTTTGCAACAAGTCTTATACGTTTGTTTATATACAAACCCAAAGAATCCCACCTTCAAGCTGCTTACAAAGTTTTAGGTGCCTTAAATGAAGAATACAAAAATAACTATTTACAAAGAAAATGATATTGACAACTTAAAGTATATACTAATGCTAACTTTGCCAATGGATAGAAGTTTCACTTCAGGATACTGAACACATAAAAGATATTTTACAATATAGAGAAGAAAAAAAAAATGTTACTGCAGGATTTAGAGCTGAATTCTAAATCAAAGCAATTGCTCGAGGAATATGCAAACATGTCGTGGTAAAAATCATATTGGAAGATTTTAAAAATCAGATGGGAAGAGTCAATAGAGATATATTATGACCCATTAGCATTGCCCGTAATCTCCTACAATATGATCGTAGTAAACATATGAAAGTGAATAGACATTTTATGAAAAAAATTAGAATATGGATTGATTTTTACTCCATGTCTCAAGAGGAAAATAAATTTCTAACAAATTTATTAAATTGTAAATATTTTACAATATAGAAAAGAAATAAAACATGTTGCTCCAGAATTTAGAGTTGAATTATAATTCAAAGCAATTGCTCAAGGGATATGCAAACATTTATTGGTTAAAATCATATAGAAAGATTTCAAAAATCGGACGGGGAAAGTCTTTAGCATTGCCCTTAATCTCGTACTACATGATCATAGAAAATATGTGAAAGTAAAAAGACATTTTGCGAAAAAAATTAGGAAATGGGTTGATTTTTACTCCATTTCTCAGGGGGCAAATAACTTGCTGACCAATTCTTTAAAAGACTCAATGGTCTGACATTTGAGAATACTATAAGCAAACTTGAAAAGGCATCTCTATCACCCAATTCTAGGTAAAATGTTAGAAGGGTTGACAAGAGTGCCCCATAAGAAAAATTAAAGATCATGGATTCATTGCTTCTTTACTATTTGTTTTAAATGCCACATGAAATTATTTATAAAAAAAGAAAAATATATATATATGAATTGCTCCATTAGCATTAATAGGCAATTCCTAAATGGATTGAACATCAGGATAGCTAGGTGAAATTTTTACATTTATTATTGCAATTATTTATTTTCTTTTTTCCATGTGATTTTTGAGCAAATAAACATTAAAAGAATGAACAATCTAAATTTTTCCAGCCATTACTTTTCTATAATTTGTATTTCCAAAAAAATTCTTTCAGATTTTTATCAAAAGGGTAGAAATTTAATAAAAGAAGAGAAAAGCCCACCCTCCATATAGATAAATAGATGTATAATATTGGATTATATTGTATAAGAATATTATACCTATATATAATAAGTACCAAAATGAGCAAAGATGGTTTAATACACTATGGATCAATCATCTAATTTGAACTTAAGAACTCAGGTGCAATCTATGGATCATTTATTATAGTCTTAATGTTGTACGCGTACATATTCACTTCAAGTTACTAAATATAACCACCATGTGGTGGTAATCAACTGTCACATGGCATGAATATAAAACACCAAATGTCATGTACAAAGCCCATGAGAACAGCTCTGGACATAGGCAGGATGGACTTCGTATGAAAGTCTTGTTCAAGGGAATAATCACCCTTTGGCACGTTAGCCTCTCTTTCCTTCTAAATAAAAAATCCAGGCTAAAAGCATTACAAGTGTTAAGAAATGCACACAGGCAGTAATTAAACTTGAAACGTCAAAATAATGATACCATATTATGATTTAAGGAATTAACATTTACTAAAGAAAACAAGATTAACGACACAAGAAAATTAACAAAACGAAAGTTAATTACTTGGAATCTGGATTCATCAAACAAAATTGGTCCATAAGCTCCAGAGCTTCAGATGTGCTTATGCTGAACGACTGCAGAATGGAGACATAATTCTCAAACTTAATGACAGTAAAACGGCAATCACATTGCACACACCAAAAGCTAAAAAACAATGAAAAATGTTAACAAAGGAATGGCTCAGCCAATGAAGGAATAAATTGGATATTTAATACAAATAGTAAAGAAGTAAAACTAAAAAATGAAATCAACAAATGATATCTATACTTTCTACGCATTAAGCAGATACGTGAAAGTAGAAAGGACAAAAAATATAGTTTTAGAAGAGATTTGGAAATAGGTGAAGCAATGGTTCATCAACACTCAAAAATGTTTTTAAGATATATATATTGAACAACAGACAATATCCTCCTCTAACAAAAACACAAGAAAGTTGGTTCTTTATAGCATGAGATTCTCTCGGACTGAAAAAAAAATTCAAAGGATATGCCTGCAGATAATCCTTCGATTTCCCAATTTTATTTGGAAGAATTAGGGCACCCATTGAGAAATTGAACATTTATTTTAAGCGCATAAAGCTGATTTAAACACTCAAAGAAAAAAAGAAGTGCTTATCCGCAATGCGTAAAGCAGTCCAAGTCCCAAAACCCTTTGGCCTATTATTAGCCAACAATTTCATGAGAAATTGCCGGATTCAGGAAATGGTCTGTACGCACTAATAAAAAATTACAAAGGAAAGATTCAGTTTAACCTGGAAAGTATAAGAAGGAATTTTTATTGTTCTAACAAAAGATTGCCCACTGTACAGATTTAGAGAGGGTTAGGTATTGTATGAGACCAGACCAAACAGAGAGATTTTAAACTGATTAATGTCAAAAGATCCCATCTCAGGGACGCAAACTTCATATATTCTCAAAATATGAAATAAAAAAGAGTTAAGACCAAATAAAACATACCAGGAGATTTCCTTCAAGATGATACTGTCAAAAAAATGCTGGATAATTGTCCTTTTTAAGGAAGGATTTAATATACTTCATGAATGACTTGAGATTTATTTTTGACGATTTAAATGTGACAAATATAAAAAAGAAGCGTCCATTCACACTGCTCCAAGTAATCACTAAATCCTCTTGCCTACTAACCAAAATGATATGTGTAAGGTTGTCAGATTAAGGGTCTGTTTGGGGCAGCTTGTGCGTTTCAGGATAAGCTGATTATCATGAAAAAGCCCGCGGGCCAGCCGCCGGGGTCGACTCGCGGCCCGCGTTTAGTGTAAAAACTCAAACACAGTTTCAGATAAGGTGGCGAAACGCGCGAACCAAACGATACAGCGGCGTTTAGAAAATGGCGCCCGCACTTATAAGCTGCCCCAAACGGACCCTAAGACTAGGAGTCTCGTGAACCAATCCCAAACATATATAACGTTATATCTCACCTTGCAAACTTTTTTACTTTAACTGCAACAAGTTTAAGATGAAATTTTTCTTGCTGCTTTAGTAAGAACTGTCTACTTTACCATGTAAAATGTGAAGATCTGAGAAGTTTTGCTTCTTTTCAGATTTACCTCTCATATGGGCCGGCCAGTATCTCCAAATCTTGGAGGATTTTGATTGGGATATGAAAAATTTGATTGGTTTATTTCCTTCCTATATATATATATATTTAAATTTTTTATTCAGATTTACTTCCTTTCCTAATTTAGGTGAGATATGTTTAATAAGGGTGCATTTGGGTGGTTGCTGCTATTTCAAGAAGCTGCTGTGAAGCTTCTGTAAAGTTGTTTCCTAAAGAAGCAACTCGTCAGGAGATGTCAGAAAATTGTTGATGAAGAAGCAGGTGTCTGTTTGGAAGATTTGTTGTGATGCTATTGTTTCTGCTGAGAAAACTAAATAATAGAAAGATGTCATACTATTAAAAAACACTAACAGCCTAGTCTCAAATACTATAATACATAAAAGAAAACATTAGTTATTTGAAGCAAATGACTACGATAATGAAGACAAAAACGATAATCAACAAGCCTAGAATGATGTTTGTCAAGAAATCTGGATCATCAAGTCTTCGCGATAATTTCCTCTCCATCCCTACATTTCTCCTTGATTGATCACGTCTGGAGGTGCCTCGTCAGTGTCGTCAACCCAATGGAAGCAGTCGCAATCTGTAGGAGTCCAATTTCTGGGACAAGAATAAAATCTTCTTCCGTAAGTGTCTTCCTTCCTGGACTGATATTGAACACACCTATCATCACGATAACATAGTAAAAATTTCAAAGTGCTTGATGATCGTGACTACAAATTGCAACTACTTCCATTGGGTTGACGACACTGACGAGGTACCTCCAGGCCGTGATCAGTCGAGGAGAGATGTCAGGACAAGAATAAAATCTTCTTTCGTAGTTGTCTTCCTTCCTGGACTGACACTGAACACACCTATCATCACATTAACATAGTGAAACTTTCGAAGTGCTTGATGATCGCGAGCTCATATTTCCCGCTACTATAATACAGTTTTGCTCTAATTTTAAAAATTAACTTGACACAACTTTCGAAAAATTATAAAAAAATATAAGCAGTCTTAAAATTAAGAATTAAAGTTTATTGGTGCACAAAAAAAGAAAAGCACAACAAAGGTTGCTTTATATATTTTCAAAAAATATAGCGAGAAAAAAATATAGAGATGAAATATAAATCAACTACAAATAATTAGGCGATCCTACATAAGTAAAGTTGTTACATTCACTAAAACATCAGTAATCTCCTTACTCAACTCAAGCATCTCATCAACGCCTTCTCCCTCTGAAGTGTTGTACTCGTTTGTCCTACATTTCTCTTCTTTCACCAAAGGTTTGGCTTGATGATAGTTGGCTTTCTCAGGGTCTAAGATCCTAAAATCGATATCATCTCGAGATAAATGCCTCCATATAAAATTATGGAGCGCAGTCGTTGTAATAGCTATCTTCACCTGTTTTTTGAAAGAATATATAGGCATATCTCATAATATGACCCACTTTTTTTCCATACACCGAATGCTTGCTCGATAACACTGTGTAATAACAAGTGTCTTTTGTTGAAGAACTCATTCATCCCTCTAATCACTTGGTTGTTGCGCTCAAATTCAACGAGGTAATATCTCAAGTCGAGAAATTGCTTCAAAAAACCACGTTGTAGTGGATATCCCGAATCAACAAGATAATGTTTTCTTCAATAACGATAACATTACTAGATTAGCTCAAATGAAAATATAATAGTGATAGATTAGTTAAATTCACACCCTTGCAGAGGCATCCGGAATTTGTATTCGGGTCGCTGGGTTGCAAATTTAAATATGATGTCGTCAAGTGCACTCTCTTCCCAACCAGTCATCACGAATGTAAAATACATGTTGGAAACCACATACTGCTAATATGTTCTATGTAGCAGCACCTACCGATATAGACCAATATTTTCCTCATTCTCCACGTGTGCGTCAATATGTGTTCCATCAATTGCTCCGATACAGTCCTTACTATAAATAAGGCATAATTTAACTTATTAATAAATTTTCTTTTATTAATTGAAGAACGAATAGAGAGAGATCAATACCTTGAAAAAGTCAAGTGATCCCTAAGAATTTCCCGAGGTGTCTGAGCAAAAGATGGGTCCAATGGTTTAACAATGTCTGTAACCATTTTAACCAAAGAGTTTACCCCGACTTGGAAATATCTGCTGATCATTTTCGAAGAGTGTTGGAAACACTCATATATTGCACGAATGGACTCATTATGTGACATATTGAAGAGCGTGATAGCTAGGACTTCTCGGGAAGTAAATCACGAAGATCCATGCAAATCGTAATTGGATTGCAATTCATCTATTAAATTGCAGAAAAAATAGCTTTTGCCATTCAGAACATTCTGTGAATTCGACTTGAATGAGCTTCCATTAGTTCACTATCCCATTTGTCACCCATAGATGACAATGAGACTCAAGTTGTCTTACAAATTTGTCTCTGCTAATACTCATGAATCAGACAAACTGTGCTAGTAATGACCGTCGCTTGTTCAACTATCTCTATAATCTCCTCCTTATTTGTTTGGTTCCATTTGTCTGAAAGAATAATGTTAAGCTTATTTCAAAAGAACATGTTATTCTTAATGCAGGTAAATACTTAAATTGTGCACATTGAAAATATTTTAACCAAGGAAATCCACAAATAATCAAACGTCAAAAGTAGTAAACACCAGTCATAGTTTACAATAGAAATGTCAAATACTACAAATAGTCACTCTATTGTAGTAACAAGTAAGAAAAGAAGATGTGCATGATATCTAACTAGTCTGACTCTCAAAATAATAACAGAGGTAAAAAATCCTCTGTTCAAGGAGCAATGTGAAGAGAGTCTCCCGCTTGTTTCTATCCTCAGAAGTTTCACGGCAAATAAATAGAGGGGCATTTCCTCAAAAAAATTCTGAATTTGAGTCGTGTAGCTTGACAATATCTATCATTGTTGGGTATGCATGGGGAACAGTGTGGGCACTTGAAGTATTGCTAGTGCAGTTTGTCACTAGCTATGATATCTGTTGAGATAAATGAGCTGCCTCAACTTTACTTTTTTCCCACTTTTATGACGAGGGTGCAGGTCGCTTGGAGTTACCGGACTCCCCTTGCTCTCTTATTTTCTGGTTGTTCCTCGCAGAACTCACTCGGATGAGCACATTTAGGCTCATCCAAATTAGGGGTGGGCTCTTCTGTTGTAGCTTAGATGTTGACCCTTGCTGCTACAACACCAAGGAACATAGTATCTGGCTTCTCCTCAGCTCATGGTCAATACCAGCAAGTTTAAATTTCCTTGCATTGGGTAAAATCTACAATTAATAAAATTGTCTTCTAAGATGCAAAATTTTAAAGTAAGAAATGTTGAATGTTAGATGTTCCACTAATTGAAATCTTCTATTGCCACCACTTGTCAAGTGCATAAACTGTTTTTCTAATAGGGTCTTATCCAAAATCAGTGCCCCCTCTCTTTAGCTTCTTCCACAACTTTTCCAATCCTTCGTAAGTTGATCTTATTTATTTTTCAACTGAGTTTTATCGTACATTCAACCAGTTATTTCTTGAAAGAGTTTTGATATATTTGGTCAACCTTTCTTATTGAAATGTGTGGTTGGCCTATTATCATTTTCTACCTCCATCATGCATAAATCACAAAAAAATTATCTTCATCTTCCTATCCCAAATAACGGATATTTCACATTCTTTTAGTTTACCCATTTGATATCTATGTAAGAAAAATAAATGTATCAATATAATTTAGCATGTAAAACAACAATACATGAACCTAAAATAAGAATATGACAAAAAAAAAAAAGTTAGTGCTCGGAGTCAATTCATGGATATCAAAAAAAGCTCCATCCAAGATCACCAGTTGTGTTATCATAAAGACCAAATAATATCCGTGTCAAATTAGCATAATAGTTTTTTTTTCATATTCACAACGGGTGATCGATTGAGTTGTTTATTTTTCATATTTGCTCTACTAAAAATTTCACAAGAAATGTGAAATGTGCCCACCAAATCGTATTTTGAAAGCATCACTGTGAACGAAAACCAAACAACCAACGGATCCACAAAAAAACCTAGGTAATAAGATCATATAAATCTCGAGAATCATTTTCGATAAGTTAACAACACCAACTCCACCTCAACATATCTCTCTTTACATAGATACATAAGCACTAGTTTTTAGTTTGTCTAATAAATTTTGTTGGCCAAATTGCTTGCTTTTGCATTCTCCTCAGTGTAGAGTAACATTTTGGTGGATGAATGTTGAGCACTGTTTACATTTTTAAGTTTTTCTCTTCTGAGACTTTTATAAATAGAATTTCATATGTTTCGTTACACATTTGAAGTTTACATAATAGATAAGTGTTAATTGGTTAAGCTCTTTGATAGTTATTTTCCATCATCCATTTGATATGTTATCCGACATATATCCTCAGTGAATGCATATGCATGATACATACGAATAAAATTCTAAAAGAAACAAATTAACTTCATTCCATAGTGTCTACTAATTGATCAGTGCCCAAAATTTAAATGTTGGAATGTATTTCATCATATACCTTACATAACAATTTCTGGATGCTGCTAACTTATCTATAATGTAAACTTCGAATGTGTAACAAAGCACGTGCAATTCTACGTATAAAAGTCTCAGCGGAAGAAAACTGAAAAAGGAAACAGTGTTCAACATCCCCACCCCCCAAATGTTACTCCACATTGAGGAGGTAAAAGCAAACAATTCGACCCGCAAAAATTTGTCAGACAAACTGAAAACCAGTATATATCTATCTAAAGAAAATAAACCAACAAAAAAATTGAAAAATAAACATACGAGTATTGCTCATATATATTTCATCCAATCACTTCTACCCATTGATCAGAACATATAAGGATGTTACTAACTTATTTATCATGCAAATTTCAGATGTGCACCAAAGCTTATGCAATTATATTTATAAATAATTCAGCAGAAGAAAACTAAAAGAACAAAGCAGTGCTCAACATTATCCCCCCAAAAATATTACTTCAAACTAATGAAACAAGAGCAAACAACAAGAGCGAGCAATTCAACCAGCAAAATTTGTCAAACAAACTGAAAACCAGTGCTCACATATCTTTTTAATGAAAATAAACCAATCAAATAAACTGAAATATACAGATGAGCATTACTCATATATATTTCATTCCCATTACTTCTACTGATTGATCAAAAGCATTTAAGGATGCTGCTAAATTATCTATCATGCAAAGTTTGAATGTACGGCAAAGCATATTCAATTTTATTTATAAATATCTCAACAGAAGAAAACAAAGAAAATGAAGCACTGTTTAACAATCTCCCTCCAAAAAGTTACGACACACTGAGGAGGCAATAACAAACAATTCAATAAACAAAATTTATCAAACAACTGAAAACAAGTGCTCATATATATATCTAAAGAAAATAAACCAACCAAAAAATTAAAATAAACAAATGAGCATTACTAATATATATTTCATCTCATTGCTTCTACTAATTGATCAAAACAAGGATGTTGCTAACTTATCTATCATGCAAACTTCAAATGTGTAGCAAAACATATGCAATTATATTTATAAAAGTCTTAGTAGAAGAAAACCAAAAAAAAGGAAACAATGCTCAACATTCTCCATTCCAAAATGTTACTTCACACTAAAGAGGCCAGAGCAAACAATTCGACCAACAAAATTCAGATTAAAAACCAGTGCTCATATATCTATGTAAAGAAAATAAACCAACAAAAAAATGAAATAAAAAGATGAACATTGTTCGTATAAATTTCTTCTCATTGTTTCTACTGATTGATCAGAACAGGTAAGGATGCAACTAACGTATTTATCACGCAAATTTCAAATATACAGCAAAACATATGCAATTCTATTTATAAAAGTCTCAGTAAAAGAAAAAAAAAATAGTGCTCAACGTCCCCCCCTCAAAAAAAGACTCCACACGGGATATTTAAAATAGTAAATCTTTAAAAAATAAATAAACAAAACTTTTATATATTTCATTCTGTAGCTTCTATTAGTTGATCAGGATTGATATAGATTTTGTTAGCTTATCTATCATGCAGACTTACAACTTTGCATGAAAGCATATGCAATTTTAAATGTAAAATTCTTGCATATACTAAAAAAATAACTTCTTAAAGAAATAGATGAAAAAACTCAAATATATCTAATTTCATATATTCTAGTAGTTTATCAGGAGAGTTATAGAGCTAATAAATTGTCTATCATGCAAGCTTCAAATTTGAAATAATGCATAAACAATTCCATTTATAAAACTATTTCATAAATTAAAAAAGAGAAACAGTGCTCAACATTCTCCTCCCAAAATATTAATCAACTCTGTATAGGAGGAAAGTGAAAACAAATCGACCAACAAATATGAGTGTAAGCATTTGTAGAATAAGTCTACAAAAAATTCTTAAAGAAATAGATGTACAATGCTCATATATTTTCCATTCCATAACTTCTACTGTTTGATCATGATTAGTATAGATTCTGCTAACTAATCTATCTTGCAAACTTTAATATTGTATCAAAGCATGTGCACTAAGAGAATAAAAAACAAATAGGTGCTCAGAAATCAGCCTACAAAATATTCATCTACACATGCACGGGAAAAAGCAAGCTATTCAACCATCAAACAACAATAGATATATATGCAGATCAAGAACGCAAAAATTTTCACATAAGAAACAAAAAACACTGAGGTAGGCAACAAATGAACCGTAAAAATATAAAAACACAAAGGAGAAAACTTCACTGAAAGACTGCCTTCACGAGGGAGGGGAGTGGAACCAGGTTTCTGCCTCAACGATACGGGTGACAAAGGAGGGCAATGAAGAGTGTATATGCGAGAATAGAGAGTGGGATTACCAGAAATCCGAAGAGGCAGCGATGTCAAAGGCACCTCACAATGGAGCTCTAACCGCAGAATGCCCTCTCCCCCTTCTATTTTGGCGTTCAACTTGATGCAGTCCCCAACCAGCGAAGCACGCAAAAAAAAAAGGGTTCCCGAACGCGACTTCTCCGGTTCCACAACGTAAAAATTGTCAAAACGAGTTCAAAATGGGTCCTAATTTTGTAAATGAGGGATTTATTTCTCTATATATATGTACTCTATTTGGGAATAATGAATTTAGGAATTTTATTCCCCAAGTAAAATCTACATGGTATCAAAGCAATAGATCTTACCCTAGCCATTAGATTTCCTTCTGCCTGACCGAATCCTTTTCCTATAGCCCTAACTCCTCCATGCTGGTAGGGGTGTAAACGAACCGAACACGTACGAACAGAGCTTATGTTCGTGTTCGGTTCGTTTGAAATTTAGTTTGTTTAAAATAAACTCGTGTTTCAAATTGTTCGTGAAGTCACTGTTCGTGTTCGTTTCTTAACGAATGAGCCGAACACGAGCTGTTCACGAACGACGAGCCAATTTGACATCTCTAATATTAATATATATAAATAATATATTATATTAATTATATAACTCATATTATATAAATATATAATATTTATATTAGTATATTACTAATATAGTATATTAATACTATTATTATTATTAATTTATTATATATTATAATTTATAAAATTTAATTTTTTAAAATATCATTAATTTTTTATATATAATTATTTTAATTTTTTTTATATTTCGAACAGTAACAATTAAAACACGAACGAACGCATCACTGTTCGTGTTTAGTTCGTTTAGTTAACCGAACGAAAAAAATTTGTTCATGTTCGTCTCGTTTATTTATCGAACAAGTCGAACACAAACTCATTGACGAATCGAACACAAACTGTTCGCGAACAACGAGATTTTTTGACAGCTCTACATGCTGGCCCCTTTTCTCCCTAAAGGCATGCTTCTTGGCTTTTTTTTGCACAGGAATCTTATTTCTGATTTCTCACCACCGTTGGAAATCCTCTCTGCAACAAAATTCCCTGTTGCAGGCTCTCCTCAGGCCAGAACTTCTTCCTACAACCCGAAAACCTTCCCTGCAGGTCGCCAGATTACTCATTGTACGCTTTTTGGTAGATGATGCTGCAAGAGTTCCGTAGCAACAACCACCATAGCAAAATTCTCCACTATCGGTAACACTAAACTCTTCCCCTTCCGTAGAAACAATAGCCACAACAGGATTACTCCTACCTATAGTCATAACATAATACTCTCCGACAAAATTCTCCTTCAACAATAGCAGTAGCAGCCATAATAAAAGGACCAACAACAGCAACAACAAACACCATTCCTAAATACACCGAGGGATGATGACCAAGCATGAGATAATGACTTTAAGTTCTACTCCGAAGGTTAATTCTGAATCAAGGACCAAAGATTCGATCCAGTAGACTCCTGAACTCTCAAACTTTATCACAAAGTATGAACTCAATGGTCAAAACTTTCTTCAATGGTCACAATCCATGATTATGTGCACTTGTGGTAAAGGGAAAGAGGGTCATCTCACTAGAGATGATATAGTTCTTGAGAGCACTGACCCTAACCATTGTACATGGAGAATTGAGACCATATGATTATGCCTTGGCTAGTAAACTGAGAGAAAATTTTTTTGTTTACAAAACTGCTAATGAAATTTATGACATTGCAAAAGAAACATATTTCAACGCTAAGAACACTACAAAGTTGCTTGAGCTCGAAACCAAGCTTCATGACCTTCATCAAAAAGAGCTAAGCGTCACACAATACTTCTCCACTCGGACAAAGTATTGACTACAATTATATATGTATGAGATACATGTAGAAATGTCTGCAAGATGTCGTGATATTTAAATCCATCATCAAGAAGAAAAGGACCATCAAATTCCTAGTAGGGCTAACTCAGGAATTGGACGAGTTAAAAGAGAGGAACATAGAAACAAACCATCTCCCATCTCCCATCTCCCATCTCAAATCTCCCATCTCCCAGTTAAGCCTTTGAGTTAGGAGAGAAGAGAGTAAGAAGATGCTTATGCTGATTGAAAAAGGGGGTTCACTAAGCCTGAAAGTTCAGCTTCGTCAATCTATAATTCTTCCCATGACTCAAAGGTCAAGAAGAATTTATTGCAAGAAAATTGGCATATCAAAGACAAATGTTGGAAACTTCATGAAAAGCCTGTTAATTGAAAACCTGAAAAATGGTGGATCAAGAGAATACAAATGCTGCTACCACATTTGAAAAATCGGCATAACAATTGACTGAGAAAAAGATTGAAGTATTGAAGAAACTCCTTGGAATTAATTAAGAGCAACACACTAACCTCGTGACACACCATAATAATATATCATTCTCCTATCTTGTCAATAATTAGAGATTCAGAACTTAAATCATAGATTCAAAGAGCATCTGATCACATGCCAGGAGATATCAATATTCTAGTTAAATATCAAAAGACTTGTAAATCTAAATCAATAAGACTTATAAATGAATCGCAGTAAAATATTGGTGAAAAAGAAGCTGTGGAGCTCTCTCAGGATATTACTCAATCATCTGTCTTATATGTTCCATAACTACACAGCAATTTGATTTCAATCAGTAAGCGAATACAAGATATGAAATGTATAACTAAATTCGTTACAAACAACTGTGAATTTCAGGTGGTGAAATTTGAGAATGTGATGTAATAATCAATTTTTGAGAAATTAAATAAAATTCCGATGACTGAAAATGTTCCTTAATTTTCGCACCCCTTGGATTTCAATCGAAACAAAATTATAAAATTCTATACAAAAAGCCAATGAATTCCACGTAAAACATCATCTGTTAATTATAAATAGATTGAGAGAAATAAAAATTTGAAGCGATAAATAAATCAAGCTAATTAAACATAATTTAACCTTAATTAGCCCTCCTTAATCTCGCATTACTGTTTCTAACCGACCTAACATGTGTTATATGCATCAATTAGGGTAATTTTCATCCTGACCTCTCGAATTTCTCCTCCCCTCTCGTTACGCCTCTCCCCTCTTGATTTCTTTTGCATGAATGGCTCTCCCTCTTTTTGTTCGGTAGAAGACCTAGGGGAGGAAACTGCAATCACAACACTGCCCATAGTCGCGATCAGAGAAAGGCGAGGGCTCAATGGAGTATTAGGAGCTGCAAGCCACCACCTTCACTCTTCTGCAACGCTTGCTAGAATGCCCGAACTTGCAGGAAGGTAAGCGGCCCCTTGGGTGTCGCAGCTTCTAATTTAGGACTCTGGAACAATTTCTGTAAGTGTGAATCCCTAGTTCACACTATTCGAGACATTCCTTTTCTTCCTTGCACTTTCATTTAGAGATTTGCCTTATTTTTCATGCATTTTTCCTTTTTCGTACCTAACGAAGGAGTCGATCTTGTGCTAAAAGTGTCGAATGTGATTTGCGAGCTCCGTAAGGTATTTTGACATGAATTCGATAAAGGAAAGAGGAGCTTGAGAAGATAAGAAGAGAGAAAAAGATTTAGCTGCTTTGGAGAAGATCTGGTTGTCAAGAAGACTGTTTAAGGTATGTTTTAGCAAATCATTTATATTTTTGGTTAAAGTACATTTTTTATCAAAATACCTTTAAATCCGAAGTTGATTGCGGATTCCAGGTTATTTATCCGGCAAGGCAGATTTGAATGATTGTGAAAACTCATTATAAAGCGACCCTGTAAATTTCAAGTAAACTAATCCCAAGTGAAGAAAATAAATTTAATTAACAACAATTACTTGGGTATTAAAATTGAATATTATGTTTTATAGGTTACTAATATCAACGCTAAAATCAGCGCAACATCCAGTTAACTGTAAAAAAATGAAGAGTTTAGTGTGGCAACTAAGGTGAGTAATTACATTTTCAGAATTTCAGTAATGATCTTTATTTTATATGTTGATTTATATGTATGATTTAGTTTGGTTAGATTTATATTACAGCAGATTCTTCATATTATTAGATAAAAAAAATATGCATAACAAAAAAGATATATAAGGTATGATATGAAAAAATTCCTGGAAGATATGTATGAAATGCATGATACGAATGATATAAAAGATAGACGTGTTAGGAAACATATATGTATGATAAGCATGATAAAAAAAATGATATGCATGATATAAGTAAGATATATACATAAGATAGAATATGATATGAGTAAGAGGTATGCATGAGATAGAACATGATATAAGAGATATGCATGAGATAGAAATATACATGATATGAGAGTTATGCATGATGAATGGCTGCACAATATAATAAAAAATATGTTAGTAGATGCATAAAGACATCTCATAATAATGTTAAGTTGTGAAGAATAAAATAGCTTATATACGAATACTTGTATGTGCATGTTCAAAGAAGGATTTCACCCTTTAATGGTATAAGCAGGAGACGTCGATGTACCCACACGCGTAGAGTTTTTCTACCATCCCAAACAATTTTGATAGTTAGATCACTAACCACTGTGCCAACAAGATAATATCGACAAGGGGCGAGTATACCAGAGATTACCTCCCTAGGCAATTGTAATGTTTACATTACTACTGTGGTGTCGATGTGATAACATCGGCCAAGGGCAGGTAAGATCATTTCCACCCTAGACAATTGTCATGTATAGATCGCTAATTGTTGTGCCGACGGGGTAGTATTTGCCAAGAGTGTGTTGGGTTTATTGACGGTGATCCTTATAGAGACTGAGATATATACAAAGTATAAAATAAATGTTTATAGAAGATTGAGTATGTTTATTTAAAAAATATCATTGATGCATCCATTAACATTATATATATATATATATATATATATATATATATATATATATATATATATATATATATATATATATATATATATATATATATATATATATGTTAATGGATGCATCAATTAACATGTCTTCCTCGCTCGGCTCTGCTAAGGTTTCACCCGATGGCGAACCCTAGCAACAGTTAAGGCTTCAGCTTCACTTTTTCCTCTCAGCTTCTTAGCACTCGTTTCTGTTTCGTCTCCCCCGCTTCTTTCGGTTCTGAGACGAGGCTTGCCCGCTCGCGTGTTGCGCTCGATCGCGTGTTCGCATGTCTGTGTCGCCCGCACGCGCGCTCTGCGGCCCGTCTCGCCGCTCGCTCCTCTCTGCGACCCGGCTCACCCCGCTCGCATACTCTGCGGACCGTCTCGCCGCTCGCTCCTCTCTGCGACCCGTCTCACCCCGCTCGCATACTCTGCGGACCGTCTCGCCGCTCGCTGTTTCTTTTCCGCATACACGATTTTTTCTCAGTTTGTTTTCTTCTCTAAACGTCGCAACTATCTTTGAAGATGGCTTCAGGCAAATCTTATGCAGCTGCCATTGCCGGTGCCCATGCCTCAAGCACACCAAAATCATCATCTTTCCCTCTGTTTGAGTGGGCGGAGGACATCAAGAAACCTGGTAGGAGGAATGGGAAGTCTGTCATCTTTTTTATAGAAGCTGAAGATATTCAACTTGTTTCCTCTTGTCGTCTAAATTTGGTTAGAAAATTTCTATATGGTCATCCCAAAATGGAGCTTATTCGCAAAGAATTTGAACATATGCACTTTTTTGGAGAATGAAAAATCGAGCTATTAGACGGGAGACACGTTCTTATTTAAATTAACAATGAAGAAGATTACATGCGCTTATTTGCTAGAAGGATAATATGAATTAATAACAGAGCAAAGAAAATTCTGAAGTGGTATGTGGATTTTGACTCACAGATAGAACCGTCAATCATTCAGGTTTGGATTCGTCTCCCTAATCTGAAATTTCATTATTTTTCTAAAAAATTATTATACTCTATGGCCTCAGCCTATGGGAAGCCACTTAAGATGGACATTCCTACTTTTAATCTGTCTTGTTCTTCTGAAGTCAGAGTACTTGTTGAAAGAGACATCACTTCACCCGCTTCTGAGGAAATCTGGTTGGGCACACAACATCATGGATATTGACAGAAGGTAGAGATTGAACATTTTCCATCGTATTGTTCGAACTGTCGTATGTTCGGACACTCCAGATCTCAATGTCACCATCTACACCGCCACCTCTGACCAAAAAAGCAAACTGCTCCGTTAGAGGCTATGATTTCATCTCCTTCTGATCAGGTAGGCAATATGACAACTATTCAATCCCTACTTGTAGCTCCCTCGTCTTTGGAACCTCCTATCGTGGGGGAGAGGGAGTTTCTTCAGACCCCGCCTGCCCTAGAACTTATCACTGATATTACAGGTGAAAATACTTCTACTACTTCACAACCGTCTCATCAGGTCCAAAAGGATGTTAATATTACTCAGGTTCATGAGGATCAAGACGTGCAACGACCTACACCTATTCGACCACCTTTGGAATCTACTGATCATATGAGTCAATCATCGGATGAGAAATCACAGGCCTACACATCTATGAAAAAGAAAAAGAATGAAGATCTACTTGAGCTCAGAAGTTTGATGAATGATACTTTGGTTACTACGGGCAATGGGACACACCTTATCAATCTGTTAGCCAACTCACTTCTGAGAACTAGAGAAATGAGGACTAAAGTGGAACGTCCCTAACACTTTTGAGCACTTTTGTGGCTTTCTGGTTTTTTACTTTTTTGTATATGTTGACCTCATTTTTAGTGAGGTATTAGTCTCCTCTTAGAGCCTAGGATCTAGCTTTAGGAGTTCTTATTGACCATCCTAGCAGACTAGCAATGGAGCCCTCCTCCCATAGAACTTCAAGCCACTTCTTGACTCAATTTTGTGAAAAACTCGCATGAGTGGATCTAAGCACTCAGCTTCTAGTTACAAGGGCTAAGAACCAACATGTAGAGGGCCCGAAATTGAGTTTCTATAGGATCAAATAGCCTTAGGTGAACCCTTTGTGACTCGATTACTCGTGAACGCCGCAATTCACGCACGCACTGCACCACACACGACTTTAACTTGAATCAACTCGCCCGTCGGCGAACTCGTCCGGACTACCTCGGATGACGAAACAAATCGCGCCGACGCATCCAGAACCTCAACTTTAGCTGGGAAGGACACCCGTATTGCTAGGGTTACGCGCGCATACAAACGACACAAAAACTGATGCATTTTTTTTAAATAGCATGGCTCGACCTGGGTTCAATTTGACCTCGGAATAGGCTGAACATGAGCTAGGGCCATTTCAAATTTCAAAATTTTAAATTTCAAATCAGCCACATAATTTCATCTTAATTAAATCTAATTAGGGATTATTACTTACCTAATAAAACTGTCCCTGGATGGAATTCATTCAATTCCCCGCCAACGCCTCCCGTAACGTCTCTTCGGCTATACAACCTCTCCCAGGCATTTTGAATCGGGGGCGGCCTCTGCAAACGCTTCTTCAGCTAGATCCTGTTTTCGACCTTGACAGATTCGTCCCCTTCCTCTGTCGACGAAAAGCCTGTCTCCTCTCTCCCATTCGGTCGGCTTCTTCCTCTCATACTGAAACCCCCTTTGCGCTGCTCGCCCTTGCTCGACTAGCCTGTCCCTCTCGATCCTGTTTGCATCTTCACCTCGGCACAGACCTTTACCGGCTTCACTTTCCCTGCTCGACTTCGCCTCCCCCTCGCGCGATCTCCTCCTTCTCGCGCCGAAGACCCTCACTCGCCTCACCTGCTCCTCTCTGCGACTCGATCACAGCTCCTGATCGAAGCATTTGTTGCCCGCTCGGCTCCCTCATCTCCCCTCTGCACCAGGAGCCCTCTGCGAACCGAAGGAGCCCTTGTTCGACTCCCTGTTCTTCCACGACCCGAAGCTGCGAGCTGAGTCATCCTCGTCCCACCTTCAGATTCGCTCCTCTCGGCATTCCAGGTGGAGAAGTCCTTGCAGGGCACATGAAAGGTCCACTTCCTCTTACTTGAAGCGTATATTCATCAACATATTGAGTTTACTTTAAAAATAAAAAAAAATAAAAAAAAGAGAGTAAAATTTGCGATTTCAAATTGAGACAGGCGGATTCAAGATTTAAATTGGCTTTAAGTGTAAGTTTGATTAAGTTCACGTACAGGTTGAAAATTTCGGAGACTAACAGAAGAAGAGAAATATGCAATTTTGAATATTTGATGCTTCTTAATACATTTGCTGTGAGATCCTACAATAATTTGACAGTATCCCATTTTCTCCGTGGGTATTGGCTGATTATTCATCTGAGAAGCTTGATTTCAATAAGTTTTCTTTTCTTTTTTAGGGTCTCTCAAAAAACCAGTTGATGCTCTGGACTCTAAACGTTTTGAAGTTTTGAGGATAGATTTCATAACTTTGCTGATCCAGATATTTCTAGTTTTTTTCACCACACTATTCTAACATGGCAATTGTGCTTTCTTACCTGCTTAGAATGGAGTCTTTTACTGCATTACACCATAACTTGCAATATGTTTATTGGTCAGGGTGGAATATTTGATCATGCGGATCGTTCTTTTTTATAGCATATATGAAACTTATCATACTTCTTTTTTTGTGGGACTGTTTTGAGGTTGTCGTTCTTTTTTATAGCATATAAAATATATAAGACTTATCATACTTCATATATGCCCCCGACACTCTTAGGTTGTCGGTAGTTCTAGTACGATTAGAGTGATTAGCCTGTGGACTGTACCACTTTACAAAATATTTACAAAAATAAAACAAAATCTCTTTTGCGTGTTAAAAAGAACTCTGCATAAAAAAAAAAAAAAACTTAAACAACAGCTTTTGCATGAAAATCAAATAAATTTTCTATGAAAATTTATAAAAGTCCATGGCTAGTCAGTTGGATTGAGGTTAAGAACTACCTCCTGTAGATTGTCAAGTTGACAACTCTTACTCAAGGTCGGGAAGCACACAACCCAGCTCTGAGCCCCCACTTTTACCAATGTCTTATACCTAGTCCTAATCTTTCATGTTGCTAAGGTTTTCTTTTGCTCGTGTTTTTTACAACTCTTTTTTCTGATTTTCACACTGAGTTTTCTTGCTTTACTTATTTTTCTTACAAGTTTATTTAAATCTGTTGCAAATTATATTATGCTCGCAACACTAATCACGCAACAGTAGTAGATGCTTAGGTACGCTTTTACAGCTTATTTACAACATTTTACATTTCAAATTACATTTTATTTACCCGCGATTTGATCATTCTGCTTGCAAAACTAAACATTGACACCAACACTATGAAGCACAAATCACCAATCTCAAACACTTAAACCTGGAGTCGTCGTGGCGACAGGAGCGTGGAGCCAACTTTGTGGGCATCACGACGAGGAATTCAGACCGAGCAGCAAGAGGATCTTCTTCAGCATTATTCTTTCATAGCATAATAACAACCAATAGAACTTCGAGGTAGTTTGTCCAGCGCGACGTAAATCCTCACACTCCCTTTTTTTAGGCCCCTGTACAATCATGTTGTGCAACGTAAGTCCTAACCCTCCTTAGGTTCCGAGATTGTTGTGTGACATGACGTAAATCCTCTTATCTCTGCAGGCTATTTGCATAATCGAGTATTATGCAAATGTAAGTCCCAAATAATAAAATTGGCAGGATTTAACATCTTCTCCAAAACACAGTCACACAGTAGAATAATTTGGGAAGTCACTGAGGATTCTCCTCAAGATTTAGGACATCCCCTACCTTTTCTTTTCTTTGGACTCCTGAAATAACTGTTCCTATTTGAGCCACTCTCACTTGCCTTTTTACATGTTCTACCGTGAAAACTTAAACCTTGAATTCTTGAAGATTAAAACCACTGATCATTATCGAGAGTTTTTTCACGTGACTTTCGTCATTTAAGATGTAATTAACTATAGGGACTTGCCTCTATAGGGAACTTGGAACTCAGGTAAAATAAACTCTATTTAATCATTGTATTAGATAAGAGAACTTGTCAGTCACACATAAAAGGTTCGCAGACCAAACGAGTGTCATAAATCTCTTAGTTTGCAGGATTGGGTCTATCGTCGAGGTTTACACTTATCTTTCGGGAAGGTGTATTATTCGCGGTATCGGGCACGATTATGCAAACTATTGAACTGATGAGATCCATTTGGTCTCATTTTTTTTTAAAAAGAATTAAACCATACTATTTTCAAAACTCAAGCTATATATCTCTTATATTAAATTAAATTTCAAAAAATTATTTTCATATTCATATTTTCAAATAATCATAATCAATCAAAGAGTTGACCGACAGTATCTTTGTTTTATCTGAATTTTTTGTGTGCTGTATTGTATGAGTTGGACTTTCTTTTAGATCCTCTCATACAATTTTTCTGTATCCTTTTCGTATTAATATCTATACTTGATTGCTTTAAAAAATGAATCACCAGCATATTATAAGATTTCTTATAGACTCACACACATATGAAATTCTTCTCCCAGCATACATAATGAATTCTTCTCATTGAATTACTGCAGTTTAGAAGTGTGATTACTCTTGGGATATTTTTAGATAACTCACTATATTATTTTAATATTATTTTTAGGTTTTAAACATTTGAACAAGATGAATAGAAAATGAGAACACAAGAAATGTACAATTTTTACTTGTTAATTTTAATTGTTTTCTTTAGTGGCTCTTTCATTTATTATTTGAATATTAAATTGTTAGTGATAGAATTAGAATAAAAGAAATTGGATTTCCACTGTCTGGCCGTCCGCTCCCATCTTGATTAACTCCAAACCCCGGGTCCGGTCGTAACAGGTGATTGACTGTTGAAATTTATCAAAACTTAGACCTACTCGAGAAAAATCTCTCTAAACATACAATCGATCCGACCTTTATATGTACCTCAAATTTTTGAGTCTACTGAGCCTATATCCTTCAAAAAAGAAGTCATGTTATGGAATTATCATCCGAGTTACCCTAATTTCAATTATATTACTAAATTGTATCCACATTTGTTTATCAATAAAAAATATAATTTTTATAAGTGTGAGACTTATCAACTTGCCAAAAACACTAGACATAGTTTTCACATAATTCAATATAAACCCTCACATCTTTTCATCATCCACAGTGATATCTTCAAAGGTAAAAATCCTAAGTGAGGTTAGACGGTTTGTCTCATTTATGAAAAATCATACTAGAACTATTTGGGTACTCCTAATGAAGGAAAATTCTAAAACAACCAAAATCTTCTGAACTTATCATTACGATTCAAAATCAATTTTGATACAAAGTTCAGATCTTCAAAATTGATAATGCAAAAGAATATTCTAGTTTCATCCTTTGGTTCTATCTCTCAAAAAATATAATCATCCATGTGAATCAATGTATTGCTACCCTACAATAAAATGAAATAGCAGAAAGAAAAAACAAACATTTACTTGAGTTGTCTTGTTCAATTAAGATTTCTAATCAAATTCCAAAATATTTTTAGGGGGAAGTAGTTCTAACTGCAACATACCTTATCAAACGAATGCCTAATGGAGTACTTTGAAATACTACTTCAAGTATTGATAGTTACCCATTCACACATCAGCGTTTTCTCTTGTACTATACCATGTTAAATGTTTGTGTGTGTATCCCATGTTCACATTCATTTCTCAACTCAAACCAAACTTGATATTAAATCTATCTAGTGTTATCTTGGAGGACTTGATTGGAATATCATAGAAAACCTTTGATTGGTTTATTTCCTTTCTATTTCATGTCTTTCTATTTTTTATTCAAAATTATTTCATTCCTAATTTAGGTTGGATATATTTGGTACGTTTGTAAAAAAGAATGAATTGATTTCCCTATGTATATGTACCTTTTTTGTGAATAAAGAATCAAGGAATTTTTAAAATCTACATGAAAGAATTACACGAGAACTTTTAAGTAATATATGGAACCTTGGTGAAAGGTTTTGTTCTGATTAATCTGACCAATGGCAATGATCACACTTCATAGACCTAAATTGATGCATCCTAAAAATACCATAAAGAAAATTGGCAACAAAAAAAAGGAGTAAAAAGTAAAAACATTTCAAACAATTCTGGAGGTTTTCTTTCTTGATGAAAAGATACTAAAAATGTAAATAATGTAGACACTAGAGATTAATAACATACACTTTCAACCCATGCCATTTCTACCAAGAAATTAGAACATTCGTCCTGCAAAAGGAAACAATTGAAAATTTTAGAAAGTATATTGAGAATTGCAAGCGTAAAAATAAAGCCACTCAATTGAGCCACACAAAAATTTTCTCAAAGAAAGACATTCAAAGCACGCCAAGAAAAAGAAAAGGATTAATTCAGAGAGTTAGTATATTGGGAATAGCAAGTATAAACATAAAACCGCTCAACTGAATCATACAAACATTTCCTTGAAGGAAACATTCAAAGCATGTGAATAACAACTACGATGCATCCATGCAAACATACATGCATGCGTAAATTTGTATATATCCTGTGAGGGAACATACATCATTCTCATACCTAAAAATTTAAACATAGCTATGGAATATAAGAAACAAAGAACGTCAGACGTCTCTAACATAATTAAACTAATAGCATACAATTTCTAGCATTTCTAAATCATTCAAACATCTATTGGATGCAGAATGACTTTTTTTTTGCAAATGGCATCAATCGCACCAGAAAAAATTCTAGGTAGTCTTAAAATGAATTAGAATTTAAAACATAAATTATCCATAATATTTATTTTAATGATTTTGATGAATAAAAAATAACAGTTCAACTAAACATAATGGGTGGATTTCTATAAGACTTGATCATTACCAATTTTTTAAACAGAACATTTAAAGTTTTTGAATCAATGATCAATACAGAATCCTAAGATCTTATTAAATGTGATGTGCCACAAGTTAATTCACTTGTGAGAAGTGAGTAAGATTTGGCTAGGTCATTATTCATAAAATATGCTTACAACTAATCTAGTTAGAATAAAAGTGGCAAAGGTTTGGCCATGACATTTGCTGGAAGGGACACTACAATCAGTCAAAATGTAATGAAAAGTAGAGAATAACTTGCAAGGCCCAAAACATAAAAAATATAATATTATTAGTAAAAATGGCCCGGGATCATATCAATAGAAATTTCAGAAATAGTTAGTGAACAAATAATTAAAGAAGTAAGATTTTCTACTTGCAGTTTTAGAAAATATCAATAGTTTGGCTATTAAATTTATACACATGACATAAGAAAAATATATGGCATGCTTCAAGGAGACATAAAATATTAAAAGCAGGTAAAAAAAAATATCAGAAGACTTTAATTAAGTTGGATGTCTTAATGTTAAAGCCTAAGTTACCCTAAAACAAATCATTAATAAAATTGCACCGATTAAGGGCCCGTTTGGGGCAGCTTATAAGTACGGCGACGTTTTGAAAAGGCCGCCTTAGTAGTTGTTTCGCGCGTTTGAGGGGCGTTTTTCCAAACCGTGTTTTCTAATTTCTACTACACGCGGACCGCGGGTATACCCCCGCGATCCGCGTTCGGCTTCTACCTGTTTACTCCATTGCCCTCGCGACTTCGCCCTACGTTTCTCCTCTACCAAAAGCCGAAAGCCGCCCCCCTCGTCTCCTCTCTCCGATCCTCCCTCTGCTCCTCTCTCCTCTCTCCGATCCTCCCTCTCGTGTCCTCTCTCCGATCCTCCCTCCGTATCCTCTGTCATGGAGCCTCCGAAAGCTGGGGCAGGGGGTGATTTTGGCAAAGTGTTTGCAACCAATTCTACAGAAATAAAAAGGAGTCTCTTGAAGAGATACGAGCAAGACAAAGGTATTTACTTCTTCAATCTGTTCCGGTTCTGAGTGATCCTCCTTCTGAATTACATTCTCCTTCATTAGGCTTTCTAGTTAGGATGGTTCTTGCTGTGATGTGTGCCATAAGTGAAAAAGGAAGGAGCTTTTAAGAAACTAGGAAAGCGACATGTATGAAGTGAAATCAAATTTCTTTTTTCTGTGTTTCATCCTAAAGGCGTAATATAGATGGGCTTTGAGTAATGATTTTTAATCAAAATTGGAGTTTTTGGTATTGCTTACTATTGATAAATTTAGTTATTTGAGCTTCCTGGAACTAGTAAACTATTTGTCCCTAACTGTTCATGAATATAAGCCTTATGTCCCCCATTCTCTTTAGTTTGAGTTTATGTTAAGTACTAATTTACTTGGAGATGGGTGGCTCTGTTCATATTTTAATTGAGCAAAGGTTTCATGTTGAGTTAATGCAATCATTAAGTATTGTTTGATCCAGAGAAATTATTTCCGCATCTACTTGATTGGATTCAATTTAATTTAAATTAATTTGTATATTGCTATTTGTTTTCAAGGTGGTTAAAATATAAGGTGCGTGTTATCAGATTCTCTTGGTATTATTAGGGATGGAGTTGTTAGTAATATGTATCTTTAGAGTTGTAATTATTGATGTATTAATGATATGTATTTGCTTAATTATTGTTGGGTTGGTTGAATTAAGGTTAGATTACTGAGAGTTATTTCAGGTTTTTGTTTGGACAACCGTCGGCGTCCCCTTTTTCCCTTCGAGGGCTATATCCGACAGATTAGATGGTGCCTCGGTCGTATCCCTCTTCAAATGTGGTGATTATTTTCCCCATACCTTCCTCACCTGCTGGTTGTTGTAATCTTTGTTCCCAGCCGACCCTCAAACTTCATACTCGTCACCTGTTCCTCCAAAGTAGCCACACAGTTTTTACATTTCAGCAAATCCTCCGTTGGGTCTCCTCCCTTCCCGTCACCCTTTTCACATTCCCGTTACTCCACTACAAGGTCTCGTCCCTCCTTCCTCTCCAGCCCCTTCCCGTAACACCTTCCCCTCCTCTCAGTTACACTGCTACTCATGATTTTCCCCCTCCTTCCACCTCTCATCTACAGTCCGCACGTCCTACAACAACAAGCCATCCCCTCACCATCCTTCCAAGCATGCTGTCGTATCATCCTTCTAGCCACCGTCGTAGCCCTCCAAGTCCCCACCCCCCACCCCACCCCCAATCAGCTGCTGTCAGCCTTCATGCAGCCCTCCCGATTGCTGCTACCCGACTAGGACAGCCGACAGACTGTTGTCAAATCGACATCCAACCATCCCGTCCTAACAACCACCTAACAAAATCACCCAATACCTATTGTCCCACAGCCATATGTCACCCTTGTTCTCGCCCTAGGATGTCTTTTATGTTTGTGTTGTTATTTTCGAAGTGTCAAAATTTTTTGTTTGTAACCTTTTTGAAATTCAACAATAATATTTGCATTTTCATTTTGGTTTGGGTTAACTCCGGTATCATGTGGTATTGGAGCGAACCCAACTCTATTTCCATCCTAAGGTTTCGTAGCATTTGCTCCTACCCAAACCACCTCGACCAAAACTTTTCTTTCTTATTTCCAAACACTAGCCAAATTTAGACCTAATCCTTAACTCCTCACTGGTGATTTTCAAAATCAGCAACCATAAATTACATTTCCTACACCTTAAACAAGACTTCTACACCCTCTTTCACCTTCAAACCTAAAATGTTAATCATACCATCAAGTAGATACATGCTTGAGCCTTCTTGAGAAGAGATACGATGGGAGATCCGTCGAATTCAGCGAAGGCTACCTATAGATTTGGAATCAGAATGTCGGTACTAATCCCGAGAGCATTGTGAGAAGAGTGTAGAGAATTTGTGGAGCTGAGTTTATGAATATGTGGAACGTGAAGATTGACAGTGATGCAAAAAGATTTGTGGGATTTTGTGAAGAGTGTGAAACTCCGTGGGGGATTGTGAAAAGATTCGTGTAGATGGTGGAAATCGCGCTACGAAAGTGCAAAGTGTGGAACTTCGAATTCGAGACGAATCGGTTTATCATTTTTATCGTTTTTTTTGTTGTTTGCATTATCATATTTTTTATTATCAAGACATCATTTCACATTTAATTTTCATCGATTAATCTTTCAATTTCATTTAGTGTAAAGTTGAAAAATTGGGCAATGGCATGGTTGGTTCGGGAGAAGATGAAGACGTTAGAGAGGATTCTCCATTTGCAGCCACCAATTCCAGTTCACTGAGATAGAAATTCCAGCTGAAGTAACAGTCACGTCTTTAGAAGGTAGTGATTGAGTAATGGGTAGCCCAACAGTGTATAAGATTATGATGCATCAAGCTAGCTTTTTGCAGACTTTGAGAGGAACAATAGTAGGACCAACCTTGGATGTCTACAGGGGTTATGAGTTTGAAGAGCCGACATCAAATCAAAGTCGCCACAGATAAGGGAAATGCAGATATTTCAGATTTATAAATCCCCTCCTGAGTGGCCCCTATTGAGGGAGGTCCAACATGTCCAAAGAGGAGACATTTTGTGCCATCCCTAGAATATTTCGAGGAATATTTCAGATGATACATTCAAATCAGCGGGGTACCCATCAGAAAATGTCCATACATAAGGGATTAACCTCAGCTTTGAAATATGCCCTAGAAGCTTGAGAGGGAAGAAAATTCTTCAATGAGATTCAAGTCCTATCACTGAAGAAGTCACTCCTAAGTGATCGCTAGTGAGAGTGGCATTGCTGACCATAGATTTCATCCCATAATTGATTTCTTTTTACACACTTGTTCATCAACTACAGTCCACTGAGCAAGAAAAGTGGAAAGAGAATGTTTCAAACTTTAGGGCTTGAGAGTTATATTGCAAGAACCAACCTCTATATGCAGCTACCGCACATGATGTGCCAAAAGTGGATGAATGTCTATTCTACCAGAATGAGTTGTGGAATGACAACACCAGCATGATCGACCTACTAGGGGAGTTGACATCGTGTCATTCAAAGAATATGGTGGAAGCTCCCCAGCCCCGGGAGACTGTTACGGAGGCTAGGGAACCCCCCTCCCTCTTTTCACTAGACAAGAATTTTCCCCACATCTTTTCTGTTTTCCCACCTATACGTCTATTATAAATTGGTGTTTGTTGAATTAGGGTTATATAATTGTGAGTTATTTTAGGCTTCTGTTTGGACAGTTGTCAACGTCCACTTATCCCATTTTAGGGATGTATCCAACAGAATGTATGGTGCTCTGGCTGCATCTCTCTCCAAAGATTGTAATTACCTCCCCATACCTTCCTCTCCTGTTGGTTGTTGTAATCTCCGTTCCTATCCGACACCCAACCTCCCTGCCCGTCACTTGTTCCTCCAAAACAACCACAGTTTTTGCCTCGCAGCGAATCCTCCGCTAGGCCTTTTCCCTTCCCGCCACGCTTTTCATATTCCCGTGACTCCACTACAGGGCCTCCTCTCTACTTCCTCTCCAGCTCCTTCCTGTAACACCTTCCCCTCCTCTCAGCCGCACTGCTAGTCGTGATCTTCCCCTTCCAACAACATCCACACTCCTTTCACCTCTCACCTAAAACCCACACATCTTACAACAACCAATCATCCCCTCACCCTCCTTCCAAGCCCGTTGTCGTATCATCCCCCCAGCCCTTCTAGCAATCGCCCCAACCATCCAAGCATCTTTTCTATTTTCCCACCTATACATCTATTATAAATTGGTGTTTGTTGAATTAGGATTAGATAATTGTGAGTTATTTCAGGCTTCTGTTTGGACAGCTGTCAACGTCCACTTATCTCATTTGAGGGATCTATCCAACATAATGGGTGGTGCTCAGGTTGTATCACTCTCCAAAGGTGGTAATTACCTTCCCCATACCTACGTCTCCTGTTGGCTGTCGTCATCTCTGTTCCTAGCCAACACCCAATCTCCTTGTTCGTCACTTGAGTTTTTGCCTCACAACAAATCCTCCGCTAGGCCTCTTCCCTTCCCGCCACCCTTTTCCCATTCTCGTGACTCCACTACAAGGTCTCCTCTCTACTTCCTCTCCAGTCCCTTCCTGTAGCACCTTCCCCTCCTCTCAGCCGCACTGCTAGCCGTTAACTTCCCCCTCCAACAACATTCGCCCTCCTTTCATTTCTCACCTCTCACCTAAAACCAACACATCTTACAACAACCAACCAACCATCCCCTCACCCTCCTTCCAAGCTTGTTGCCGTATCATCCCCCCAGTGCTTCTAGCTACCGCCCCAGCCATCCAAGTCCCCCCCCGCCAAAAAAATCAACTGTTGTCAGCCATGTTGCAACCCTCCCAATTGCAACTGCTCGATCAGGACAGCCGAGAGACTGTTGTCTAATCAACGTTTAGCCATCCTTTCCTAATAGCCACCTTGCAAAATCACCCACTACCTACTGTCCCACATCCATATGTCACATCCGTTCTCGCCCTAAAGTGTCTTTTATGTTTGTGTTGCTATTTTCCATTTGTCAAGTGTCTTTATTTGTACCATTTTTGAAAATTAACAATAATATTTGCATTTTTATTGTGTTTTGTGCTAACTCCAGTATCATAATGGACATAGAATTTGATATTATTCTCTCAAAACTAGGATCAAGTGCTATATGAAAAATTAGGTATCAAATTTTCAAATGAGTTTGAGGAGTTAAGGGATTAGAAGAAAAAATACTGCTATTTGACATTGAGTATATACTTATCAAATTTTCCAATGACTTTAAGATGCGACTTTCAAAGAGTTCAATAAACTTCTTATTTGTCATCAGTTTCATCTCTTGATTGAAGTATTGAACACTTAAATCTAAGCAAAAATTTATTGTTTCCATTATCATGATGGTTTATATTTCAATCAATTAAATTTAGTTATATCTTAAATTATTATTTCTTAATATTTTATACCATGTTTAAAATAACACAAGTTGTACCATAAGCTATGTGCACTTGTTTAGAAAGACGTTCGAGACATGTCTCGAGATGCACAAAAAAATTTCTCGACTCTTAAACTTCATTGTCACAAATGAGGCTTACATCCTTTTTTTCTAAAGCACGCCTCAAAGCATAAATCATTGAGAAATTTAAAGCAATGCCTTAACTAGGTTATGAAAAATAAATAAATAAATAAAGTTATATAATATTATCACTATATATTATATTATACTATATTATATTATACTATATTATATTTATATTTAATATAACTTATATAATGCATTGAAAATGTCAAACAATAATTTAAGTATGATAATTTTATTGTGTTAGTAACTCATTCTTTTATTTTGAATTATACTGGCTCTAATATTAATTAAGATAGAAACTAAGTAGACAATTGTGGGGATTGAATAAGATTTGAAAGATACCAATAAAATAGAATTAGATGATAAATACGATGTATATTTTGAAGATGACGAAAAAAGAGATGAGGTCATTATGGATTAAGGTTCTAGTGACATTTTAAAATTTTTAGTGTATGCTTACCTAAAATTATATTTAAAACTTATATTTTATAAAAATACTTAGGATTGAGGTTTGTAGTTTATAGCTTTACAATAATAAACTAAATTAAGATATTGAATATTAATGTCATATTTAAGAAATTTTTTTATCATTATGATTTTTTTTCCCTTGTTTGAGGTTTAAGCCTCAATCTACCTTAAAGCTAATGCCTCACCACGCTAAGGCAAAACAACTAAATTTTTTTTCGTCTTTTTAAAGCTTGCTCTGAATTATGGTTCCATGAGGACTTCTGCACTATGGTGTTGTTTTCTATTGAAAAGTATGGTATCCCTAATTTAGTTATTACTTTTTATATACATATGGATTGGCTTTTAACATCATTAAGAAAGAAAGTAAAAACAAAATCTCCAGATGAAAGGGAATAAACAGAAAAAAATTGTAAATAAAATACATATGAACTTTGACCTTTGTGAAATCTGATGCTTTTGTAAGGAGCATTAGATCACCATAAGCATGAGAAGTCTGAATAACATTAAGGGCTTTCCCCATCACATAGCTGGTCTGCAAAGTTGATGTAAGAAGAATAAAAGTTAGCATCATCTTCTCTGCAGTTCCATGCTAATCAGTTTGATTCGAGCAATTTCAATCAGCTGGCTAATTGCACAAACACCTGTCTAAAGGTTGAAGTTGAATCAATGTACCACATTCAACATAGCTCAACTTAACCATTTAATGTGAAATGAACTTAACAAAGAGCTCCAGCAACAATAACACATAAAATAAAAGTCACACGTTCAATTGAATGCAATTTCTTCAGAAATATTAGATTAACTAAATTAATTTACTCACAAAAGTAACAACTATAAAACTAAACCATCATTAACATTATCCCAATTCATTGGATAATGAATAAAAGCATTTAAAGTTTGCAAAATGAATAGAAAATCACTAACCTTGTAGTTCAATCAAGAACAAGAAAAACGGATGAGTTTAACACTCACAGCATAAAGATTAGTAAGTGTCACAATAGTTTTAGTTTACTATTCAAAGTTAGGCGTAAGATTTATATTGGCATAATAATCTGAGTTATACTTTCCAAGAACTCTATCTTTCTTATACTCACTCTTTTAGAAAGATTTGATGCAGTTTCTTCTTCATAAGGGAAAATGACAGGGAGGTACTCCACCTACAAAATGTGCAAAATGAAGTTTTTGGTTAAACATCCCAAACAATACATGGAGCAAATTCAGCTTAGCGACAAAACTTTAAAGATCAATACTTCCATATTCACATTCAAAAGAAAAATGATGAATAAGATGCACCCAAAAGAACTCTTAAAAACTGCAAATAAAGCTTGTTTACATATGTACACACACACAGATATATTGATTGATGTAGCATGATCGTGAGAGTGGTTTTTAGGATAGGGGGCAGTTACAAGATTAGAAGCCGTTATAGAATTGCCTTTATGTGTGTCAAATGAATATGCTCAGCTTGGAATAAATTAAGCAATTGATATTTATAATGTAAATCTAAGCATAATTGTTGCACTTCCTATAACGTAATACATGAATCACAATACAAAAGTTTATCATATTGGTGCATCATTGGAATCCACCATTCTTACAGGATACAATTTCATCATTTAAGATAGCTTCAGGAATAAGAAGAATAGAACTGGTTCTCATGGTGTTAGATGTGAATTTATAACAACAAAAAGCCTTTATCGCACTAAGTGGGGTCGGCTGCATGAATCCTTTTTCTCCATGTATCCTATTGATTGTCATATTTTCATTTAATTCTAATAAATTAAGATCATTTTTTATAAAATATGCCCAAATTGTTTTAAGTCTAATTCTGCTTTCTTAACATAAGTAAAATAAAAAACAAGATAGGAAAAAGAATCCTTTACAATGATTGCATGTTCATGAAATACAGTGAAATCAAATACATTGAAAACTAGATAAATACCAAAACTTTCAGAAATTCTAATTTTTAAATTCGAAACATTTCTAGAATGCAACGTGTGATTTCAAATGCCCTCGTCTTTATTGTATTTAATTCTTTTATAAAGGGGGACTAAAGTGAATCATTCAAGATTCAAATGTATCTTTCCCTTACCAACAACTTCGACTCTACAACTTAAGTTCAAATCAACAAAGGACTTGTGGTTATCATACCTAATAGACAATTTATTGCAAATATATTCATAACAAATCAAACCAAGAAAAAAATCTAATATGTTAAAAGCAAGTAGAAAAAAAATAGAAAAATACTGATAATTAAGGACCCAAAATAAATTCCCTAAAGATAAGATGATAAAATAATTGCAAGTGAACAAACAACAAAAAATCAATATGGCGAGGAACCTCTGACACTCCTCAGGCATCATCATCTGCTCCAACAAATACTTCAAGCTAATCTGATATGCCCTAACTATAAAGTATCGCCCCAACAGATAGGGACGCCACTTAAAAATGGCCAAGACAGCCACCAACTCCCACTCACAAACGGATTTGAGCTTTTGCCCTTACAGCATGTAGTTGACTGAAATAGGCAATAGACCGCTAGTTTTGCATGAGTGCTGGCCCCAATCCACATCCTAACGCATCCTTCTCTACCAAAAATGGTTTGTTGAAGTCTGGGAATGCTAATATTGGAATGTTGGTCATGGCCCACTTCAGTTGTTCGAAGACCTATGTCGCTGCTTCCGACTCTTGAAACTATCTTTTTTCAGCCGATTTTGTCAGCGACCATGCAATCATGTCAATGCACTCTCATGAAGTTTTGGTAGTGCCCGGTAAAACTTAAGAATCCTCTCAACTCTTTAAAGCTTCCAGGCGAAGGCCAGTCTAACAAAGCCTCAATCTTGGACAAGTCTGTTGCCACCTCTGTTCTGGTTACCACATGCACTAGGTATTCCACCTGTGACCGTGAAAAAGAACATCTCTTCAAGTTCGTGTAACTCTGGTGTTTTCTCAAAGTCTTAAGTACTATCCTAAGGTGCCCCATATGTTATGCCTTTGTACGACTGTAGATCATGATGTTATTAAAAAAAACATAGATGAACTTCCTGAGGTCAAGTTGCAAGAACATGTTCATGAGGGACTAAAATGTGGCTGGAGCATTGGTAGTCGAATGACATCACCCAAATCTCATAATATCCTTCAAGAGTCCTAAAAGTTGTCTTGTGAACATCAACTGGCTTCATCCTAATTTAATGGTATTCCGATTTAGAGCAATCTCCGAGAAAATGACTACTCACTACTAAAAAAATCTCATTGAATTCATCAATCACCAGAATAGAAAACTTGTCAAATACGGTTTCCATGTTAAGAGAACTATAATCAACAGAAAACCGATAGCTACCATCTTTCTTCTTTACAAAAAAAAACTAGTTTGAAAAAAGGGCTCACACTGAGCGAGATAATCTCCAGCTCGAGCATCTCTTTGATCAATATCTTTATCTCATCCTTTTGAATATGGGGATATCAAAATGGTCTGACACTAATAGAAGTAACCACTTCCTTCAATGTAATCGTATGCCCGCGCTCCCTGAGTGGATGTAACCCACTACTGTTGAAATATTTTAGAAACCAATAGAAGAAGTTGTTAAACACACTTGAGGAACTCATCTGATTTTGGATCCCGAAACTCCTCTAGACTCTGCAACAACACCAAATAACTCAATCCTACTCCTAGTATTGTCTTGACCATGGTTTTGAGGGATGTCATGGTTCTACAAAAGATAGCATCCCCTTTCAACACCACCTTCCTCCCCAGTCAGGGATTTCAAATCCTCATTCGCCTCTCCAATCAGATGTAGTTACTTCATCCCCAAAATCACATCAGTACTTCCCACCCAAAGAAAGACAATCCTCCATCACCTGTATGCCCTATATTGTCAACACTAATCCGTTATAAATTCCCTGGCTTGTCTCCACATTCCCTATCCCAATCATGACCTCAAAACTTACTGTATCTACCAACTTCAACCCAGTTAGTTTACAATCTGATTTGGGATGAGGTTGTGAGCGTACCTATCCACCAACACCACTACAGACTTCTCCCCAATTTGTCCCCTCACATTCACGGTGTGATTTGGAGCAAACCCCACTATTAAGTTGAGGAAAACCTCTGCTACATCCAGGTGTAAGTGATCCTTAAAGAGCGTTGGTAAGTCGAATGACATCACTCAAATCCCATAATATCCTTCAAGAGTCCTAAAAGTTGTCTTGTGCACATCAATTGGCTTCATCCTAATTTAATGGTATTCCAATTTAGAGCAAACTTCGAGAAAATGACTGCTCACCGCTAAAACAATCTCATCAAATTCATCAATCACAGAATAACAAACTTGTCAAATACG
Organism: Phalaenopsis aphrodite; assembly: GCA_003013225.1. Classification (NCBI taxonomy): domain Eukaryota; kingdom Viridiplantae; phylum Streptophyta; class Magnoliopsida; order Asparagales; family Orchidaceae; genus Phalaenopsis; species Phalaenopsis aphrodite. Next base: position 2,095,527 of record NEWO01000032.1, on the reverse strand, counting down.
GTTTCCTTGTTCAGAGTACTATAATCAACACAAAACCGATAACTATCATCCTTCCTCTTTACAAATAAAACTAGTTTGGAAAAAAGGGCTGACACTAAGTGAGATAATCTCTGCCTCGAGAATCTCCCTGATCAATATCTCTATCTCATCCTTTTGAATATGGGGATATCAAAATGGTCTGACACTAATAGAAGGAACCACTTCCTTCAATGTAATGGTATGCCCGCTGTCACGCCCCGCCAATATTACGACACGATGGAGTATTCTAGAAGATGGAGGCCTAATGAACAACCTAGAAGAATCTAGAGTATGGATGTACATAAGAATAGTGTAGAACTATCTAGAAGCTAGAATATTATATTGTAAAGCTCTCCTTGGAGAATAGTCCCACATTGGCAATATGTAAGGCCAAAGCCATGGAGGGAGCTATAAATAAGTGTCCCTTCCCTCATTCTAAAGCATCGAAGGTTTCAAGCTTTCAAGCTTTGTAATCTCTCTTTATTAGTGAAGCTTTATCTTCTCTAACTCTTCTTCCTATTCTACTTTCAAGAGAGTGCTTTTGAGTTGTTAGTTGGGAAGGTTAGGCTGATTTAGTGCTAAGAGAGAGCGCTAAAGCCGCACGGATAACTCGAGGAAAGTTAGTCCGTGACACCGCGCTCCCTTAGTGGATGTAACCCACCACCGTTGAAATATTTTAGAAACCAATAGAAGAAGCTGTTGAACACACTTGAGGAACTCATCTGACTTTGGATCCCGAAACTCCTCTAGACTCTGCAACTCCACCAAATAACTCAATCCTACTCCTAGTATTGTCTTGACCATGTTTTTGAGGGAGGCCATGGTTCTACACAAGAAAGCATCCCCTTTCAACACCACCTTCCTCCCCAGTCAGGGATTTCCAATCCACCTTCGCCTCTTCAATCAGTTGTAGCCACTTCATCCCAAAAATAACATCAGTACTTCCCAGACCCAAGGAAAGGCAATCCTCCATCACCTGTATGCCCTATATTTTCAACACCAATCTGTTGCAAATTCCTTGGCTTGTCTCCACATTCCCTATCTTCATCATGACCTCAAAACTTACCGTATCTACCAAATTTAACCCAAAGTTTACAATCTGATTTGGGATGAAGTTGTGAGTGTACCTATCCACCAACTCCACTACAGACCTCTCCCCAATTTGTCCCCTCACATTCACGGTGTGATTTGGAGCAAACCCCACTATTAAGTTGAGGAAAACCTCCGCTACATCCAGATGTAAGTGATCCTCTCTCTTCACCGTTTTTTTCCTCCAACTCTTCACCATCTGCCTCCTTCCCACCATAAATTGTAAGCTAGAGCATATGAACCTTGCACAAATGGCCAGGTGCATACTTCTCATAACAACACAAACATAATCTTTTTGCACTTGTCATGCACATCTGCGTCTCTAAGGCATCTGTAATTGATTCCTGGACAGACACCCATATTTCTCTCCTTTGGCGCCTTCTTTTGAAAAGTCACCGTCTAGATCCTCGGTCTCATGGTTGTCAGGGTACACTTGTGGAATCCTCTCGTGGTACTTTTGATGGCCTTCTCCAGCAGGTTCTTGTCTTCCACCATATGGACTAGCCCCATCGTATCTCCCAATCCCAACAGCCTCAAAAGTCGAAGGGTTGCATGTCTATTGGGGTCTAGACCTTTCATGAAGTTTCTCTCCAATATTGCTTCAGAAATCCCTTTCAGTCATCCCAAAAGTTACTCAAATTGTTTCTCATACTCTAAGACAATTCTCTCCTGAGTCAAAGTAAAACATTGCTAGTGTAGGTCTCCTTCTCGAATGGCTCGTAAATGTTCTAACAAGCCATTATTAAATTTCCCCCACGAGTGGATCATATATCTAGCCTCCCTCCATTGAAACCATACTAGGGTATTTTCCTCCAAACATAACACTGAGACCATGAGCTTCTCCTCCCCATTTAGTCCATTCAGCATGAAATATTGCTCCACCCGACATATCCAACCATGCGCCTCTTTCCCCTTGAAGATCGACATTTCCAACTTCTTAATCATGACATCTCTACCCTAAATTCCTCTCCCTCCAATGATTCCCACCATGTATCTAGGTGAAAATCACTCTTTTGAGCGCTATCATTCCAACTTCTTTCCTTCCTTCTTTGTGCTCCTTTACACCCCTTTCATAATCCTTTCCCATTATTTCAACATAACCCCTCCATCAAAAATCTCTAATCCACAACCCATCAGAGCCCTAGGAAGGGGTTCTTGATTATGGGCACTTTCCTCATATTCCTCTTGTCTGATCTGTTTCCCTTTCAATTTGGCTAAAAATTCTCTAATCAACCCATGCTTAGCATTGCAATTAGAGCCGCCAATAGAATTTTGAATTGCAACTCAACAAGTCTCCTCATCAATTCCTCTAACCTCTTGAATTGGCCCTCAAATCAATTTTTCATGAAAGAATTTTTTCCTTCTATGGTTGAGAACCTTTTTTCCATTTTAGATATAAGTTGCTTTAATTCTCCTTCCAATCTCGCTTCCAAGCATCCACTTTCCTTGTTGACATCTCTCTAAGATCTTACCCAGATATCAATTTAATACAAATTGGAGCCAAAATCAACAAACAAATTTCAAGCAAAAGATGGGGAAGCCCAAATTAGGGCTAATTTGATTAATATCAAAGAAAACAAACAACATACAATGGATGATGTACATTAGATCGTCCCTCCACAAATCCTAGACTCCTCTAGAAACAAAGAGACCCAAAGAAACTACATGAATCAAAGCATAAACACAAATCCTAGGTGTTTAACCCTAATAAAACTCATTCAAGCTTCCCCCCCCCCACCCCCAAACCCCCACTAATTCCTTCTCCTCAGGTACATGATTGAGACCTTATTGGGCTTCACTCGAAAGCTAGAATCCTTCCAAGCAAAACAAGGAGTTTCTTCCACAACTTCCTAGACCAGTGTAACACTGTTCCAAAAAATAATTAAATTACGATATATATAACTTTTAAAAAGCTGAACATAAAATCATTACCGAATGAGACAATCTTGTTATTGTTTGCATCCATTCAAGTGATATATATATATATATATATATATACATATATATATATATATATATATATAAACAATCATTTAATAAAATAATATAATTTTCTTAAATGATATTGATATACCATATTAAAAATGATTAAAAATAATAATAAATTTTATGATAACTTAAGTATCCATCATACATAAAAAAATGTGCGCTTAACTAAGCTAAAACATAAAATTTTGGATTAATTTTTGCAAATAAAAGTTATCTGTCTTATTCAAAAAGTAAAGTGAGGCATGTTCATAAAATTTCAATCATTTTAAGTAAACCATAAAGAACATGACATAATAGCAGAATATTTGACTCATTCATTACTGATAATTATGATCATGCTTGATCAAAAAGCAAAAAATCACAAAAATACATAATAAGAATCATTATGACGTAGGTGAGGATCAAACATAAGAACATAGTAACAACTAAGGTCATTACTAGCTTGGACTACCTGGCACCCCCACACAAATTATATGAATTCTTTACCGTATTCCATCCTATCAAATTTATATTACACATCTCAAAATCTTTTCAAATCCCAATTTTCCCCCTCGTACATCTAAGTCGCATTCATGATTGATAGAATGGGGGAAAAAATGGTTGAAAAATAGAAGTTGTTTGCCAGCAAAGCACCATTAAGATGCCCTGCCAATGCTAGAAAGAAATTATTCAATAAGTTGTCAAAGTTATGACTGTACATAACTCAAGAAAAAGTACTTAAAATACAAGCAGCACATGTACCTCCATAAAGTTCTGAAATTGAGTGAACATCTTGAACATCAGCTTGGCAAGAGAAATGTGTCCCCTAAATTAAATTAAAGGAACTAAAAATGAATGAAAGGATCAAATTGAGACAAATTTGTTTGGTTCTTGGTTCTTACCATGACTGATCAAAGTGTACAAAAGGATATCGGACCACCACTGGCTGGATAGGAAGAGACGGTATGAAAGCACCATGTTGAAATGAGATAAGAAACCTCCCATTTGTAGTGGTACCCTCAGGAAACAACAGAAGATGAGGGAAGCTGTTGCTTAAAGCCTTTCTCTGAATTTAAGCCCTTAAAAACGTGTTTCTGTATCAGATAGATAAAAAGTGGAAACAATTTTTTCTTTATATAACACGGCTTATGTTTACTCCAGCTATATGAGTCAGCCTACTGTTTCCACTGAAAGAATAATTAATCTGTAACTTTTAGCATTAGTTCAAATTCAGTTGAAACAGTGATGTTGGCTACTATTCAGAGTGCAGCTATAATTTGACAGAAGATTGAAAAGTCCATACTTAAAATATTTTCACATTCATACAACCAAAAAAGAAAAAAAAATCCATTTAGAAACCTAAACAGAAACGTTTACTATGGTCATCCAGACCCCCATAAACTGTAACTTCAAAATTTTGCAAGTGGTACAAGGATCAATTAACGCCAAACTCAGATGAAAACATCGAACCATTGTACTTGGTCATTAAAACATTTCTTTAATAGAAGGTTTGCTGATACGAGAGATTGAACACAGTAAAAGAATACTGCTTCAGCAAGAACCAAGTTAAATGTATTACATCATGTCATTCGTTTCTATTAGAAGTTGCAGCACAATCTAAATTTTCTAATAGAAGAACTGCATTTTATGTTACAGAGAACATCACATTGCATTCAATTTCAGAATCAAGGAAAAAAAAGACAGAGAGAGAATCATCTATTATTTTTCTACAGGCTCATTTCTGCATTTATCATTCTGAACTCGCTTTCCAAAAAAAACACTCCTAATCATCCCAAATGAGATTTTATATCAACCACAATAACAAACTATAAATAAAAAAAAGATTTCTTGCACGGATCCATGTTCTACTCCTCCTAAATCAAACAATTTGGGGCATTACATATATACCACATAATTCTTATGTATTTACATATCTAACACTTAAACTTTCTTATTTATATACATAACACTCAATTTACTATTATTAGTATTTTAAAAGAGAAATACACATTTTGATGCATAGGCTATGACACCAAAGTGTTATAAATGTAAATGTCAAATGTTTAGTGTTACATATATAAATACATAAGATCTGTGTGGTATGTATATAAATTTCCAAAAAAAAAAAAATTTAGCAATTCTTTGATATCTAAAGTTTCATCTGCAAGTTTATATCGACAGGAACCTAGCTATCAGATCTTCAGATCTATTATTTTTTTACATAAGCACATATTTGTGAAGTTTTAAGATAATTTTGGCAAAATATAAAGGAATTCTTCTAATAGAACCAATAAAAAAATAAGGTTCTCCATAAAACATCAAATTAAAAATAACTTTTCGAAAGAAAACATCATATGAAGATTTAACGAAGAGGTACAAAGTGGAAATTTGGAGGGGCAAAATAAATTGTTGATGCATGGTGCATGCATATTTAGCTATCACATTGTTGGAGTGGGCTGACATTATGTCTAATATTTACCAAGCAAGATCCTCCTTGAAGACTTATTCTAATGAAGATTTTTATGCTCAAACGGATTCAAATATAGAATATTTTAGAGATAAATTTTATAAGAAATTTTTGAAGCTAAATATAGATTGCTTTTATTCTTCCTGAATGCACTAAACATTCTAAGCATTTGAAAGGTGCCTAATTCTCTACTTGTTATATAAGAAAAATGGTAAAATCCATGTTGTCGTAATTGTATGAAAATTAATATTCAAATCACAAAAATTCAATGTCAAGATATTTTTGTATTTTCTTTCAATTCATTCCTTACAACTGATACGAAATCCTAGTTCTTAAAATGCAATTAGAGTTATAACAGTAAAAGCAGAAACTGGCAAATTTAAAGAGTGATTTTATGATTTGGTATAATGTAACTCAAAGATTACTTGTAGTAAAAAGGATCATCAATCTCAACTCAGAAAGAAGACACAGTGGATGAGAAATAAAGACTGAATATCTTATTCAAACATGCCCTAGAAATGATTCTTATCATGATCAAACCGACAGCCACATCCAATATCAAAAACAAGAGCATTAAAATAGGGATTGATGAAGATGCCATCAAGCGTATGAGAAATGTCTTACTTTAAAATAAGGTAGACAGCATGACACATCTCTTCAATTTGATGATGTGTTAGGGTTCCTCTATTACAATTCACATCGAGGAGATGAACTAGATAACTAATCAATTAAATATTGTAGCGAGTAATTTTAATGAAGAAATTTGGACACTGCTTTTCAATTCTTCTTTATAAATAGTTTTATTAGTAAAGTTAACCATGTGAGTAATTTTGAATCAATAAAGTTGATTTTAGTAAATTTCAAACCATGTGAGAATATTTGAAGAAACAAAATGTTAAAAATTCACGATATGCCTTGCTATTGAAAGCAGTTTAAGAATGAATCACCATGGAAAATATCTAAGCAGATCAAAGTTGAAGAAAAGCAGTAAACTCAGAACTGTTGATGTTCATCACTAGAAGTAAGACAATAACGAACACTTAAAAAGGGACCATAAGTAAAACAAACAAACAAAAAATAAAGAAAAGACTAATGTTACAAAAGCATATATGCTCGAAAATGCTGCTAATGCTGCTAGTGTTGTTGAATCATGAATTCTAGTTAGGTTGATATTCACTTGAGATCAAAATGAATTTTGGCACAATTCACAATAAAAATTGAATTGTAACTTCTCCTCAACAATTTAAAATTAAAGCAACTTCAATTGAGTTGACTCGGCGGGAAATTAAATTAAAATTAATACTGAGCACTTAAAATTGATTTTTTTAGTTAATTATATAACTAAATATAAATATTATAATATATTATACACATTATATATTTCATTTTATATAAATATCCATTTCAAGTTACATTTAAAGCCGACGCAAACCATATTCAAGTGATTGGGAGAAAATTTAAAACAAAGTCGGCATAATCTCAAGTTAAATTTCTAGTTTCAATAATTTAACTGCTCTGAATTCAAGTTCTAAGGTTTTGTTTTGCCCAACCTTACAAAAATATTATAAATAGAATTTAGTATCTATCAAATTCAACCAATGTTCACTCTGTTGATGAAGAACCTTTGAATATTCTAAAGAAGGAAGTTGTTATTTAGAAGTATCAGAATGTTAGATACAGGACATCAATAATGCAGTTTCATGATGAGGGCATTCACAGCATTTCTTACAGCTTTATAAAAAAAAAAAATTTTTAAAAAAGGATTATTTTACAGTTTAAAAGTATAGAGATATAAATTCAGCATCCTATCAGTAATGGTTGATTTAAGAATTAATTCATTACAAGCACAAGCGAAGGAGGAATGAAGATTCTAGCGTCAAAACGAAACTTTTTTTTTTGGCTTAGCGTCCATAAAAGTTGGTTTCTATAAAGGGATAAATTTCAAAATAGTTCCTCAGCTAATTATATGTAATTAATTGAGTCCCAAAATATCATTTTTCTAAAAATGATGAAAAATAGTCCATTAGTGACTATTGAGGGACAAAATTGGAATCAATTTAGTGGCACAATTTCTACGTGAGAATATTTTGAATCAATATCGTATAATCGAAGGATAAAATTGAAGAAATGTGATACTCTTGGAGCAGATTGAATACACAAGGGTAATTAAGGGACTATTTTGATATTTACTTTGTGAATAATACATTATTTTGGGTAGAAAAAAATGCACTTCTCAAAATTTGAAAGATGCATGTTAAGAAAATTGAAACTTGTACACATAGATGTAAGGAATCTCTCCACTATTCGATTTGGAGGCCTGCTCTATTATGTCAGATTCATTGATGATTCAACTCAATGGTGAAAGCCCATCTTCGATTTGACGTGAGCGGTATGTAGCTGCTACAATGCCGCGGGCTTTTTTTCCTATTTGATTCCTTTCCCTTGCTATCACTTTCTTTACCTACCTACCTTTCCTATCCTACTATTTTCCTATTATTTTACCTTTATTTTTTATTTTCTTTTTTTTCCTATAACCTTTAATTCCTATCTACTAACTTCTATTACACAAATGTTGTGTGCTTCTATAGAATTCAGATTTTAATTGTTTCTGACTTCAAGTTGTCTGTATTTGAAGACGAGCAGGTGCTCCTGCTATAATTCATCTGAGGTGATGACCGAACCCCCAAGAAACGACTGGTCTCCGACTGTACTTCGATACCACAGGGATATTTATTCTTACCAAACTCCTCCAAAACCTTTCCAACCACCCCCCCCCCTCGCTGTTGCAGTCCCCGGACAGCCCTCCCTTTTGCTGTCCCGAAGTCCAGAGCCCTTCTTCCTAGCTGTCCCTCACTATCCCAATCACCTGCTTTGTTGTTTTCGTTGTCCCCAACCCTCTCCTTTGCTGTCGCAGCCCACCAATCATTCCTTTTGTTGTTCTACCACTGTCCCGCCATTTGGCATCACTGTTGCAGCCCCACAAGCCCTTCCCCTTGCTCTCATATCGCTGTCCAGCCATCCCATGTTTGCTGCCACCCTCAAAACAGCCACCCAAAATCTCTTTCCTGTTACTTCCTACCATCACAACCATCTAACAATACTTCCAAACGCCTAACAGCCACCACCACCAAGTTAAATTTGCCGTAGTGTGAGTTTTTGTGTCGTACTTGTTGTAATTCCCGTTTTAGTGTGTGAGTTGTAATCGATTATTTGCTTTTGAGTAATAATATTTGTTTTCCCTATTGTGATTTGAGTTAACTACGGTATCACTATTTTCTTTATAAATAAAGTCGAAGCAAAAAAATGAAGTAGAAAATAAATTAGGTATTACATAGAAGTATTTGAGATTTGACGACAGAGATAAGAATGACAATGAAGAATAAAAAATTTTTGGCCAATGGGATTAAAATCAAAAGGAACATACGAAGAATACCAAATGTTTTTGTAGTGTATCATAATGATTCAATATGAACACTCCAATAGTAAGTACATGATTGATTACCTAAATTTTCTAAGCAAATGTAACACACCAATAACAAGTTTAATTGAGGAGCATATATCCTGTAAATTGTAAATCAACAAAAGAAGATTAGTCAACTAAAAAATAAGCATTTCACCTAAAGGTATTTGATTATACTTTACATCAGCACTTGATGATTATTTGCTGCAATATGGTTAGCATGTTCTGACTGTTTAGACAAAGCAATTCAGACAATAAGATACGTTTTCTGATTTTAATTTTTAAATTATTTTGCAATGTAATAAGGATTTTTTAAAGAAAAATATATTATGTACATAATGATATCAATACAACAAAAGCATTTACTCAGAAATGCCAAAGAATAAAAGTACAGTAAGACAGAAAAAGCTACAAATAAATCATTTGTAATATTCTAGCTTGAAACCTAGTAAATATGGGAGAACGATGATAGATTCTATTCTAGTTGTTGCCCTTTCTAGTAAAAAAACAATATTAAATAATCGATCCAATAGGGAGTCTATATTATGAATGCTCCACTCAAAATCAGATGTGTGTCGTGTAAAGTAATTATCATTTTGTTAACAATTAGCAAAGGTTGCAATGTTTCGAAAATTTGAAGAGAATTGCTGGGGATAATTCAGGAGTGCATGAAGGGATTAACGCCAAGTAGCTAATAGAACAGAATCGTCAACCACTTTCTCCATAAGAGAAATTCAACTAGGCATCGAGTTTCAAGAAAAGATATGAACAGAAGAAGGGTAACCTTCCACTAAAAGGTCATAGGTGCAGAATCTTGACTGAAATTGAGAATTTAAAGCTCAGAATGAGTTTTACAGAATTCAGAGTATTTAGGTTCAAAAATATAATTAAAAAAGCAGTATGGATGAATATTTTTAAATTCTAACTTCTAATATCCAAATGATGAAGATCCAATCCACACCTCCTTATGGAATAGGGTCACGAAATCTATTTCCACCAACATTTAAGTCATAAAGGGCCTAGCACCTAAAGCTCTTGTAGCATCCATATTTCAGGTTTTTCAAAGATTGAAGCCAAAGATATTACTGTAGACTAGCTGGAATAATGTAACCAAAGTCGCAAAAATGGATTTGAAATGGAGCAACGGGAGGCTACATAGAACAATCATAATGGCTGAATCATTTTAACCTGAGTATCAAAAACCAATTAATATGGCAGTATTGTCTAGAGAATATCTGATGCAAGCTGAATCTAAAGAAATCTTTATGATGACATGATGGATATCAATGAGCCTAATGGAATAATCTCCTATCAGTTATAAATCCGATACAAACTTGTAAATTACCTCCATCTAAAATTGACCCATAAAACATTTGTCAATAACTAGAGGGATGAGGCCAAGCAAGCCTAGAAATATCCTAAAAAAAAAGATGAAAGTAGGCTTCTCTTGAAATGATTAAGGTTGTTTATATTGAATCTCTAAATTTATAGGATAATATATTGGAAAATTAGTGACTGGGTAGGGTCAAAAAACAACATCCAAGCCAAGAAAAAACATTTGCAAAAGAGTACATCGGTTGAGGTGGAGGAGGCTCAACCGTCCAAGTGATAGAAAGTGAAGCAGCCTTTGAAAAATTTGGAGCAATAAAGGAAATAATTGATGACCTGATTGGTGGGTTAACCAAGGCCCTAAGAGAAACCAACATAGGAGTACGGTCACAATAAGGCAACGATGAAATTGGGTATGCAAAAAATTCCTGAATAATAAACTAAAGAGAACATGCATGGCCACAAATATTTGCGAGAGCAAAAGTCTACAGCCAGTAAAAAAGAAGAAGATTGTACAATGAAGGCTGTCCTAAGGGCCAAAAAGGCAACAAGTGGGTAAGATGCCAATGCCAATACTAGACAGAAAAGAGCCTTGCAGAACCTTACGCTTAACACACAGGAAACCATACGATATCCCTAGGAACAAACAAAACTACAAACAATAAACGAAAGTGCATTCATAAACAAGTAGTGCAAGGCCCTACCCACATGTGAAGCCACACCGACACTCAAGGTGATGATGAGCTCACATGCGACTTGCCAAGGCGAACGAAAGTGATCCACTATTTGATATGGATTGCTTTGGGTTAGGGCATGTCTGCATGACAGAACATGTTTTGACATGTAATAAGGACAAGGACATGTTCGTCCTTTAGGCAAGGTTCTGTCAGTTTTATATATAGGACCTCTAAGTATAAACTTCCAATATTGTTTATTGATTATTCAAGTTACGATGCCTTCTTTCTTATCTTGCCATCGAATATAGTAATTTGATGGCATGCAAAATCAATAACAATGACTTCAAATTTTACTATTTTGCTTTTTTTTCCCAATTTTAAAAACTTTTTTTTTTCTAAGAAACTTTTCCATTGCATACTTGTATCAGATTGGAATAAAAGAAAATTTCATATTTTTGTGCATAGTCTCAATAATTTCATAACATTAGCCTGCATATGTGATTGGAGTTGGACAAAGCTTGTAAAGTTTGGATTTTTTATTATTGTGAGATATCCACATGTAATCTGATTCATTGATATTGAGTCTTTTTTCCTAGTAAATTTCTATTTGGTCAATCAGTAAATTAACTATTTGAGACAAATTTTACATGTTTTCTAAGATTTGTTGAATGAGACAAATTTTTCATATTAAGTATTTACAAACTATGAAATTGACCTTGTACTCATGACTTTTCTGCATCTCATCCTAAATTTTCATTAGTTAATTGTAGACCCCAAAATGTTGCATAAGAAATTTGTAGCAAAGTTTGAGTTCGTATCATTATATCAACTAGAAGTAGAACATGATACTTCGGTCCACTAACAAAGTAATAAAAGATTCCATCTACATAAAATCTAGAAAACTATGCTACCAGACAACTCAATGTGACTATCGTTAAATTTTGATTAAGATTCTTGCATTTGATGGGAGGCATAATCCCAGGAAACTTTTAAATTAAATTGATAATTTTAAATTTTAAATTTTAAATTGAATGATATAATATATTTAATTCCAAAACAGTCAATCTGCTTAATTAAATCAAGCGGAGGCACGTTAAATAATTTTAGAAAATAGTTGCTACTAAATCTAATACAAGAGTTTAACCCAAACCACGACACATGACACAATTTTACAAACGACTTAAACAAGGTTACAATCAAGAATTAAAAGAAGGAAAGACAACACATAAAGCAAAAACGTAAAATAAAGAATTACAAATAAAGGCTCGACAAAAGGACACACATTAAGCTGATGAAGAGAGCGGTGGTGCTAGATCGGTGGTTGCGGCAAAGGCCGGAGAGTTTTGGATGGCTGTGGAAGAGTAGGACAGCAAGCCAGCGATCGCCAATGAGTCGAACCGCAGCTAGAAGGAGCAGTTGAAACTGCGATATGGAGGATTTGCAAGGGACCGCGAACGATACAGCTTCCAGAGAAGCTACAAGAAGGTGACGTGATGGCTACGACCTGCAAGGAGCTACAGGGAAGAGCTGAAAAAAGCAGTTGTAGGTCTGGCCAGTAGTGGAGCTACAAGAAAGGTGGTTGAAGGTGGTTGAAAGGTCGCGGCTGCCTGCTGGAAGAGGAGGGGTGGTAGTCTGCTGGTGGTTGAAGGGTTGTGGCAGCCTGCAGAAAGAGTAGGGGATAGCAACGGCCAATCGTGGGGCTAGGGAGTGGGTGGACAGCAACAAGAAGGGTTGAAGAATAGATAAATTTCTTGACGGAGTCGAGCTACAGTTGGGTATTTTCAGCGACAAGAAGGGGGAAGACATCATTGGATGAAAATTCTCATCGAACTACTCTTCAGTGTCTGAGGTATTTTTACCCAACTTTTCGATGACGCAATGTTGGTGAAGTAGATCACTCCCATGGTTGTACATTCTCTTCAACATGTCCAAATCCGTAACTTTTGTGACATCTTCTGGTTGTGATAGACTTGCAAATTAGTTTTTTTGAATAGTAGCAAAGGGGATCGCTTAGTGATGCGGTCTTTCTACTTTGAAAGTTAGAGTCTAAAACTTTTGGCGGTAGTAAGTTGGCAAGAACTGACACTGCGTTTCCCTCTTCATCTTCATCGAGGGTAACTTCACACTAAATTTTCTCTTCAACATCCATAAGCTCTGTTGAAGATGGCGGAGCTCTCGTCATACCTTGTCACGGGTATCGGGCATAGATCTTCTTGACAAAATAGTTGACGGTTTGAGATCTGTAAAAGAAAAGAAAGAAAGGAACAAAGAAAGAAGAGAAAAATAAACGAAAGATAAAAATTTGGTGCGGTGGATTGAGTAGGGGTGGATGCTAGAAAACCCTAGAATAGAACTAAGGTTGGGTTAGCTCTGATACCAAATGATACCGGAGTTTAACCCAAACCACGACAGCAACAAAACCTTTATCCCACTAAGCGGGGTCGGCTACATGAATCTTTTTTCTCCATTACTTCCTATTTAGTGTCATATTTTCATTTAAATCTAATAAATTAAGATGATTTTTAATACAATATGCCCAAGTCCTCCTAGGTCTACCTCAATCTTTCTTAACATAAGTTGAATCTAAAATTCAAATCTAACCCAAACCACCAATTTTACTAACAACTTAAACAAGGTTACAATGAAGACTTAAATAAAGGAAAGATAACACACAAAGAAAAAGCGTAAAATGAAAAATTAAAAATAAAGACTCGATAAAAGGAGACAACAAGTTGACGAAGAGAAAGTCCGGAGAGGTGATGCTAGATCGGTGGTTGTGATGAAGTTCAGAGAGATTTTGACGGTTGTGGAAGAGTAAGACAGCAAGTCAGCGATCGTTAAGGCGACGAACCGCAGCTGGAAGGAGCAATTGGGACTGCGGCAGGAAGGATCTGGAAGGGGCAGCTAACAGTACGACCTGCAGGGAAGCTGCAAGAAGGCGACGTGATGGCTACGGCCTTCAGGGGTACTGCAAGGAAGGGCTGGAAGAAGCAATTGTAGGTGTGGATTGCAAGGAAGCTGCAGGAAAGGAGGTTGCAGATGGCTGAAGAGCTGCAATAGCCTACTGGAGGAGGAGCGGTAGCTTGCTAGCGGCTGAAGGGTTGTGACAGCCTGCATGAAGAGTAGGGGGTAGCGGCGACTTGCCGTAGAGCTGGGGAGCGAGTGGACATCAATAAGAAGGGTGGAAGGATAGATAAATATCTCGGCGGGATCGAGCTACAGCCAGAGCACCACCCGGACCAGTGGAGACGATTACCACCTCAAACGAGAGACATCCTAAGCACTTCATTGACGTCGGATAAAACCCTCGAAGGGAAAACTTTAGGATAAAATTCGAATTCAAATATCAAAACAAGGCCCCTAACTCTAAGCATATCATCATCTATTTATAATGAGACCAGGATTTTATTTTAGGCAATACTTAAGATAAGAAGGAAGAATCACATCAGGATTTCAGATTTAGGAAAGAGGAAAAAATATTCAGAATTTTTTATTTGTAAATTCAGTTTAGGAAAAGAATTATAATGGAAATTCAGATTTAGGAAAGAGGAATAAAGTAATCAAAAATTTTGATTTGGAAATTCAATTTAGGGAAAGGATTATAATGAAAATTTAAATTTAGGAAAGAGGACTAAAAATATTCAGAAACTCTGATTTGGAAAGACTTATATTAGGAAGGTGTTAAGAAAGAAAGAGGATAAGGGGAGAGAAGGGAAAGGGAGGAGCGGTTGCCCCCTCCCTTTAAGGACCAGTTGTAGTACATAGTATTTACATGGTTCGCGTATTTTAATGTTTTTTTAAAAATCGTATTACATCAGTTTACTTAATTTGCATGAAAATACTTTGCAAAAAGTTAGCTATAATTACAATAATCACAAGTTTACTGATCATGCAAACATAAGGTACAAAAAATTTTAACCAAGTGATTACGCGATGATGCATCAAGTGCTGACGCAATGATACATCTAAAACTTGAAAGTTTTCTGCTAAGGAATATTTAAGAAACTAATCTGCTAAGGAATATTTAAGAAACTAACTCTAGAAAGATGTGTGATCCAATGTCTTGCAATGTATTGAGATGAATGATTATATATTGAAAATTTCAGAAAGTTTTTGTATTAGTCTAATTCTCATTGTATTTGACTCGGCCTTTTTTCATAAATCTATCACCATTATCATGGATTTTGCAAATTCCATCTCCTTGTAAAACTTTTTTTTTCTATAAGTAATATTTGATAACAAGATTGTGTTCATTATTACTTTGCATGAAGCAATCTCAAGTAATGATATTGTCTTCATTATTTAAGGTGGATGTCGAAGGTACTGTCGGCGCTTAAAAGGAGAAAGTTATGTTTGGGTGTCGCCCGTAAGAAGCTATTGGCAGCCGGAATCGAAATCTCGTCGCCCGCTTCGGAAGGACTTTTTAATTTACGTATATATATATACTTTTAGAAAAATATGAAATCAAACTGACCTCATATTTTTCACAGTTTAAATGAAAGAGCACTCTACCTCAAATCCTGTATCTACCCCGAGGGATAAACACAAGACTTGAGGATGAGGCTCGATCAAATAAACTAAGAAAGATATGACATCCGTTTGGTCTGCGAAACCGTTTTATTTGCCGACAAGTTCCCCTATTTAATACAAAGAATTAAAAAGGATTTATTTTAGGCTGGGTTCGGAAAAGCTTCCTATAAGGGCAAGCCCCTATAGTTAATTACATCTTAAATGACCGAGGTCACCTAAGAAAACTCTC
>NEWO01000032.1:2038491-2074840 GCA_003013225.1 Phalaenopsis aphrodite | reverse complement strand
GTAGGTCGAACTAAAACGAGGCGGGTCCCACTTCTAAGGTTCTAAGATAGTCGCAGGAAGACCCCTAAGGCTAGATCCTAACTCCTATGAGAAATACTAGACCTCACGAAAAAACGAGGTCAACAGGTACCTAATGCACTCCAACGATAAACTTATGTGTTGAATTTTAGATTGCATGAAATGCAATGACTATGCCTAAATCTCTTCGGCAAATGTTAGCTAAATAATTTGTCAAGCCAGATTAATGTGAACTTTCTCTAAGTACCATAGCAATGGAGTGGTGCACTTGCATCTTTTCTATGTTCTTTCATGCTGTAAATTATGTTCAAGCCATGACTTGTAAATTTGGTTGGTATAGAAAGCTTTTGTCTCATATCGTAGTTACTATTGTTGAAGATCAACTTTAGAATTTCTCCTTAAGATATGCATGTGAACGAATCTGTTCTAACATTGGCAAGATATGTGGCTCTCTATTTGAACTATTTTGATAGCTCAAAACTTACGGTATCCGGTAGAGTAACTACAAGATTTCCACAGCCTTCGGGAAATTTGGAAATTCCAACTTTGAGAAATTTGATTATTAAAAATATAGGATTTTAAGGCATGTAAAGGGCAATTATAAGTTCAAGGAAAAGTGTTTTCATCAACAAGAATCAGAACTGGTTGGATGCAAGTCCTTCGATTTTGGTGAAAGTGATGACTGCTACTTAAAGAGAAGTCATCGCCTTATGTGCAAAATTAAGATTCTGGGTTTATTTAGAATACAATTCACACATTGATTTTCAGTTTTTGTTTGCTGGTTCATTTCAACTGGAAAAACGTGCTTACGATGACGATTCCCAAATGAATGGGATGTACTCTCTAATATTTTTCTAGAGTTATTTTTTGGATTTGTTCATCATTGCAAAGTTTCAATGCAACAGATTGAAATCCAAATCAACCTAAACGGAAGTTTATAAATATTACTATGATTTGAATTGCTATTGTTTCTAGCAGTGTTTTTGGTTTTGTTTCTCCACTACCTGATGGCCACACTAAATTAGGCATTCTCTGTAATAATACGCATTTCATATAATAATTAATGAAAGAATTAAAATGACCACACTGAACTATGTAACAATATGCAATTAATATATAATATTAAGACAATACTTAATGAAAGAATTAAAAATGTAAAGAGTAAAAAAAAAAATAGATGCATATGGTACTTGCATAGCAGGTGTCTTCTCGCTCCGCCCGAGGATCAATGGCTTATCCCCTTGTTCCCTCTCATTTGAACATTACCAGCGAGCCAAAGAGGGAGTGATGTCGGAGTCAACTCAAACCACGATAGAAAAGTAAATATTATTACTCAAAAACAAATAGAGGTTACATTCAGAAACACTGAAATAGAAAATAGAAACTAAGACGAAACAAACACTCCACGAGAGTAGATTGCGGGTGGTAGTGGTGGTTCGTGAGGATTAGGAAGGTGGCGCGGGGGTGGAAAAGACAGTTGGCAAGCAGAAAATAGCAAGGCAACGACTTCCCCAGGGTCGGACGACGAGTAGACAACTAGAGAAAGATGCATGAGGGTTGTCTGGGTTCATGGAAGCAATGATACCGGAATTACTCAAATCTCATTAGGAAAAACAAATATTATTACTGGAAGCAAATAGACGGAACAATCTCTAATACCAAATGACACTGAAGTTAACCAAAACCATAATAGAGAAAACAGGTATTAATACCGAAAACAAATAGGTGGTTACAATCAAACACACTTAAAAGGAAAAATACACAACACGACACAAACAAACACCACTAAAGTGTATCCCAAAAGTGATGAAGGTCAGCTAGGCAGATTAGAATAGCTGGCGTGTCTGGTGGCAACAAAAGAATGTTAGTGATAGCAAGGGGGATGTGCAAAACTATAGGGACTAAAAGTTTGGTTATCCCGGATGGCGGCAACGAGCTGGGGTGGGTAGTGGCAGAACAACAGTAAGGAGGTGTTCTTTGGTTGCCCTGGACGGCAGCGGCACGGTGGGAGGGCTGGAACAACAAAACAAGGGACAGTTTGGGCGGCAACAATGCCGGAATGAATGGGGAGGCAATTGGGAGGCTAGAGGTTGTAGAAAAACAGCAAGGCAAAGAGGTTTCTAGGTGGCGGCAGCGGTATATGATGATTGAACAGCGGTGGCGGCGATGTTGGCGCGTTGCAACTGTTAGGGTAGCGAAGCGGGGGCAAGGAAAAAGTAATGACGATGACTAGAACTGCAGAAAACAACAACTGAAATGCAATTATTGGTGGCTGCAACAATGAAGATGGTCGGAAGTGACGTGGGAAGGATGCGGAAAGGGATAGGGAAGATAAACACTACCTCGGAAGAGGGATAAAGCCAGAGCACCAACCAAACACTCGATCCTAGAAGATAGAAAATGGACGTCGACGGTTGTCTTAAACAAAACACACCAAAAAAACTCCCTTACAAACCATAATACAACATATTTATAGAAAAAGATAGAAAAAATGATGGATAATAGGAAAAAAAGCATAAGGAAAATGAGGTAATATTGGCGCCTTTCCCGCAATAGCCATTTAAGCGGTACTGTAGCAGCTAGAGTACCGCAAAATTTTTGAGCAGTACGTTCCCGCATCAATTTGTCGAGGTTGGGAGAGCTTTGACCTCATCCATTGAAACTTCTGTCTCCTTATCGTATGGTGTCGGGTTGACAACGTTGAAGGTGGCGAAAACATTGTAATCTCCTGGTAAGTTAATTTTGTTGGTGTTAGCATTTTGAAGCACATCTTGATAGAATAGGTATCGGTCATATTTTGGTATAATCATAATTGGAAGGTACGTGAATGGGTATCCTCACAAACCAAGTCTCGAGTCATTAAATCTGAAATTGATTTCTTCCACGATTTGCACTCCTCCGAGTGTATATGAAACAAGTATCTAAGGAGGAATCAACTTTGGGATAAAATCGATGGCATACAAGACCACACTAAAGTATAACCCCACTCAGTTTTCTCCTTCTTCTCTAAAAGGACCCGAATCCCATTGGAGAATTTTTTTCCCACAAAGCTCCGAAGACAATTTTCAAAGATCTGGTTCATCCCTCCTGTCTGGACATCTGATTGTGGGTGCAAGGCTGAATTGAATCTAATATATGACTAATTCCCTATAATCTTTCAGGCATTGCACAAAAAAGCCTTATACTTGACATGATGAATCTCCTTCAATAGGGGCAACTATGACGGAATCTATAGATATTAAAAGTATGAATTTCTCTTATCTGGGGTTGTCATATCTCTAGTGTCAGTTCTTCGATCTCAAAACTGTCCTGGACAATCACTATTGATTCAATTGGAGTCTCTCATGGGCTCAACTGGAACTATGTGCATCTTTTTTTTTATCAGTTGGAAGTCGGTACTCCACATTTGTGTCCTCATCATTTTAAGTGTTTATTGTGTCATCAACCCTTTCTTCAACAGCTTCATACTCAGTGAAATATATCATACCTCTGATTGTGTAATCTGCTTCAATATGCCCAAACCAGTAGCACTTAAAACACTTCCTAGCCGGGATGGATTTAGGAATGTGAATTGGTGCCCTCGGTTCTCCAATCTGAACTATTGTCTCCTCAGGTGAGGCCAGCTTGGATGTTCTCCTGGGAGAACTCTGGCTATAAGTTACTGGGGGGTGGAACCCTATCTGTAAATTATTGTCGTGGTCATTTGGTGATGTGATCTCTCCACCTTTAAAGCTAAGGTCTGAACATCCAATCTGATGTGAGCTGATAGGAACTAGTGTTGAATCTCCCGTTTCATCTTACACAATGTAGTAATTTATCTTTGCCTTCTTTCTAGCGTAGGTACTTCAGATTTTGCCACCAAAATAATACACTCTTCTCTAACTTGTCGGTGACTAGTTTCACCATTTCATCCAATGGGACGTCCAAACACACGAAAACATATTCCAAAGTCCAGAGCCACTCGATGAACTCGTCAGAATCCATGTGGCTGTCAAAATATGGTAAATTCACCTTTATTTTAAAATTTTGACATCTCAAATATTTCAGGTTACATGTTCAAGGTAAAGGTTCTTCATCCCTAGAATCCACATGATGGAAGAGGTTCACTCCATCCCTTCAATCTAACAAGTCACCGTTGTAGCTACAGGGGACCCATTTGGATTGCCTCCTCTTGGAGGTGATAAAGCTCAATTGTAGTTGGCGGGTTTCCCACAATATATTCTCCTTAGAAATCCCATAGACATCTCATTGTGGATTTCTAATAGACAGCATCGTGCCCTTCCTCGATCAGACTTCCGATGATTATTTCCTTGGAGGCATGGCTAGGTTTTGGGCATTGGAAGAGGATATTTATGGATATGAAAGAAAAATTTTGGAGTGGAGATGGTTTGGGTATGTCAGATACTAGGAAACCCTAGAATAGAACAGAGTTAGGCTAGTTCTGATCCAAAATGATACTGGAGTAAACTCAAACTACATTAGGAAAAACAAATATTATTACTGGAAGTAAATAGGCGGGACAATCTCTAATAACCAATGATACCAGAATTAACCCAAATCATAATAGGGAAAACAAATATTATTATCAAAAACAAATAAGTGGTTACAATCAAACACACTAAAGGGAAAATACAAAACATGACACAAGCAAATACCACTAAAACGTACCCCAAGAGTAATAGAGGTCCGTTAGGTGGATCAAAATGGTTGGCGGGTGTGGAGACAAGAAAGGAATGTTCTTGAAAACGAGGGGGAAGTGCAAAACTACAGGGACACCAAGTATGTTTGTTGTCCCGGATGGTAGCAGCGAAAATTTGGGGTGGGTAGCAACGGAACAGCATGAAGGTGTTCCCCAGCTGTCCTAGGCGGCAGCAGTACGGTCAAAGGGATGGAACAGCAAGGCAAGGGGCAGATTGGACGGCAGAAATGCCAGAAAGAAGGGGGAGGCAGCTGGGAGGTTGGTGGTTGCAGGAAAACAACAAGGCGAAGGAATTCTGGGTGGAGGCAGTGGTATCAGATGGTTGAAGAAAGGGGAGAAAAAGGCAATGGCAATGGCTGGAACTACAAAAAACAGCAATCAAAATGTTGTCTTGAGCGACTGCAGCAATGAAAGGTGACCGGGAGCGACGTGGGAAGGATGCGAAAGAGGATATGGAAGATAAACACCACTTCGGAATGATAAAGCCGAAGCACCACCCAAACTCTCAGATAAAATGATTGAAGGGAGAAAACGGACGTCGGCGACTATCCTAAACAAAATACACCAAACAAACTTCCTTCATACCCTAATACAACACATATATAGAAAAGAACTAAAAAGAAATGAAGGATAACAGGAAAGAAAGCATAAGGAAAATGAGGTTATTTTTGTGCCTCCCCAGCAATAGTTATTGCTGCAGTATTTTAGCAGCTTCAGTACCGCGAAAATTTTGAGCGGTAAGAGCATAAGTGAGAGAGTCAAGAGAGCGAGAGACAGAGGGAGCATGATTGAGACAGTAGAGAGGGTGCGAGAAAGAGGAAAGGGGAGTGGGGAGTAGCGACGATCCTGCGTGCATACCTTCATGCAAGAAATTCTAACTCCAGCGAGGCTTCCTCGTGTGTCCATAACAAACCACAAGCAGAAGAAGAGAAAGAAGAGGCGAACCTCTTGGCACGAAGAGAACGAGAAAGAGAGCCTGTGTGCAGGTAAAGGGCTAAACCGAGTAGGTTCCCTAACTGAAGAAATAACAAGGTGGCCCTAACTTGCAGGAGACCATCAACCAAGCACCTATAAGCCCAGGCATAGCTAGGGGCAAGGCAAAGAGAAATAAATGGGGGTCTATTGCTTTAGGTAAGAAATTCTAAACTAAAACCTAGATTTTTATTATCTTTTTCCTAATGACAAAGCTAATTGGATTAAAAATTTTAGAAAATCCTAGTCTAATTTTTGAAATTACTGTAAGGAAACCAATAACAAAAAAGGAAATTTGCAGGTGTGAATCCTTGTACAACCACAAATATCTATTTATTTTATAATTGCTGGTTAGTTTAGGTGACATTAAAGAAAACTGAAGAGCAATAAGGCTTAAGCATGCCAAAAGAAAATTTTAAAGCTTTAACAAAAATTTAAAAGTTAAATCTATTTATTTATTATTATAATAATATCAATAAATGAAATAACATTACCTTAAGCTATAGGTATTGGTAAAGTACTTAATTGAAAACTTCATAGGAGAAAAAGTGATTTAAATATTCAAATATATACATATACATATACATATGTGTCGCATACCCCAGCCTGTTGGTTGACATTCACGATCTAAGACCCCTCAGGTTGGGGGTTTGAATCCCCTCTGACACAGTTGGATTTAAAAAGGTGGTACTCGAATTATTGGACACATTAGAGGTGGTTGAAGGCTCGTATAATAGTATATGGTTATTTTTTTTAATATATATATATATATATATATATATATATATATATACATACACACACATAAATATAAAGAAACAAATATTCGATTAATTAGATAAATTAAAAATGAATATATCTAATCAAAAATAATAATCATCATAAAAATAGTTAATTTTGAATTAATATGAACAAAGCAAAAAAATTGATAAATGTGAATCCAGTCTAATTTGTTACTATAGTACACCGAATGAATTGTTTGATCTAAGAGCACAACTAATTGGTGATTTTACAATATTATTTTTTTTCCTAAAATCAAACGCAAATATTTTCGTTATTTTTAGTATTTTATTTTAAATACAACTGTTATATTTTACATATGTTGAAATTAGTTAAAACAAATGCTAAATAAAAGAAAATAATATAATATAATATATGCATATGTGAAGTCATTTCCATATAGTATTAGTTAGAGAAAAAATATAACCGTGCACATAAAATGAAAATGAAAATGAGTGCTTGTCTTTTCAATACGCTTTGAAAAAATATTTTGAAATGTGTACTTTTAATACATATTTAGATAGTGATTCCCATTGACGAATGTTTTAAATAAATTAAATAAAAGTAATAATAAAATTATTTTATTTATTTTCACTTTTTACTTTTTTTTCTTTACTTTTAATCAAAGTGTGAATTTACTGCTTCACTTTATAAAATATCATAATATATGAATTCTTATAATTTAGAGATATTTTATCCATTAAATCGTTTAACTCATACATCTAGTTGCTACAATTTTTCAAAAAAATCTCGTTTAGAATAAATGGATCCTAAAGATTATGTTTACACGCATCAAGAAGCTCAATGAGATAGGCACAAAATTTTAGTTTTTATATTTCTATCAATTATAAAAGTTATAAATTTGAAAAAGTATCTGTAAATTAAATTTATAAAATTAGATTGCTCTTTTATGCTCCGGACAATTTTTATATGGGACAATTACATAAAGAGTACCCAAAACAATGTTATTTACAAATCAAGCACCCTATTTGTTTGAAACTGAACTTATTTCTAAACAAGATTTAAAATTCCCAATTGAAAACTATACAAATGGAAGATTAACTTATAATCTAAACCTAAAATAGATCTTGAATGTGAAATTAACATTTAACAAATTAATGATGTGATTCTTGAATATAAAAGTCAATAAATCATGCATAAATCTAACTGCTCATAAGAGTTTTAACAAAGCTAATTCCAACAATTAAATTAAGATTGACTTAGCATTTTATTATTAGTTTTTCAACATGTGAATTCAAAAACAAAAAACTTGGGGAGAGTGAAATTCCATCAATGTTTTGATGAATTTGTTAATAAAAACAACTCTAAAAGAAACCAAATCTTGAAAGTATGGTCAGAATTGAAAGTTTGTAAAGCATCGCCTTTAATATTTGCACTATTTGAGTTAACCCCATTATTGTTAGGTTGCATCTTCTTAATTGTTTCAAATATCTCATCATCAAGTGATGAGTTATAAATTATTATTAGCATTTATTAGAACGCTTGTTATTGTTTCATACCATTTGCATGACTTTTAATTTATCTAATTTCTATATAGAGATCTGCAAAAAAAGTTAAATGTTGCTATGACAATTATAAGTATGTTTTTTATGTGAATAGAAGATGTGAAATTTAAACAAGATGTTAAGCTAACGTGTGTTTGAAGCTTGAAAGGCTTCTTATAGTTATCTTTAATAAATTGCTTACAAGAAAGATGGGGCAATATGAAATGATACAAGGCATTGGGTAAAATACTTATGAATTAAATATTCTATGAAGTTTTTAAAATGGCTTTCTTTCATGAACTTACTATCAATCACAAGGATCCCCATCTCTTTCCAATGCAAATTTGTGAATTCACATCCAGTACTTTGATAGGTGGATCAACTTGTCTTATTCTTGAAACAAACAAGTATGACGGGATTGTGCCCAATATTAATTGTGGATATCATAAGTTTCATACGCAGTGAGATGGCATATTTATTTATGATGGTTCTTGAATTAACTTGCCAAAGCAGAACTTCTTGCCAAAATTTAAATAAAAATTAACAAAAAATTAATTAGTTGAAGTCAATTTTTTTAAAGCAAATCAGTATATGCACCGGCTACTACTATGCAAATGTCCATATCTCCACCTCAGTTATATGATTGGCATCGCTTCCTTTCGAGTCTTTAAGCAATTCAGGAATTAAATTTCATGGAAAAATTAAATTTTTTGGAAAGAAATTTGCCACCAGAATTCATGAGAGATGAAGAAAAAATTGCTTTTTGGAGTGAATCATGACAACTTTTGTGTAATTTCTTAATTTGGGTTCGTTGTATGCTATAAGTGAAGAGTTTGAGGCATACAAAAAAACCATTGGACAATGAGAATTGAAATTTAGATTTGAACATATATAAAAATAACAAAATCAGGATCAGATTTCAAGAAACAGTAGAGCTAAATTATGGTAGCATTATAAATGAATCATTATCCTAAAGTAAATGAAAAAAAAAGTATTCTATGAATAAAAAAGTTATACCTTTATCTCATTCACAGCATTTTTTCTGGATGATGGTGAGAACCGATCAACATATATAACCTAAATGTACAAAGAAAATATCAAATGCCAAATCCCTATAATTAACTAAAGTTACTGGCTTCCACCAAGTTTATTATGCCCAAAACCAAAACAGAGAAAAATTTTTTTTGCCATAAAAATCTACATCCTGATAACAAAAGCTTACCTGCATGGCTCTAATAATAGTGCCAACAAAGGGGAGGCTATCATGTGACTCAGAAGCAACTATCGTCGGGAATAGTTCATAGAAAAAGAATATGGGTTCAACATATGAGACATGATTAGAAACAACAATAGGAGCAACCTCTCGGGAAGCAGATCTTCCAATACGATTAATCCAGTGATACCTGATGGAGATCCAACAGAAACATCAAGTTCAAAAAAGTTGAGTAAGTTGTCAAAATGCAATCATTCAAATGGTTAGTGATTGAGACTGAAGTATTTTGGGATAAATCCAGACACCGCAGAACAAAAATGCATGCATAAGTAGAAAAAAATTTGCAGCATGCTTAAAAACAAGAAAAAAAAATTAGTTAGATGATCAGTTGCAACTACAATACACTTCTACTTGTAAAGAACAAGTGACTGATGCCTTCCTTTTTTTATGGCGCTGCCAAATTATTCATGTCAAACGTGTGCTAATCATTTGATCAAAGAAAGTGAAAGAAAAAGACTGTCTCAGTTAAGATCCTATGTAAATGTGTCTTAAAATTAAAACAAAAAGTTTGTGTATAAGTATATGATTGCTTGAGACTGCTAATTTGAACAGATAGGATCATTAATTTTTTAAATAGTGATATCTTATGACTAGTTAGTGAAGATACATGAAATCGCAGCTACATGGAATAATCATATCAAAAAAAAAAATTAAAAAAAAAATCAAATCAAGAAAATATAAAACATAGAAAGTAATAACTATCCTAAAGGAATATACCATAGGAGTCATCCATAGCAATTTTTAAAAGTTGGATAGGCTGCTTCATGGGAATCCATACAACAACATTGTAGCCGCCACAATCATTGTGAACTATTAGACGAAGAGTGTATTAACCAATACAGAAACTCGGCTACTACAATTCTCAAAACTATGTTTGAGAAGATAAAAATCAAGGGAACCTGACTACCTTAGAACATAAACCCTCTGTATGCATTTTCTAAAAAAACGAGAAATAGAAAGGATAATAACTCTGCCAATTACATAGTTGAAGGAGGTTGTCAATAACATCAATGGCTCATTATAGTTGATGTCCTGACAACTTATAATGCAACTTTTGGTCAGCCACACCTTAATACATTCTGAGCATAATTCTTCACATACCACTTTGCATGCACTGAAGTTCCTAGTAGAGGGACAAAAATTAATGATGAAAGGCAACTTCTATTAGTCTAGAACTTGTTATTTAAAAGTTGTGGGCAATGTACAAGAGGAAGTATTGAACTTGGAAGTCCAAAAGAACTCAATTTTAGGAGATACAAGATATAAAATCCCCTGGTTGAACATGTCATGTTGGTTCATTCTTCAATGGTGAGTACAAGGGCGAACTAGAAGCTACACCCTCAAGAAACATATAGACGTATTTGCTAGTCAAACAAAATGTCGGGCATTGATATCAGTGTGACCTGCCACATATTAAATATAGAAAAGAAAATAAGGGCCATTAAATAAAAAATAAGACCAATCACCACGATATTAGCCAGCAAAATAAAGAAGTTGCTAAACATCATATTTATCAGAAAAGTACATACTTGGATGGGGTTTTAAATGCAATAATGATGCAGAAGTAGAACAAAAAGTAGCAAATGTACGCAAACTTAGCCAATTTAAATTCGGCCGACCAAAAGGATAGTCACTTTTTGTCATGCACAGATGCTCTAGTTGACTCAATGACTGTCATTTTCCTTAACATTCTCTACAGCCATCATCAAATAAAAATGCAGTCAACATATATCGAGAAAACAATTTTCTAAACTAGAGAAGAATTATATAGCTACAATATCATAACATTTAGGCTCAAGAAGATGAGGTGACCTACTAATGAGTGATTAACATCTACTTCAAGAATAAAAAAGAAACGAATGTTGATGTATGTGTCAACAATTTACTAGCAAAAAGTAAGACCTCAGCACATCACATACTTAACCTATGGAGGATTTCACAACTTTGACAAATTAAATACGAGACTCAATCCACTGAAGTATATTCTAATGATGGATCATGCAAATTCTTGATATTCTTGCTCACCCCAGAAGGAACTAAAATAAACCCAAACAAAATTTAAACTATACTAAAGATGGTTGTGGGGAATATTAAAAAACTGCAAAAATTGATTGGTTGAATAGCTAGGCTCAGTTAGTTCATCTCAAAGTTTAGCAAGAAGTACTCGCCCTTCTTCAAAAAACCTAGAAGCGCATAGAGGATAGAGTCGATCTAGGACAATAATAGAGCTTTCAAGAAGCAACAGTAGCAACTTTTGTCACCAACCATACTCTAAAACCCGGGGCATGCCAAGGACTTATTGTTATACCGGTGTTGTCAATGAGGCTATCATTTTTATTCTCACTTGGAAAAAAGAAAAGAAGCAAAGGCTAATATACCAAGCAAGCAAAACACTTCATGGAGCCTAGTTATGCAACCTATCATGGAGAAACTCACCTTCACCCACATCACTTCAGATAGGACTACGACCATACTTCTAAGCACATTCCATTTAGATCATCACTCATCATCCATTAAAATTGATCTGGGCGAAGTCATACCACTCCAGATGAATTATTAAATGGTTAATAGAAATGAGTAAATTTCAAATCGTTTATCCACAAAATGCAATCAAAGCAAAACTTTAGTAGATTTTCAGGCTAACATCTCATTGGCAGGTCGAAGTAGCTACCACTCTAGACAAGCAGATATGGACACTTTACATGGATGGGGTCTCCAACAAAGATGGAGAAATAGTCATAGTCCTTAAGAGCCCAACAAAGGTCATTTTCACTAACACGATATTGATTAATTTTTATGTCGTCAATAGCCAAACCGAATATAAGGCACTAATGATTTGTCTAACGTTTAGAGCCGACTTAGGAGCTAAAAACTAGCACATTTACTCGTACTCAAACCTAATGACCAATCAAAAGGACAAGCCTTATGAAACTAGGGATGATATGCCAAGGAGATATTTTTTTAAGATAATAACAAAAATTGATTAGATCGTGTATTTTAGGATTGAGAAAATACCGAGAAAGCAAAAACCAATTAGTTGGCATGCTCTTTAAAATGGTGAATCTATCTTGGAACCTTTGATCAAATTGAAAAAAGCTATGGAAATGGACACCCTAGGTGAACCAAGCTATGTAGATGTGTTTATAGAATACTTGAAGATGGATACAATCCTATTAAAGCATTAAGGACCACATACATTTCCAGAAAAAAAGGTGATCTTATATATGATAATACGTGAGCTATACAAAAAGTTCGATAGTTCGCCATATTTAGGTATATACATGTAAAAAAGTCAATCATTGGAAGAGGTTCATTCCAGAACGTGTGGAATTCAATCAAGCAATCGAACATTGGCAAATCAAATACTAATACAAAGATATTTTTAACCAATCATTCACAGAAATGTAGAGAACATCTTTAAGAGGCGCCTACAAAGTCAGTTTTGCCCTTATGAAACTTCAAACAACACATAAGTTGTAGCCAATTTCAAATCTATGACTGTTCACCATTTGAGATTTGGACTTAACCCATTCTCACTAGTGAAGGTACAAAGAATTCATTATATTCATGATTCATTAATTCACAAAATGGTTAGGAACTAATACAATTGCAAAGATGGTCATAAACATCATTCATAATTTTGTATGGATCAACATATTTGTCGGATGGAGTAGCACAGCAATTATCGCCAATAATGGCCCACATATCTCCAATAAGAAGATTAAAAATATTTGTCACAGCAAAAGGATTCGCCTAAGCCCACCATCTGAAGATAAATAACTAAGTCAAAGTGGCAAACAAAACAAATCCTAAACCATTAATAGAAGAAAATTGAAGGTGCTAGAGGAAAATGGGTTGACGTCTACGCCCGTGTTCTATGGGCTCAAAGCAAGGCTTCATCTTCAATAAATCGGTAAACTCCTTTCATACTATCACATAACACCAAGGCTTTGCTACCAGTAAAACACACTTTGCATAGCCAAAGGGTACCAACCACCAACAAATATGAAGTACATCAAATTTAAGGAATGATGAGAAGTGAGCAAAGAAGGTTTGAGAAAATTACTCAAATTGTTAGAAGAACATAGGATTCAATCAGTTATGAGTCCAGAAGTTAAGAGTAGTGAAACTAGATATTACACTAGCTTGATAAAACAACACCGATGTCAGAGAAAAAGTTCAAAGGCCACAACTTGGTGATAAAAAAAGCTGCCTCACTTGCTCTTCAAACACCACTCAGAAAACTCAGATCAACAAGGAATGGCCCTCATAACGTTAATGAAAAAGTCAGCCTAGGACCATACAAACTCCACGCTTATATAGGAAAAACAATTCTCATAATATGAAGCAATGATAATCTTAAAACCTTTTCTTCCTTTAAAAACATTATTATACTCCTTTATTTCTTGCTTTCATTTCTTGTAATCTTAAAAAAATATATATAATTACAACAACAAACTTTATTAATAAAGTTTAACCAGCTGAAAGAGATTCCTCACCCACAAAAGAATCCTATATAACTGGACCCAAATATTTAGCAAGCTTAATCGGCTGAAAAAAGTGTCTACACTAAAATAAACTTAATCAAACAAAAAGTTGACTTACTAGGATTTTGAATAACTTCCCATGAGAGAATACACATAACTCAGTCTAAGAGACCTACAAGCCAATTCAAAGGTTGAAATTTTCTTAATCAGCCAAAGGTTCTACTTGAAGAGTGGATTTCTTATTCAACGTAAGTGCCTAATTCCTTTTTTTTTTTTTTTGTGCAAACTATGCCTACTAGGCTACAAAGGCCAACTCAAAAACCTATGATCTTTTATCTACAGCCTATTAAGTTCCCTTTCCCCCTCATGCATCTCATATAATAAGTTATCAAATGAAAGCTACAACATATATGTTTTATTCTTTAAAATAAGATCCCTTCCGCTTTCAAGCAAATTATAAACCGACTTCTGGCTTTCCAAAGCCTTGTTTTTCTTAATATATTCTAAACTCATCTTCTCAATCATCTCATTTTTTTTGCCATATCGGTAGCCAATAAGCTAATATATTGCAAGTGGATGGCCATTGCCATCATGGCTTCACATGCAAGTCGCACTAGTGAAGGTGGGGGCACCTTTTGTGAAATATCTTGGAGAATATGCTTGGCCCCATGTTGAGTACAACAATGTGATTCCCCATATCACAAGAATCAATGTTGTAATCAGCCTTCCCTATGTTTGTTGCTTTGGCATGTTGAAAGGCTGGTCTCCTCGAACTCGTAGGGCGTATATACCGCACCTTTTGAGGTGCTCCAAAAATGCATTTTCTCTTATTACAAGAATCTCCTTGTTTTTTTATTCCTACCCTCTTCATTGACTGTTGTAGCCATACCCTCCAGACTGAAGTCTACCCCAGTTGGCCGTTTAAGGCTTGATATCGTTGCACCACCTGTCTGTGGGGATGAGGTAATTTTTACTATAGGACCCACTTTTGTAGAGATCTCAATTGGAGAAATGGGCTCCTTAACGGTAACTCAAACTCCTCATTAGAAAAGATGAACCGATCTCCGAGGATTGACTCGTCGCAACCCAGTACTTCCCTCCTTGCACCTCCATTCTTTTTTTATCTTTAACTTTAAGAGCACAAAGACTTTGAGGTCATCAAAAGTGAGAAAGGCATTCGAGTCAGCTAGAAATGAATTAAAAGCATTAAATTAAATATGAGCCATAAAGAAAACATAAATTCTAAATGTAGAACCAAATAGAAAATTAAATGCTTCACACCACTAAGCACTAAAAACTTCTCATGCTAGCTAAAGCGGCTACAGCTTTGAGAGCAAAACATGCTCTACCTTGTTAAGGTTGAGTTGAGGTCTTTGGATCTCCACCATTTTGTGCCTACTAAGAACAAAAAGACTTTGAGGTCATCAAGAGTGAGGCATCTAGGTAAGCTAGAAATGAATTAAAAACATTAAGTTAAATATAATCTATAAAGAAAACATAAATTAATTCATGCTAAATGCACAACCAACATATCATTTTCTCATGCTGGTTTAAGCGGCTACAGATTTGTGAGCAAAACATGTTTTACCTAGTTAAGGTTAAGTTGAGGTCTTTGGATCTCCACCATTTTATACTATTGATCAGGCGAAGGCACTAGACAAAGCAATACACAACAACAAATCCTTAATCCCACAACGTGGGGTCGGCTACATGAATCCTTTTTTCACCATTGCGTCCTATTTAATATCATATTTTCATTTAGTTCTAATAAATTAAGAACATTTTTTATACAATAAGCCCAAGCCTTCCAAGGTCTACCTCTGCCTTTCTTAACATAAGTCGAATCTAAAACATTTGCTCTCCTAATCGGGTCAGCAGATGGTCGACGCTTAATGTGATCAAACCATCTAAGATGACTTTCTCTAATTTTGTCTCACATATATTCATTTCGCATTTTGTCTCTAAGTGTAAAGTCACTCATCCACCTAATCATTCTCATCTCGACAAAGCAATCAAATTCTTTATTTTTTTTGCTCAAGTCGTTCATTTGGTTGTGGATGGCAGAAAATGATACACCCAATGCTAAAGCCTTTCATTATAAAAAAGTGGCGAAAGATAACAACACACCACAACAACTGCAACTCATGGAGATGAATAATAATGGTTATTATACTCACCATTGAGTTCAACAGAACTTGGGTGAGCATGACCACATAACAGTTAATGATATAGACCATTTGAACTCACAGAGGAAATTTGTGGACAATACAAAATTGATCTTCATACATGCAAATCTCATATTCTAATAAAGCGCTAGGATACTCTCCTTTAGAGCTCAGATGAGATGGGAATCATCATCCACGTAGAATATCTTGAAACAACTCGCCCTCTATAAGGAGACTATGAAATGCTTCTTGAAGTTATACTCGTTGAAACGCTTGCCGCTTTTGTTCAAGTACTTCGACATTTCGACATTTCGACAAGGAAGGATAAACGAATATAAGGAGAGAGAGAGAGAGAGAGAGGCAAGGAAGTTAAAGAGAAAAGTTTTAGGAATCTTAGAAAGAGAGCCAAATGAAAATAAAAATCGTTTAAAAGGGGGATTTGATATTTATAGTCAAGCCTCCTATCCTTGCTATATTTATCAAAATGAAGGCATTAAAGGACGTCTAGCTACAAACAATGGCATTAAATGCCCAATAAAATAATCATTATGGCATTGTATTCAGATGAGTAGGAATCCATGGCACTTTGAGAGGAGGGAAAGTCGAAGCGCCCTAACCCTCTCACTTATGGCACCTAGTCAAAGGCAACTGGAGTATAAGTTAGTACTCAATTTGGATGGCCAACTAAAATACTTATTCAACTATCAAACACACCCACTATGAATCATTCAGTTGACTAAGCCCTAATCACAAGATCAAGCATAAGAACTTGTCATCATTAAATCCATCTACTAAATAGATATTAAAAGATAGCACGATTATAACAAAAAGTGGGTAAGAAAAATATTATGAGGCTAATAGAGATCTGCAAACTTTATTACAACCACAAAAAAAATTACAATACATTCAAATGTATAATTTTAGAAAAAATTAAAAATTAGATATTACGTCAACTCGTCCCTTCACTTAAATTTCTCTTAGAAAAAATATTAAACAAATTAAAAATAAGGCCTGTCAGGTATTCGTTGGGAGGAAACTGTTTCTTACCGAGTGGTGTGATATGAACTCATCACCCACATGAAATTGCTTCATCATCAAGAAATCCAAAATATTCTGGAGGAGGATGACTTTTACCTTCAGTCTCTAGAACTCCTCACTAAGGCCAATAATATCCATCCCCTCTATTTATTCTCCAAGATGACCACCCTCTCTAGGGTCGCCTTCATTTTGGTTTCCAAAGCAACATCTAATCCTAGAAAATCAACTTTAGTGACGAGCAACCAATATTACTAAGTAGCCAACAACATTGTTAGCTAAGCTATCCTTGTCTTCAAGTCAGCTTAGCAACTCGGCCGCCATGATTGAATCCTCAGCTTGTAGGAAAGGTGAGCGGCCTATCCACAAGGTTGACAACTAGAGGCATCAAACATATAAAAGAGTTCAACAAATACGTCCTCTAAGCTCTCAGACGGACTTGGCTCATCCTCACCTAGTCATGGCTTCCTTCTGACTAGAGCATGGAACACCAAAATGATGGAACAATTCTCAACTACATGAACCCAATGATGTACTAACCAAAGCATCAAACATAGGATGGACTTCTGCTTGACCCTGCTCATCCTTAAAATTCACTCATAGAGAGTAATTCTATAAATTAATTAGAATCAGTAAAGTCAAGTAAGAGTAATAAATCTCCATATCTGCAAAATAAATAAATCAATTAAGTTAAGGTAAAAATTTTTCTGCATTCATCAAGCAAGCGGTTTACATCTATTTACCTCCTATTAATAACTGAAATCTGATTTAACTTACCAATTATTTGTTTTTGACATATTTTAACCAGTTGATAACTATATCAAGCTCTCTAAAGAACTGATCTGGTCAGCTGTAAACTTATATGATTTTATATCCTTGATTCTGTTCCCAAGTAAGAAACTATGAAGAAATAAAACCTAAACGGAGATTACAATTCCAGCAAAACTTTGGATACTGTACACTTTTGGATAAGTTTCTCACACTCCTCAAATATACTCATGCATATACTTTTTAAGGGTTCTTCTTGGATACGCTACAAAGTTTAGTACCTGCCAAAAGCAAGTACAATAACACAATTGCTTATGTAAGAAAAAGAAGAAAATAATAGCACAGATTTGCACAACGCAAGCGCATTACTCTTGTCATGCGGTCTTTACATAGTACCGATCCAATAATTTTCCCCATTATTGAGCAGGTTCATAAATGCATGATTGAGACGATTGCAACACAACCATTAGGGAATCGCCGAACTCGGATCACCCAAACTCACAAAAATAAAATAAAATTCTATTCATTCCATGCCTGAAGGTTTAACCCAAAAAAAAAACTAATTCAATAAGGTTGTTTCTGCAAAATGCCATTCCGAAACAATAGAAGTTAAAACCAGGGAGGGGTCAAGGGAACTAATCCATTACCCGAATGAGAAGAGAATGCACCGTGCGCAGATTCTCGTAACCCACATGAGTCTGCATCTCCACCGCGGCATTGACATCTGCCTATCCTTCCAACCCGTCAGCGCGAGCTTCGTAGCCAGATAACCCAACGCAAGCGCGAGACCGAATAGCACCAGCCGAGCAAGCGCGATCGGCAAACAGACCAATAACTTGAACCACCCGTAGACGCCCATCCGCGGCGTGTGGTTCCGGAACGGATCGATGGGGCTAGGCGGAGGCAGAGAAAACGACGGCGCTCCGAGAAATTCGAACGGATTCTCCTCCTCCACCACCGTCGTCACCGCTCCGCCACTCTCACTCCAGCGATCATCATCCGCATCGCCATCGATGCCTACTACAACCTCGCCCTCTCGACCTCCCTCGGACAGCAAGGGAGCTCGGATGTGGTCGCCAAACGCAAGGTCTTCCATCCAGATCGTGGCGCGAGGAAGATTTTGGGGGGAAATTGAGATCGCTGGATCGATTTCGAGTCGGATTTTGTTCCGATTCGGGGATTTAAAGGGGTCGTTGGTTTGGTATCGGCCTCGGGTTCGAGGTTGAGCACGTGGATCGCTCGATACAGCGACGTGGGACCCGCTGTCCGCTTTGCGACCTTCCGTTGTTTGGGACGGGGAAAGGAATTTGAGTTCGTGCTTTTACGTTTAATAAAAGCCATGTCTTCCATTTTCTCCGCGATTCTTGCATGTGTCGTAGCGTGTGGACGGCTGTGATGGATTTAGAAAAATAATTTAAAGCAAGCGCCGAGCCAGACTTAAATACTGATAAAAAGAAAATTACAAAAGCAATAAAATGTGGGCCTTTGACTAGAGATTAACAGCGGACAATAAATTAGCTAAAAATTTTGGACTAAAGTGAAAAAAGTTATTGAATCAGTTCAAAAAAATTAAAAAAAACAGTTGAAAGTGAGGCCCACTGAAATACATCTTTGCGTTGATGGACGGTAGGGATCGAACACCGCATACATCTTTGCATGTTGTGTTTGTATGGAATAATTTTTCCACCATACGAGCAAAAAAGGATCCAAATTAATTTAACTGAAAAATAATAAGTTATCAAGGAATATAAAATAATCATCTCTCATTTCTCATTCATCTGCCAACTTTATCTACTATCTATGCTTGTGTTTGTGTGTATGTGTGAGTTAAAAAAAGTAGTTATAAGTATTCTTATTATATTGATTTAAGAATAGTTATACCATGATGAGCTTTTTTTATTGGAATAGAAATATATATGGAATCAAACCAAATCATGGGGTTTGATTTGGTTTGGTTTCATATTTCAGTCAATTTTTCTTTTATTGTAAATGAGTATTTGAGCTTTGAGCACACGGCATTAAGTTTGCACAAGAATAAGGAAAGAAATACATGCATCAAAGAGTCGATGTTCGGAACAATGACTGAAGAGCTATGTTCTCAACCCGTTCCTCGAGTTGAATGATGACTACTCAAAAGAAGCGTGTACATTTTTTTTTTTCTTTTGTGCATGTCAATTTATACATACCAAGTGGTTTAATTAAATTCCTAACATAGCTTTATTTAAAATCAAGTCAAATTATTTCTACCCTTGTTTCGAAGTAAATTAATAAGAAGACGTTCACCAAGTTATCTTAAGAGTTTCATTAAGTGTGCAAGTTATGGAATGTGGAGACATGTGGTGGAAAAGATATTTATTGTACTTGTTTTATCAAGAAATAATGTAAGAGGAAGGGAAGGATAAGAGAGAGAATGTAACTTTTTAACATATAATCCTCAAGCGATTATATAAGGAGAGCATTCTTTTTTAATTGCCTACTAAAATTCTCAGATTCATTTAAGTGCCAAAAGTTATCTATATAGTACACATGAAAAACAACATTGTAGAATTACCGATGTTGAGATGTTTCAATTATCACAACTATCAGGAAAACACACCTTATAAAGGCTCTTAGGAATGCTCTAAGGAACTTATCTTTAGGTTTCCTCTCACAAATTCAAATCCTCTCAAGAAATGCATGGAGTTATTAGTATCCTTAAAAGAAAATCATCAACTTTAATTAAATTTAAAACTAAAAAATATTATGAGTCATTAAAGAACATATTATTTACCAAAGAAATCAATCAACATACATAGCAACATATATTTTAATTCGCCATAAAAATATTGGTTGCTTGCTTACAATAGGAGTTCTTCATTATTTAATGGATCGAGAACTAACATTCTAAACTAGACACTATTATAAATATGGTATTCATGAATCCTAGTGGGTGGTGGATCTTAACAATTCTAAAAATATTAGTTTTTTTTTCACTTATTTACAAGCACATATCTCTATAAATTATATTATATTCTTAACATAAACATTTTTAGTATTCTATCTTTATTTTATTATTGTATTTTTTTTCTTTTTTGGCCTTCTAGATATTGATCACAATAATGATCCACTTAAAATGATTTTATATACTTTATTAAATATTACTAATATCGCTTTAACTCCTTATCGAGTAACATCTCTCTCAACTAAAATATATGAACTCAAAGTTCGTGATCTCTTCTCATCTCTTGAAAGAATGTGATTATATGATCCGTGTTTCTTTGGAATCATATTAAGAAAAAAAAGTCTACATATTTAAGAAAAAGTAAGAAATAAAAATTTAAGAACAATGATAGAGTTCAATCGAAGCCTCATGTGAAAGTTCTTATTATGCATTTAAAGTATCATGTCAGAAAACCTTCTTAAGATAATAATATTTTTATTTAGTAGCATCTTAATTCCCAATTTATGGATCTATGTCAATAATTGACTGTTGTCTTTGCATAAATCAATATAATTCTCACTTATCAACAAATTCCCATTTCTTAGCATATAAAAGAAAGGGGATTATAATTCATGGCATTCCCACTTCAATAACTTGTGTAGTGAGTAGCATGTATAATTAGCCTTTCACTCTAAAAATCTAAGAAGTGTTTATCTTACTAAAATTGAAATTTTCATATAAAGATCCAGAAGGGCACTATTGACCTTACCGTTCATCTTGACACATTAAAACAAATTTATTTTAATAAATTATTTGTGATGTTATTAAGTGATGCAATCTTCAACTCCACATTTAAAAACTTAAAAAAAAAAGATGTCGTTTAATGATATACACTTTTTAAGCATTAAATTTTTTAAAGAGTTATCATTTCTCTTCTACGCAATTCCCTATTTTAAATAGCTTGTAAAACATTTTTGTCTTCCTTTTTTATTAAGTGGAAAAAAAAAAAGATGAAAGCAAAAAAAGATAAATAATGAGGTTTAAAAATGCCTATAATAATTTACTCATACTAATAAGTACATTACATGAATATAATTGTTTTTCCTATTGATTAGATACCTCAAATTATAGGTCATAAAGTATCCTCTAAATAACAAGAAAAATTTGCTAAGCAAAACCACAAAATTAATTAACATTGATAGATTTATACAAAAGACTTATTCTTTTACCAAAGAAATTATTTTTTCTCTATGGAAAAGAAACAATAATATTAATTTAAAGATTAATAATGGTAGTAATGGTAGTAGTATATTTTCTTAGTTATGAGAAATTTATTATTATTGTTATTATTATTATTGGAGTAAGTTCAAGGCAACAGCTTGCTTGAATTCTCTGGCTATTTAAAGATTGTAGAAGCTTAAAAAGGTTCCCGTAGTTTAGAATAACCATTTCTTTTAATTTACTATAATAGTCGCCTCTGCGAGAATATCTAATAAAAATGGTGGGAAAATTCAAGGTCATATAGCATCATTTTTTCTCGATGGCATTACTGATGGGATTCGTTGGGGACTAAAACTGATGGGTAACTGACGAACTAGTCGTCGATTACTAATTTATTAAAAAATAATTGTTAGACCTTATCAGAAAGTTGTCAGATACTATTAATATACCAGGTCGATGATGAAAGCCCCTCATTTCTTCCTTCCTTTGCATGTGTGTGTTCCAACCGACTGATGCCCTTGTCCTTAATTTTTCCTTGAACTAAATTGGTTTTCATTTTTCTACTCTTAAATTAAGTGTATACTTGATTTTCACTATTCATAAATGTTAGATCCCAAATTTTTTTCGAGTACGCATGCCTCTAGAGTTAGAGCGTGAAATTAGAAAAGAGAAAAAGAAAAGACAACAAAACAGTAATAATTCCATAATATGAGTGTGTAACCATTTATTCAAAAAACAACCCTTATTTATATTCATAGGTGGCTTAAGTTTACAATTACATTTGCATCATTCCTCCCTCATCAATTAGTGGGTATGTCTAGTCTTTTTCCTACTCTAGAGTGGTTAATATAACCATCTCTTAAATAACTAAATGAATGCATCTCTCATGAGCAGTTGTGCCCATTGGATAAAATACATGGCAAGGTATAACTAATTTTTAGTTCTAGCTGTTCCTCACTTAAGCCCTGGCCGATTCTATCGATCAATCGATTCCTCTGATCGTTTTTGTTTGATGGATTAATCGATCGATTGAACGGATGTGTTGAGTTAGTCGATCTCTTAATGATCTACCATGTGAAATTTCGATCGAAAATAAGGGTGTTCTTTTTCACCGTTTGATATATTTAAGATTCGTGCTGATAATTTTCGTGTATACATATTAGTTTTCCAATTTTCTTGCCCCTTGTTAACTATAATTACAATGAGGACAAGAAAATGGTTAATTAAATTTCATCAAAACATAATGATTACTCTCTAGTTTTTCCTGCCCATAAAATCTCTATAAATAGATTCAAAGGAGTCTTCCCTCCTCACTAACATATTGAATTTCAAATGATATCATGTTTGATGTAAGATATCCTGATCATTTTGATGATGATGCTCCCTGAATGACTCTTGAAGAGTTTCAGTTCCCTCCTTAGCCTCTTCCTTTTTTTTTGACCAAAATTGATTAAGAAGACGATGGTGGTTGTGAGGAGGAAGAAACTCAAGAAACATGCAATTCATTTAAATAATCATGTTGCATCATCTGCTAGCCTCGATGTTGACTGAATAGAAAAGGTATCGAGAGTGAAGAAAGGTTAAGGGCCTCCAGCTTCTCTCATGGAATCTATTCTGATCGTTGAGGAAGAGTTTTGTCAGGTTGATCGGATCACCCAGGAGGTGGAGAGTGTTTTGGAGCAACTTTGTACAATGATAATTTCCAACATTTCCTCGCTCAAATTGTAGTAGAATAATGCTTCCATCCAAGATTTACCCATAAATTCCTCTGAATTAGGTAGGTTGTCAGGTATGATTAACTAGTTACTTTTAGTATAAATTTCTTTTCTTTCACATTGCACCTTGATGTAGGTCTGGATGTTGGGTTCCTACCAGTTAAGGTATGCAATCGACTGATGTTGCTACTGATCCTACTTCAATTCCAATGGTTGTGCTTCAACACCAGATCAAATTGGTGATGTGTTCAATCAGTTAGCCGATCTTTTTACTATTTCCCAAGGGATGGATGACAATCAACAGCATTCTTTAGGGTCATTGGAGCATAGAGTGAATGAAATGGTGGATTCTTTTGGAAGTGAGGCCCGAGGATCAGAAAATAACATTATCAAGATTTTTAGGTTCAGATCAAATGGGTGGAAGAAGGAATGCACTCTCTCTATGATGAGGCGGTAGCTTTTTATACAGAGCTACGAGTTGGTCAGACACAACAAGGGGAAGATCGGAAGAATTATTTTATGTTAGGTGGAGGATTATTGTTTAAGTGGTTTCTTAGCAGAGGGCATGCCTCAACTTAAGTGGTCGAAGAATCTTTTGTTGATTATTTTCTTTCTGAATATACCATGTAATTATTTTTTCCTTTTAATAAAAAAGGATTTTATTTTATTTTATTTTTTATTTTTTGTTGAAATGATGTGATGTGACCTTTTTTTGAACATCAAGATATATGAAATCATGACCTTTGGACATTTTGACTTTCTCATCCTTCTTATAAATAGGTTAAAGGGTATCACACCTAAGACTTTTCTAAACCTCTCTGATCCTTTCCCATATATATTCCTCATATATATTCTTCATAGGTTTTTGGCCCTTACCCGACAATTGATTCTTTTGTTTCAACTGAGGATGTCATGCAGAAGTTGATGGAGTATGTGTTGAATGATACTGCAAAGCTTCAAGCAGTTAGAAGTTTTGATCGAGCAATAAGTAGGTTTGGAGATGATCTGGTGTCTTATCCAGATCAATTTTGATATAGTCTGAGGCTCCCATTATGAACCAAGCTAAAGAGTGTTTTCAAGCAGTATGGACAAATTCCTGCTCAAATCATGCCAAAATTGATTGTCATGATTAAGAAATTTGTCACTTTTTCCATCGTTTTGGCATACCATGGCCGAGTGGCTTGTTTAACTACTACTTATTCAAGATCAACAAGGATGGTCTTACTCAATTTTTTACATGTTACAAACTCTAACTATTGGGTTAGAGAACAAAATAATTGATTTCAGAATGCAATTTCTGATTGGTTCTTGCTTTGGTGGTAGGGGAATCAATTTCACCCCTTAGAGCATGTCAGTTTGTAGAACCAAAATGTTTTTGAAGCATCCAGTTGATAATAGAGAGAAGATTGAAAGGCAAACATTTTATATTCTCCAGTATATCAATTGAAAAGTTGTTGATCAGATTACCCAACTAGATAAGTTTGGACGCATGACAAAGGGTCAATGGAAGGCCTTGGATGTTAAATAGGATACTCTCATGAAGGAAGTTGGGAAGAGAGCTTCCAAGGGAAAACTAAGAGGTAAGCTTGCTCTTTCAAAAAGGGGATAGATTTAAGGGGAACATGAAAAGATTGTTGTCGCTGGTGGGGATACCACATGTGTAGATTTTATATTTTTTTTCTAAATCTCAAATGACCTTCGTGATATAAAATGTGTCATAATGTGAAATTATCATTGTTGCACAAAACCCCAAAAATTTGCTATTATATGCGGGTGAGACAATTTGAACATCGTCTCTACTGGGATATGATGCCTATAAAGGTGAGGTTTCTGAGAATTAAGTGAGAACATCAAACATTCCATCACCAATCAGTGCCATCCATCCTCCTCGCAATTGACAGATTCTCTCCCTACCAACCCCTCTTATCATGATCTGCTTGTGTGGGCTGAAGCCAACCACCATTCTTTTATTAATTTGTTTGAATCTTCATCTAAGAAGGGGATCGAGCCAGCTCTTGGGTCAGATCCTCCACCACCCATTGATAAAGAATCATGTCCTCCTAGAGAATGGAGGAAAGGAAAGACCATAATAGAAGTTTTAATGATCCACCCCTCTACCCCCCCATCCCTTCTTTGAATAGAAAAGGTGTACCTTTTGAGTGGCATCTGACACATAGCAAGTCTGGAAAAATATTCATCATCTTCAAACACCATTTCTTTATGTTTGATTTAGAGAAGGACTAATTTCCAGATACTCCTAAGTTTGAAGGAATTGCTTTTTGAGATTATGTGGTAAACAAAATTGTAGAAGCTTGAGGACTCTTAATCTTGAGGTACTTTAGCAGCATTCTGTTGAATACCACTTGATGACAATGAGTGCCGCCCACCTCAAATCTCTGCCTTTTACTAAAACTGAGTGGTCATTAGCCAAAGTTGAGTATAAGGCAGTGACTTAAGATAATCAGTTGAAGAAGGAGAATCAAGGTAAGAAAATCAAAGAGG
This sequence comes from Phalaenopsis aphrodite, assembly GCA_003013225.1. NCBI lineage: Eukaryota > Viridiplantae > Streptophyta > Magnoliopsida > Asparagales > Orchidaceae > Phalaenopsis > Phalaenopsis aphrodite. Next base: position 2,048,780 of record NEWO01000032.1, on the reverse strand, counting down.
GTTAGCTCAGACTTTCTCTTGAAGGGAGAAAAAATGAGGAGCTAGAATTTAATGAAAAGTTGGCCTTTCTGATGAAACAAAATGATGAAATAAAAGCGTCCTTGGCCAAGTTAATTACTCAAGAAGAACTTGTTACTAGAATTTCTCAGCAATTTGCAAGGGCATGGCATTTTTCACCGATAAGTTTATCAAACATGGGCTTGTAGATTTGAAATATGCCAATCTAAAGGAATTTGTCTCTTCTAGTTCTCTCCACTGCAAAGAAAGAAACACGCCTACAAAAGTGGCTAGAGAATAAGAGGTTTCCAAAGAGGACAAAGATGGTTTAGAGACCGCCTCATCTCTGCAATCAGAGAGGACCCTTTTTTTTCTTCTTCTTATTTTTTTTTTACTTAATAACATTGTCGGTTAGGTTTTTTTGTAAAGAAAGAAAACTTGTAATTTTTTGTTTATGACATCAAAGTAATTTTTTTGATCAGATGTCTATTCCAGATCGTTTTTTTCTTACATTACAATGCCTCTTATTTGCATGTATTTAACAAGCTACTTATTATCTAAAAGTGGGCCTTTCGCTAGTTTGCTAGGAGAAATTTTTGCTCATCTTATAAGACAACGTTTCTTTCATCCTATATGAGAGCCTTTCGTTCATCCTGAGGAGAATCCTTCGCTCATCCCATATAATATTTTTTTGCTTGTGCTTTAGGAGAGTCTTTTCCTCATTATGTAGGATAGTGTTTTGTTCATCTCGTTTGTTAGCCTTCCACTCATTTTGTAGGAGAGTTTTTCTTTCATCTCATAAGAGAATCTTTCGCTCATCTTGTTGGATAGTTTTTTGCTCATCCTTTAGGAGAGTCTTTTGCTCATCCCGTGGAATAGTTTTTAATTTTTCCTCATCCCTTAGAAGATTTTTTTTTCATCATGTGGGATATTTTTTATCATCCCTTGGGAGATTTTTTCGCTCATCCCATAGGAGATTCTTTTGCTCCTCCCATTGGAGATTTTTTAGCTCTTCCCATATGAAAGTTTTTAGATCAGCTCATAGAAGATTCTTTTTTTTATCTCATAGGATAGTCTTTCGCTCCTCCCATAGGATAGTTTTTTGTAGAATATTTTGATCATCATGTAGGATAGTTTTTTGCTTGTACCTTAGAGAGTATTTTGCTCATCCTGTAGGAGAGTCTTTCGTTCTTTCCATAGGAAAGTTTTTCGCTCATTCCATAGGAGAGTCTTTCGCTCATCCCATAGGAGAGTCTTTCACACCGATCAAAATTTTCCAACCATCTATGAGGTTTATGTGGTTAGTTTTCATCCTTCAGTGATCCCCGAGTTCCTCGAGTGTAAAAATCTTCCAAGCTCCTCGAGTGATATTCAGACCTAGCTTACGCAAAATTAGTCAAATTAATTCTTATACTTATTTTATTAAAAAAATGCAAATTTATAAATGTTTAAAAAAGACATCTTCTTGAACAAGCTGTCGATAAATAGATAAACATTTAAGGAAAAATTTCCTTAGATCATCCCCACTCCCTGTCGGTGGGAGCTCTTTTTTGTGCAAGTTTTTAATTCGTAAGCTCCGTGAGACACTTATTGGTTAAAGATGTATGGTCCACTACGATTCTAATCCAATTTGTAGACCGCCTGAGCATGAGCAACTAGATCAGCTTTCTCCAAAACAAAATCTCCAGGGGTGATGATTTTTTCAAACGTTCTTGTTAAAGTACTGGGTGGAATGCCTTTTGACCTCCTCTTGTCAAAGGGTTGAGTTGTAAAGGTGGTGAATGGTGAAGGACTGGTGGTAGGCTAAAGCTTGAGAGAAAGCTGGTGTTGTAAAGGTGCATACTTCTGATATTGTTCACATTTTAATAAAAATTCTTTAGTAGCTTTCAAGAGAATAAGCCAAAAGTAACATTGTCATTGAAAATGATGTGTAAGAGTATTTCATTATGATTAACTCATGAACTCTCCAAAAAGTATGTTCTAAAGGACGACTTGCACTTCATCTTCTCTCAGGCAATTGAAGTACATGAAAGTAACCAACCGCCAGAAGAGTTTTCCTTCAATGATTAAATACATGACAACTTTAATTGTAAAAAGTCTTGAATATGTGGTTTCTTTCAGCGGTGTCTCCTTTTCAAAGTACAGGATGTAAGGATTCATCTAACTTCTTTGGATTCTAGTTAACACCTCCATAGTCTCAGATTCTTCAATTGCCAGCTGCATAAGTAATTTTGGTGCTCCTCCCAAGCCGAAGCGATTAGATAGAGCATTAATGATCTGGTTTTCTTTCCATATGTCGTGATCAATCCTGAAGCTAGTAAACTTCTTAATTTCTTGTTTGAATTTATTAAGGTATTTGGCCAACGTCTCATCTCTGGCTTCAAATTCTCTATTTACTTGGTTCATGACCAACAATGAAATTAAATTCAGAAGAAAACTTAGAGCACCTATCTCACATGTTAGACATAGTCTCGCAATGAGAGATTCATACTTCGCTAGATTGCTAGTAACTTTGAACTCCACTGCTATCTAACAATAGAGGTGTTCACCTATCAGGCTAATGAAAGCCAATCCTAGCCTTGCATTTGATTGTTTATAAGTTTCATCAATGTGTAGGGTTCATACCTGGTCATTGCTCGTGTTTTTGTCGCTGAATTCAACTACCTCAAAAAAATTCATCAGGAAATCTACGATCGCCTGTGCTATGATTGTCGATCGAGGTATGTAGGAAATATTTAACTCACTAAGTTACACAACCTATTTAAGGAGCCAACCGGAATGTTCTGATCGTGTCAGAAAGGACTTCAAAGGATGGCTAATGGTGACCCGTATTGGGCGCACTTGAAAATATGGTTGCAGCCTTCGAGCCAAAACAACAAGAGAAAATATTATCTTTTCCGTCATAGGATACTTGCTTTTGTAAATCTAAGGACTCCGCTTGTGTAGTAGACCAAATATTGTTATCTTTGCTCCTCTGTGACGAACACTAAGTTAAGTACCTCCGGTCTTACTCCTAAATATAAGGAGAGTTCTTCGTTTGCACATGGGCTTTAGAGGAGCAGTGGAGATGCCAGAGAATTCTTTAGAGCTTAGAATGTCTTCAAAACCCTTTGTTTTCCTTATTTAAAGAAATTTGCACACTTGTCGCCCAAATTTGAGATAAAACAACTGAGCCCAACCATCCGATTTTGAATTTCCTTTACCTTTGAGGAGATGGCATATCCACCAAGGATCTCAAATTTTCAAGATTTACTGTTATTCCTTCGGGAGTTAAAGGATAACCAAGGAACTTTCTGATTGAAGCCCCGAAGGTGCACTTTAGTGGTTTTAATCTCATTTTATATTTTCTAAGGGTTAAAAAAGATTCTTATAAGTTATTAAACTGTTGTTCTGTTGACCGCTCTTAACTTACACATCATCAACATAAAAAATTTTCCCTTTATAATCAAAAAACAATATATCCATGAATCACTGATGCATAGCTCCAACTTTCTTAAGCCCAAAAAATTCACATTAAAACAAAATACACATTTACAAATAATAAAAGAAATTTTTTCTTCATCGTTCGAATGCATTTTAATCTAGTGGTAGCCAGAGAATGCGTCATGAAAACTCATTATTAAATAATTGACTAGTGTATCTAACTTTGATAGAGGATATCTGTTCTTTGGGCACACATTGTTGTGGTTAGTGAAGTCCACGCACAACTTCCATTTGTCATTTGGTTTTTGAACCATCACCACATTGGAGACCAAGGTTGGATACTGGTCTTCCCTGATGTAGTCTGCCTCCTTCAACTTTCTCAACTCTCCAGCAATTGGTATGGCCAAGGTTTTGGCTAATGATCAGATTTTTTGAGGCATCGGTCGAGCTAATGGATTGATACTCGGATGATGGCATGCCACATCAATTGGTATCCCTAGCATTTTTGTTGTTGTATAAGCAAAAATGTCTCGATGCTCAAGGAGAGATTGGATTAGTATGCTCTTGCTTCCTGCGTTAAAATGATCACTTATTAAGAAAAATCTACTCAGATCTTTGACTGATGTCGATATCTCAAGAATGGTCTCACTGGTCTCAAGAGTCTCTTCTCTTTCGGGTTAGTATATTGAGTGGATCCTGATCTACGCTAGTGACCGCTTCGAGTTAGCACCTCCTGGATTGCTCTAAATCTCCTTGAACAGTAATAACCTCCCCATGAGTCGAGAATTTGATGCTACGTGATAAGTGAAAGCTATTGTCTGATAACTATTCAATAATGGGCGACCTAAAATGGCATTGTATATTAAAATGATAGGAAGAGCCGACATTGATGTATAAATCAAATCGGCCATTAAGCCAGATGGAGATATTCAAAGTTTAAAGGTTCAATTGAGGTTGAACCACATAATGTAATATAATGATTTAAATGATACAATAATATAATTATTTGATAAATATGTGATAAAAAATATAATTTGTACAGAAGTAACATTCTTAATAATTATATATTTAAAATTTGATATAAAGCTCATCAATATATAAATTTACATACATTATAAATAACAAAAAAAATATTTAAGTCTATTAAATATATAAAAAATTAAAATTAATACATATGATATTGATATATAATTATTTACAAAATTATTGTAAGAATTAAATCATACTATTAGTATTTTTTATAATAATTAATAAGAATAAAAGGTTAATAAGATATAAAAAAATTAATAATTTAAATTTTATTATAATATTATTACCCGGCACAACTTATTTAATATTTTGAAAGACAACCCGATTCTTCATTTTTGCAGCTTATATTTCAGCCCTCTCAATTTTTCACTTTCACATCATAAATAAAATTTAGCATTTCACAGATAAAGAAAGAAACAGCTCCACAACTTTGGGAAAAAATTTGTGTACGTCTACGTACGCGCTGCACACGTTTTGGAGGTTATACAAAGGGTACAAGGGAGTTATATCTGCGTTATACCCTTTTGTAACTTTCATGTAACATTCTGTAACCTATTTTTCACCTACAAATAAGTTCTTAATATATGAAAACAGAAGCGCGGAACTTATTTCTAGATTACATGTAGGTTACAGAATGTTACATGGAGGTTACAAGGGGGTATAACGCCAATATAACCCACTTATACCCTTTGTATAACCTCCAAACGTACGCAGCGCTGCGTACGTCTTATGTACGCAATTATTTTCCCCACAACTTGAGGACCCAAGTAACTTAGTGATGGGAATATATATTAAAATGATAGGAAGCTATTGCCTGCTAGCTATTCACTAGTCAAATCCTTCTCTTTTGTGCAATGAGTGAATTGCCAAAAATGAGAAAGGAGTTGATGTGTTTACATATGTTTCATTTACTTTTATGAGTTGTAATTGATTTTATTATAAACTATTCTATGAGTTTTTATTTTTATTTTAAAAAATTTACATACCTAGCACCCAATTCTTATGCATTTTAAACTTAAGACTTTTACGAACACATCTCCTTACCATCCGAGGCACACATCACAGAAATAAGCCTAAAAATAAGCAGGTATATCTGCTATGCAATCCAAATATAAACAACCCAAAAGAAGAAGGCAAATAGAATAAAACAAGTAAACATAATAAAAAATAGGATAAGTTAGCTTGGTTTCACCATGCACTGTGGAAGAAAAACAAAAATGGACAGTCGAGTTTTGCCCATATACACAACTTGGTAAAGCCAAAAATTAAGAATTTGGCATGTGGTAGATTATTAAGAACCTTATTTGAGTAAACTTGGATTAATGTGTTTGACTTTACCTAATAAAATACCTTTGGACCATTTTAAAAACTCAAAATCAGTCTAGTTAAACCAAAATTAAGACTGATTAAGTCATATTTGGGATGATAAATTATATTTTGCATAGTGAAGACTTAAATGAATCAAACAAAAGTTCAAAACATCAAATAAATTCACCCATGCCAAGTTTAAATGAAAACAAGCTCAATAAAATAAATATAAACAAAATAATTTGAGCTAATTAATGTTGTGAAAAAAACCCACCACGCCGAGAAGAAGAATTAGGGGAGAGAGAGAGAGAGAGAAATCTTTTTTGTAATAGTCGAGGCGATCGACAGGTGTAATCGTCAATACTAATAAAATCCTCTGCAACTTCGTGGACATAAACAATTTGTCGAGTCACATAAATCTGTGTGCTTCCGTTGTGCTTCTCTGTTATGTGAATTTCTCTTTTTTTTTCACAACAATTAAACCCAATTAAAAAATATATAATTAAATTGGATAATTCAAAGCCTAATTTTAAACATTAAATCGAATCAAAATAATCAAAATATACTTAAATAACCTCATAAATCACAGTAGTTCATTTATAAAACCCTTTAATACCTAATGAACTAATTAATAAAAAAGAAAGATAATAAACTTGAAACTCATTTTAAAAAAAGGAACAGAATTAGTAAATACAATCATGCCAAACTTGTTGAATTAATAAATGCTTTCTAATAGTCAATTCCTATAAAAACATTTAGCTTTGAAATACATTTATTGATATCTAAGAGATAGACCCATAAACCACTTTAACCAAATCTTAAATAAAACTAGTCTTCTAAACTCATTCAATCATCCTACTCAAATCTTCCTAAATTTTCAACCTAAGCAAACTATTTCACACTAATTTCGACACCAATCTATGTTTGAATGAGTCAATCCATAAGTTAGTTAGAATATTTCAAACTAGTACTCGGCAATTGTAATTAATAAAGTCTCTAAAACTTTGCCAAGTTTTCTTAACCAACTATAATTATAATAAAAAAATCTTCATAGAGAACTCTACATGAATTTGACTCATACAACAAAACTAATGACCATATTGAACTCAAATCTCTTAAACTACCTAAATACTATCCTAATGACATATCCTTAGTGATCTAAAATCCCAAATCCAACCCAATTGTTGTTTACACTTAGACACCAATAAACCAAGTCAAGAAAGAACTTGGTTCAATTTATCCATAAATGCAAAATGTTGTGAGCCACTCTATCCTTTAACTGCCTTGAACACCTATCCAATCCAGATTGTAGATTTCTCAACATCTAAACAACATAGGATCAATCATTACTATATTTGCCACTATTCTAAACCGAACTCACCTTATATATACCCCCCAAATCAATACTCGGAGTTTAGCTCACTTCATTTAAACACTGCCCATACCCCAAGAAACTTCACCATATCCCTTAAAACTTCCAACTACTCGTTTTAAACTATAAAATGTAAGGGAGACTCACGGCATCAGGTAATTTGCAATGCATAGCCTCATATTCGTTTGAGCATGATGCTTTGTGAAGTGAAACATAGAACTAGGATGATCAAGCGGTTAAATAATCTTACAGTCTTACCTTGAACACTTGATCCTTCACCATGGGAGGTATTCAATGATTTGAGTTGAATTTGAACAATTTAGGTTCCTTTGCTGGAGCTTGAAGACATAATCAAGACCATCTATTCCCTGTATTTTTAATGGATGGGCTTGATTGGGTTATACCAAAATCTTATAGCACTCCATGGTAAACAGTTGAGCCTAACTACTTGATTATGGCTCAATTGAAAGGCGCCACCTAAGAGTGTATATAGTAGGAGAAATTATTGCATACGGACACCGCATGCATCTCTTCATGCGGTGTCCGATCCTGACCGTAGATCACGGGGATCTAAAGTCAAGATTATTTCAGTTTTTTTTTTAAAAGAAAAAAAAATTTAGGTGGGGCCCACCGAAATACATCATCCTGACCTTAAATCACCTGATTTACGGTCAGGATCGGACACCGCACGTGCGATGTCTGATCTGTATGGAATAATATTTCATATAGTAGATAGTTAACTAATGAAAATCAGAAGAAAATGTGTAAACTTGAAAAAATCATTGAAAAATAAAGAAAATATATAAAAATAGAATAAAAAGTGTTTTGGATTCATCGTTTCGAGCTGCTTCGAATATGAAAATGAAAATATTAATAAATATTAAATAATTTTTAGGTCATTTGTGCCTTATGATAATTTTCATCAAATTATTTATTTTAGTAAATCTGATGGATTTAGATTTTTCTAATTGAGTTTCTTAATGCTTCAAATAATAATAATAATAATAATAATAATAATAACTCGAAGGAAGCTTAAATTCTTCAAAATGATCTCAAGAATATTATGAGTCCGGCAGCGAACACCTGCATTTGATCTTATCTTTAAATTCTGACCTTTAATGAATTACTTCAAACCATTTATTGAATTAAATAATTCAATAAAAAAATTATAAACCTTTTAAAATTTTTAGCAAATTATAGAAAATTATAAAATTTCTCAAATTTTACCTACATAAACCAAACAAAAAATAGTGTTACACAAAAAAATAAATATTAAATTTTAAAGGTTTTTAAATTCAAATAATTTCTGTAACTAATAGAAAATTTATTTGACCTCAACTTCACTTGAAATTTTTATATAATGTGTGGAATGCCACAGTAAACCCGTATAATTTTTTATCAATTTTAAAGATCAACCAACTTTTTAATAATATTTGAAATGTAAAATAAAAATTATTATTTAAAAATAATTAATAATTTAAATTAATTCAACAAAATCTCAAATTTTTTTGGCATTTTCATGAAGTCATTTTTCATTGTAGAAATTAATTTTATAAAGTTTACGTGTCCTTCGAACCTGAATCCCAAAATAACAGTCCATTAATAAATAATTCAAAAATGCTTCTTAAATGATAAAAGCAATAAAATTGAAACTAATTCAAATGAAACATATAAAGCTATTTTCAAGTGTTATGAAATAACATTTTTTTTTGGAATGATTTGAGTGTTTTGTAACACTTGGGAGTATTTTAAAGTACAAATTTATCCCTATGATGAGTCTGTATATTTAAAACAACACTGCAAAACCCTACTACCAAATTTAGATATCATGCTTAACCAAGAGGCAATCAGAATAGAAGCTCAGCCTATTCTCAAGTATTTCCCTTTGCCAATATCTTCTCAGAGAAAATTTAAATGCTCTCTAATTGACATTTGGATGCATCAATCTTCATTAAAAATCTAACAATCATTGACAAATATAAAAATAGAAAAACATTCCAGGCTAAGAGAGAGCTGTCAAATACAGAATCCATTGAGAGTAGGCTGGATTTATAAAATAGGTGAAACTTGGGGGTCGTTTGGTAAAACATTTAAGCCGGATTTAACTTAGAACTTGTAAATGTTGGATTTTAAAAGTTCAAGTTCCTTTCCATTTTCCCTAAAAAATGGGAGTTGCAGTTCACATAAAAATATTTAGGATTCATTAAAAAAAAAAGGTATTTGCGTACATATCACTCGATTCTTATGTATTTACAAATCTAACATATAAAATTAGCTTTTTTACATTTATACTGCCCAGTTATTTCATATCACATAAAAAAAACCCACCGTTTTAGTTTTAAAAAAGTGAAATATACATTTTCATACATAGATATGGTGCTTGTATGCAAAAATTGAAGTTTATGTGTTTGATCTGTTAAAAAAATTAAAGTATGGCAGCTAATTCAAAATCCTTATAAGCTCTTCAAAAGCTTAAAAGTGTAGTCCTCAAAGTAAAGCAATTTTAATATGAAATTACACATAAACTTCCCAAGAATTTTGGAGTTTGGAAGTCAACTTTAATTGATTGTAGAGTACGACTAGAAGTGGTTAGGCAAACCAACAGAAGAGGCGGTAGGAATTCGTCTAAATGTCCAGGGCCTGCTAATAAATCTAAGCCAAAATTCAGAATGATGCGTAGCCCAATATCGCAAGCCCTGATGCGTCGGCCAGGCATGAGTGGCCGGATGCGAACGAGGGAATGAAAAGCATAAAGGAATGCAAATATGAAGGAAGAGATCTACCAAATAGCTAATTGACTTTGGACAGAAAATTTATAAAAATGTTTGGACTTTAATGATGATGTGATAAAAAAGGCAGCCGAGAATCTCTAAAAATCCATGCACCAGGACAACTAGGGGTGTAAGCGAACCCAACATGACGTTCGTGTTCAGTTCGTTTGAAATTTAGTTTGTTTGAAATAAGCTCGTGTTTGAAATTGTTCGTGAAGTCACTGTTCGTGTTTGTTTCATAACGAACGAACCGAACACGAGTTGTTCGCGAACGACGAGCCAGTTTGACATCTCTAATATTAGTATATATATAAATAATATATTATATTAATTATATAACTTATATTATATAAATATATAATATCTATATTAGTATATTACTAATATAA
>NEWO01000032.1:2009045-2037879 GCA_003013225.1 Phalaenopsis aphrodite | reverse complement strand
CATAATCTCCCCATTAATGATAGTTTCAGAGAATCTAATAATATTTAAAACACATTATAGAAAAAAATAGAGTGAGTTTATCTGGTGATAAGTACACATAATAAGTTGATGATTGGAATGAGAAAAATGTAGAGGGTGCCACACCTTTGATTGATCTCATTGAGCTAACGACTAACCCCTAAATATAGTGAAAATAGAACCATGTGGAAGAGACGTCGAGTAGGCAATGGTGGTAGGATCTTGTTATGAGGATGACGAATAACACTTATGAGAAATCATTTAAAAGCTAGAAGAGATGGATGACAACACTGAGAGGTGCTACATATAGGAGACCATCGTATAGTAAACCACGAGATAATTGAAGTTGTGTTAACCTCACTTTTGTGAGGTCTTAATTTTTTCTTTTCCCGTTGTGAGGTCTTAATTTTTTCTTTTCCCGCTCTCTTAGAGTTTAGTTTCTAGCATTTAAGATTTCCTTATAGGCTACTCTAGAGGACTATAGGATGGTTAAGAATCAAATTAGAAATCTAAACCAAATCTCTACTCTAGTTGGTTTGACATATGCTTAGTCTTTTAATTCTTAACCCATGATTTGATGTTGAGTTGATTATTGTTAAGGTAAAGTGGAAAGGTATTTGAGTAGACCTTCAGGTAACCTATTAAGCACCTAAAAGTGCCTATTCCATTAACATTAGAGCAACCTACAATACTAACTCTAGAGCCTCAATTCCCCATATTTTTCCTCCTAAAATTTCTTCATTTTGTAGTCTCTTACTTCTTCAATTCCCTTCACTACATTTCGGACACTCGAACCAGAATAAAACCCGATTCCACAAATCACCAATCAATTCTTCAATCTAAAGCTCCCACAAGCTTCAATGAGCTCTAAAATCACTTCCTCAATGGATCCTCCATCTAGTTGGCCCCTAAACTTAGCCACAACAAGATCATGTTCTTGGATAAATCAATTAAAGCTTGAAATTGAGCTTAGAAGGCTGCTGGTAGGACTAAGACGACCAGTCCAGAATCTGCAACGTATTCTTCTGTAATACAGAGTTCTGTCTATGGCAGTGGTCTATTGTGAAGGGAATCGTTAGAGATTTAGATCTTAGTCATTACATTATGTCATCTACATATTAAATCATATATATTAGAAGAAAAAGACATTCTTGAAAATTAAATTCTTAGCAAGTTGTCCATGTCAAAATTGAATTAGAACTATTAAACATTGGGATTAAGAAAATTATAGACCATACAAAAGGGGTAAAATTTGGTACACGGGACACAAGCAACACTGCCGAGGTTGATGCCGACTCGTGTCTCGGGGATGGTGACCCAACGACTGTAACCGGCTTGTGACCGCAGGAAACGACGCGTCCAGCCGGTGGTTTTCGAGGCGAGCTGTTTCCGGGATTGTACCCAATTTGATAGAAACTATTTTAATAAAAGATATTTAAAAAATAATAATAATAATTGCCCGATATTTTGGGAAATTAGCTACATTCCACTTTGGCCATAATTTAGTTTATTTTTTTATTTTTATATTTATTGTATTTTATAAATTCACTTTTTATTTTTTTTTCTATTTTCGTAGTATATATAAGATTACTTTTGTAAAATCTCAAATTAAAATATTTAACCGTTTTTTAATTTCATGATTTATGAATTTTGCTTATTTTTATGTAATTTTCATTTATTACATTAATTATATGTTTTTGTTTTCACTAGGGGTGTAGACGAGCCGAACAGGCTCAGCTCGTGTTCGGCTCGTTTATATTTCGAGTTAAAAAAATGTGTTCATGTTCGGCTCGTTTGTTTAACGAGTCGAACACGAGCTGTTCATGAACAAATAGTTGTTTTGATAACCCTAATCACGTAGCCATAAGATTTTAAGAGTTGTGGGGAAGATTTAAAAATTTTTGTTTATATTAAAACATCATTTGAATCTAATTTTGTAATTTTTATTCTATTTTCTTAAATAATACTTTTTATTGATTATAATTCTTTGTAGCCTTTTAGTTAATAATTTTTTTAAACAATACTACTCATCACTATATATATATATATATATATATATATAATTGATGAGTAGTATTTCGAGCCAAAACGAGTCGATCACGAACAAACAAATATTTGTTCGTGTTCGGCTCGAACACGAGTTTTTTAACGAGCCAAACAAAAGCCGTTTTGACAACACAAGTTTTTTAACATTCTATAATTTTTAGAATTATTAATAAGATTTTCTTAACATCCATGAAATATATAAAGGGATTTACATACATACCACGCAAAAATGTGATTTGTGTAGTAAATCCCTAAACTATGAATATTACACCCATACGACCAATCGGAACTAAACACACTTACCACTCCCTGTCCCTATCATGATGCCAATCTCAACGGCTGTTAAAACACACGGAAAATGTCTTCTTCTAGCCAGAACATCTCTTAATCCTCCAACACCCTAAGTAGAAAGGCTCCCCCAACGCGGTCTTCGTCTCGCTGGAGCAACTCCTCCCCCTCCAATACCCAAGCCAACGACCTCCTCCATCTAATACGAGAAGAGCCTTGTGATACTACTTGTATCTACACTAGAGACAAAATCAACTATATTTTTGTTCAAGGTTCAAATGGACCTCGCACAATGACGTGTTCTCTTGATAATTACAGCTTTGAGGATACCCAAAAAGATTATTGTTAAAAAGTGTTATGCTTGGTTGCTATAGAGCCTAATAATAGGCAAACTAATGAGGGAGGAAACTTCCTGCTATTAAGGCTAATCTATGCTATTAAGCAGAGGGTGAATCATTGTAAACTGATAGTTAGTTGCCTTTCAACGAAAAAGGGGCCTATGAAATGTTTATAAATGACACACAAAGGGAAAAAGAAAAAGGCGAAATGGGGTGGCAATATGTAAAAGATAAAGCAGAAACGGGAGGTAAGTAAGAAATTATTGGGCTGGTATGGATAGTATAGTCAAGACTCCATGGATCCATCATCCGAGGCTATTGAAATCCTAAGCCTTTTGAGTCATAAAGATAATCAGCCCAATATGATAATGAATTGTTAGCAACCCAAGTGTTAAGTCATCCAAAGCAGTTCATTAGACCTAAAGTGACATGAAAGAAATGTCTAGAATCCTATAACTCTAAATAGACAGAAAGACAAGGGCATGCAATATGAATGCAATTGTTAAAGGTCCTAATCTTGGAAGCCCTACAAGTATCATTTTAAAATATGGTCGAATAACCATGCAAGAAAATAAATTACACAATTTAAAATTGATTAATTTTATACCTATATTACATAGGATAAATTTTTTAATTAAAATTTTGTCAAAAATATTTTAATCTACGAGCTGATATACAATTGACAACCCCGACTAACCATAGTCAAAGAAAGTAAACATAACATTATAAAATAATAGTAAAGGCCAGCCTGCTACTAGGTCGGTAACATATCATAGAGAAAGAAAACTAACGTCCAGGCTTCACATTACACAAGCCTGATCCTAATTCTAAACGATAAAAAAAAACTCTGGAATTAAGGTACGAGGCATGATCAAACTTCTTCTAATTCTTTTCACATGCTCTCACACATTAAGATCTTTGGATACACAAGTTCGTGCCTTTTTCTAGTATAAACTCAACAAATGACTCAAAAAATACTTCTAAAAGTAAAAAAAAAAAAAAAAAACTTGAATTCTAAGTAAAGACGTTAGTGCATGTAATGTAATATTGAATCATATCAAGTGGGAGGAGAGCTTAATAACACCCACATAAAATGTGTTAGTTTACATACTAGCCACAAAATATTAATGCTATAGGCCAATTTTATAAAAATAACTAAAAAAAATGAACATACAAAACACATGGAAAGCAAATACAACACAAATGTGCAAAATGCCATATAAACATTATCAAAAGGGGATTGCAATAATGTAACAAACAATACTATACTAATATGCAAAAGTGTAGGAATGTTAACACGAGATAAAAACGGGTTGGTCAATGTTGTGGCAATAGACATTTTTTTATCTTATACACGCATATGTAATAATAGACAGTGCTGACACACTAAAAATATGTAATTTTTAGCCTAACTTAGGCAAGGCTTGAGTTTGATTCCTACACATATCAATTGGTAAGCTATAAAGTGGTTAAAATAAAAAAAAGATCGACTAATAATGAATTAAACCATTAATGATGAAATTAATATAAACTTGGCTGATACAGTCGGATATGCAAGGAATTGTTACCATCATAAAGAGGCTAAACAAATGATTGTGGGATAGATATCCCAAAGTTCCTCAAACCATATGGGTTAAGGACTAACCTGTTTGGGATCACTAAACTTGACACCACAATATTTTAAGGCAATTTCATGGCTCCAAGTTATTTGAAATGAAGATGCATGATGACATTACAAATGCAACATTGTAACGCTATTCAAGCAAAAGGACAACACCACAACCCTGGAATGTGTTGCTGAGGTGCTAAGACAAAAATGGGTATAGCATTGTAGCATCTCGAGTGGAGTGTCACGACCCTAGAACTAAAAATTAAAGAGGAAAAAAAACACACGTTTTGCTCAATAAATTGAGAGGAGAACAAGAAGGAACCTAACTTAATGTTTTACCCCAATTATCTCTTAGACTTAAGCTCATGACATCACTCTTGGGGCTTTAAAATGATGATAAGTGAAGGGGTAAGGATCTTCACCTACATGATGCTTGAGGATAACTCTTATGTTTTTAGCTCCTCTATCACCATGTAAGAGTCAGATCATGACATGAACAACATATGTTGATGAGACCTCTACCAAGACAAGAAGAAATGGGAGAGGAAATGTAGATTTCTACCTTTTCTTGAGAGATTAGAGAGAGTATTTTGAGAGATATTTATAAAGATTGTATTAGCATCACATGGATCAACATGAGACTTTATTTGAGAAATTTTCATCTTTCATTCAGAGAAAAAAAATTTAAGTATTGTGTTCTTCATTATCCCGTACTTGTTGTATACACTTATAGTGGATTTGTTGTAATTTAATGAAGTTTTATGTTGTGTGTGACACATACTTTGTGAACTAGAATTCTTGTACTTTTCTTTTGCAATGAATTGGATGAATGTTTAGGATGTTTGGAAGCAAATTAGAATAATTTTTTCATATCAAAGTGATGGTTCTTACTTCATGTTTCATTTACATATTCAATCTGACCGATTGGTATGTTAAATTTTGTTTGTAGATCATAACGACCTGAGTGAAGGAATAGTAGTCCATATTAGATTCTAAGCAGTATGGTTTACAACAAATTTTAAAGAATAGTAGTCCAAAGATTCAATGCATAGAGGAACCACATTGAATTTATGGGTGAAAGAATAGTAGTCCAAAGATTCAATGCAATGTTAGGGAGATATTCGTCGATTAGGTATAAATTGGTGTTTCTAGGGTGATAAGCTAGATTCCTACCAATTTGATATAGGGCTTCATTCCTTAAATCTAAGGTTGAGCCAATTAGAGGGCTATTAGGAGGGTGACAGAATAGAAGTTTTGGCTTGACAATCTAGTATTTTAAGGAATTGACCCTAGGTTAACTAAGCTATGTTATTCACTCAGAAGAGAGTAACATAGATTTTTGCTCGTATTGTCACTATCCATATTAGATTCTAACCATTATCTAAATCACCACAATAGAAAGGTAGTTCTTACATCTCAAAATTTACCAAACTAATTTTTCTAGTTAGGTTTATCTTTAGATTTAAGTTTGTATTTAGGAGCAGTTGTTAGGAAAACATCCTTAGTCGACATTCCAAACTAAGATCTGATAGTAGTAGACTAGAACTTAGCCCAAGACATTTCTTACATTGCTTCTATGTGAGATCGATACTCTAGGCTTAAAGAAAATCCTATATTACTTAAACTATACGTGCACTTGCGTTTATATATGGTGAGTAGAGATGAATTGTGGAAAATTAAGTTATTAAAGTTATAAAATAAAATTTTAAAATTATAATATTTAAACCATAAATCACTAGGTATGTCGTTAAAGTAAATAGTTGTCATGTCACCAATCGACTCGTGCGGTGAATTAATCCACAAGATGAGTGTACATTCATTCAAATCGCAATAATTCAAAGTAAACAGAAAACCTAAAAAATCTTTCTCATTTTTCTTAACCATAATTACAAATGTTTTTCTGATTAAAAAAAGAGGGAGAAAGGGAAAGGAAGTTCTCATATTGGAGAGCCCTAGCAGGTGGCCGACCCCTCTTCATTGCCTGAGTCGTCCATCTCCTCGGAGAATTCCTCCAACTTATCTGGAATCAGAGAGGAGAACTCTTTTTGGTCGAAGTATTTGGGGTCAATTAGACCACGGCGGATGAACCGTTGGATGACATATTTAAACTCACACTCAAGTTGACTCGCTTGAACATTCTCATCCTCCTCCTTGAAGATCGACGAGGCCGCCTTCTCCTTAAGCTCGACAACTTCTTTCCTCAAGGCACCTATGGTGTTGATCGATTCCTGATTGGCCTTCTTAGAGCTGGCAAGCTTAAGCTCCAGAAAGTCTTGATCGTCACGATGTCTCTTGAGATTGGTTTTCAATGAGGCCTCCTTCCTTCGAGCCCCATCCATCGATCCTTCCAGCTCAAGCACGACTAGCCTCAAAAAATGGGAACCCTGTGTTGCCTTTAATTTGTCACAAACCTATGTTCCGGAGAAGTTCTCAGTGGCTAAAGTTTCTCAGGGTGCGGTCGAGCTCCTTATACCACAACATGTCCATGCAAACTGGGGGCATATTCCTGTTCTCATCCATCGGTGGGAAGAAATCTAAAGATTCGACATACTGTATCGCTTGTCAGCCGCAATCCATATCCTTCTGTCACTCTTGCTTGCGGACTCCCACATGAAAGCCTCCTTGTTTTTTTTTTAAGGGAGGAGGATGTGATATTTCCATTTCCTCTAATGGCTCCTTCGCTCTTTGACGTACCCCCACTCCCTTTGGGGAAGATGTGGCTTATAGCTTAAGGTTGATTCTTTAGTAGGTAAACCAAACGAGACAACAAGAGTGGCCTAGATAGCTTCATCCCTCTCAGACGAAGCAACATAGGAAGGATCTATGACCTGTGAATCCGGTAAAGTGACGACGGTCGGTGATGTGCCTGACGGTGAACCAACATTCAAAGAAGAGGCTTTGCGGTCGTGGCTCTGCCCGAAGTCTTTTTTAGAAATGAGTGTTCCCCTGTCACCTTCCCCTACACCAACAAAATGAGAGGCATTTTTTTTAGCAATAGCAGAAACCTTGTCGTCCATTTATCATGAATAACAACACTATGATTAGACACTGAGACAAGGTATCTTGAGGCCATGACATAAGGGGGCAAGTCCTCATCTCCTATAGGATTACCTAATCTTGAGGGACAATTTTACTATCGTGCTTGGCGACTAGTTTTTTTTTTTTGTTTGTTGCCTTCCTCTGGCGGTTTCTTTAATATCCGGGAGACACCACTGCTCCTCGGTCATCCCACCTGTCAGCATATGGGCAATTGCCATCTCAGGGATGTACTGTGGGACCAAGAGATGACAGTCGGTCATCATCTCCCTAGCAATATTCATATATTCTAGTAAAAAGTTCAGCTTGTTCACCACACGCTTTGTTGGCTCGGTCCAAATCCCTCGGCTTCAGAACAAGAACCGATTGAAATCTTCTTCTTCCAGTCCTTTATTTTATTCTCCACTCCCAGCAAGTGGAGTTCCATGCCCGCCAAAAACATGGAGAAGCTCTCCTTATCGACCTTAAATTAAAAAAGATGCTTAAAGAGGTTGATCAACAATGTAATATAATCCCACTGAAAAAAGAGAACAAAAGTCATTATTGTGGCTACGAAGTTTGGCAGTACTTGAGTCGAAATAGCCATGTACATATTGAAGACACTTCGGAACTCGTCACATAGAGGTAACCAGAGGTCGTATTTGAACTGGTATCAGTAGAAGACCAGATCCTTACCCATGATGTCCGTCATTCGCACCGACCTTGGCAACTTCCGAAGAGCGACGTTGTCATGTAGAACGTACCTTCTCTACAAATCCTTTATCTCATTCTTCGTCAGAAATAAAGGATCAGCCTTGACAGAGCCGAAGATGCTAGGAGAATATTTCAGAGCCATCTCAAGAAACAAGAGGTGGTCAACAACCAAAAGGTGAATAAAAGCAGAGAGAACAAAAAGAGAGACCAGAAGACGTAAAGTAAAAAAAAGAAGCGATCTCTTACCCTATTTATATGTGGGCACATAAAACATGGTGTCACATAACGATAAGTGTCACATCAAATATCTTTTGAAATTTATTTAAGCATTGTTTAATTTCAAATAATATTATTACAGATCTAGAACAAAGTGTTTTATGAGCGGGTCCTCTAAGGCCTTAGTCGGAATATACCCCTTTTTAGTCAACCTTTAGGGGACCATCTATTTGTCTACCAACCTTGCAAAGGAACTTGCCCAAGTCGATTGACTCGTGAAGCGCTCCATGATCACACAACTCCTCGGTCAGCTTGCTTCGCAAGGAGGCAGCCTCCACCTGCATGGCTGCCACCTCTAAGTCCTTGGAAGCCTGGGGTACTGATGGCTCCTACTCTGGGTCCACGATCGAACTTCCAATTGCTCCCTCTAAAGAGTCAACCAACACCGTTAAGGGCCAAATCCTTTCTACCCACTGCTACATGGCTCCAGGAGAAGGTTGCTGCAACTTTGTCCACACCCATTTAGAGTCGGTAGCTGGCAAAGGGTTGGGCGACTTGCGCCTTTCCGACGTAATTGCTGGTAAAATCCCAGCATATTTGGCCTGAAAATCAGCCGCCGCAGTAGGGACGAAGTCCATAGCATCCTTCGATGGCCAACCGTCTAAGTGATCCTCCGACTCGCCTGATTCATCTGTATTAGAATTAAAAAAAATTAATTTTCTTAAGAACTATCAACGGACCAAATAAGGTCTTAGTACTTATAATTTTATCTATGGAAGAAATGGTCCTAAAGGGCTTCTCTCCCTCCTGCGCTGAAGTGCCCCCACCTTCTTGCAGTAGCGGCTGAGAAAAGACGATTATCGCCGCTTCGTCCTGTCCCCTTCCACTTGCCTTGACACGTTCAACAAATAGAGCCTGCTTGCCCTCGTTGCTTACATCCAGTCTAGACTCAGGGAAATTGGCCTCCTTACGAGGGACTTTCGGCATCAGTCCCTCAGGACCCCTTAACGAATCGAACCAATCCGCCGATACAGGTTTAGATCTCGATTGCCTCTCTGTATTAATTTTTTTTTATTTCTTTGTAGGGTTTGAGACTCGATAGCCTGCTTTGGCTAGAATTTTGGGGTCCACAGTTATCCAACTCGAACTATCAGCCATTGTGAACTTCATTGTCGAGGAGAAAATCACGACAACAGAAAACTTGCCAAGCCCATGATCGTATTTATAGAGTGGGCTTAGTACAAAATCCAAAAAGGAAGTTAGTCACTGAATTAATTTTCTTGATTTTATTGCCAGTAACTAATAATAATTTCCCCATCTTTATCGTAGTTGTCGCTGTCAATGAGTAGGAAAACTTCTGGAACTAATATGAATGCACCTAAACCGTCAACACGAATCACACAGCAATCGAGCGGCTTAGGATGATGGATGGACAATCAAGGCAACAAGTTACAAGCACGTGATTCAAGTTCACCATCCAACGATCGATATTATAGTCGAAGCCATCCAACACATTTTTAAGAGAAATTCAAACGTCGGGTCACACCTGTAGTCCCGAACTGCCTAGACTCTTCACAAGAGCACCTGACCGCAACATATCGACCGAATGTTTTTTTTTTACTTTGGTAGGCACAATTACCACTCACCCGGTCGCCTTGTTCGACCGATCTCAATCATGTCGACCAGCTAGTTACTGCCACACTTGAATTCAAATTGTCATATAGATTTGACAACAAATCATTACGATTAAATTGCATTAAGAACAACTTCCATAAATGTTCTCTTATTTCTGTATTTGTACAACCACCACTCTATAAAAAAGAGGCAAAATGATGAATAGAGGAGACCTCTCCTCATTCTTATGCGGCGACTTCCTCAAGTACTTTTACTCTCTCTCATCATTCTTCTCCCGACTGTAACTCTCAAGACGCGTTTCCACAAAAAAAACAATTTAGGATTCAACACACACACACACACGAGCACACGCGCGCGCCCACACACACACATATATGTATGTACGTTTTTCTTTTCAATAAATTTGATAAATTTTTTTAATAATTTAAATATTTATTTTTTAATATGAATTGAGCGAACCTTAAATATTCGCTTCGATATTAATAGAAATTTAATAAAATGATAAAATAAAATTAATGTTTGGCAATTTAGTTAAGATCAAATCAAATTTACATGTTCAATTCTAACTCCATCATATTTTCCCTTACGAATAATCATTAGAGAAATGGGCAAAAAAATAGAAAGAGCCAAGCAATTTCTTGCAAAGATTTATTTGTATCATTGTTCGAGCGCCTACTTAAATCATGCAGATATTTTCATCTGAAATAGACTCTTCAATATAAATTTTAAAATATTAAAATACGAAAGATATTTATAAACATGGTGTAAATTTCAACTCCTCAAACTGGCGGCGGACGGTAATACCGCTGACCGCTCTCCAACTCCAAATGAGTTGGACGAAAACCAGCGGCGCATCCCTTTGTGTGACCACCCGCTACATCACCCCCGTTAGGGTCCGCATTTGGGGCAACTTATAAGGTGGGGCCGTACTGTTTAGTTCACGCGTTTTACTAGCTTATTTGAAACTGCGTTTGAGTTTTTACACTAAACACAGGCCACGGGTCGACCACTGCGGCAGGCCTGAAGGCCGCATTTCAGGATAAACGCACAAACTGCCCCAAACAGACCCTTAATCTTCCTCCAAAATTAGCGAGTATTACGTGCCAAATTTATATGTACAAATTAGTAGTATTATAATGATGTTACGATGATTTTATTGTATATCTGATAACAATATCACTATAAGATCATAAAATTTACATCTACTTCATTAGCATGTAATATTTTTTTTTTCTCGAAAAAATATTAGTCATTTACGAAAAAGATAGGTGCAAATACATATAAATTTGATGATATTTAGGCTATTCTTGAAGGAGCTTCGCCTGACGTTGCGGATTGGAGGTCGACATCTGCTTCTTACAACGACAAAATAATACCGTTTTAGGGGTCGAGCTTCGGTCAACGCCAGTGAAAAAATACTTCACTAAACTACCTCCGAAAGCGAAAGAGTCCAAACACCACTCCAAATATAATTTAAATAATATTTAATAGTAATGTAGTGTTATTTCATTAAATATTATTAAAATATCATCAAATATCATAAATCAATGCTGGCCTCTCTCTTGCCTCCGTATAAATTCCCATCATTGGATCACATTATGCTCGGCTACCAAACCAATTACAAAGGATGAATATCCTCTCCTCCTCCTTCTCCTTCTCCTCCTCACTCATGTCTTCCAATTCCTCCAACACCGGCCTCATAGACACCCTTCCTCGTCCTCGGCTCGAACCCTCTCCACCCACACGTGTGGAATTCTGGTACGACGATGAAGAGGAGGAAGACGAAGAGTACTTGCCCATGCTGGCGATTGATTTTCTAGAAGAGTGCGGGGCGTGCAAGCGGCGACTGGGTGCGGGGCTGGACGCTTACATGTGTGGAGGGGAGGCGGTTTTCTGCAGCGAGGAGTGCCGCTCGGAGTGGATGGAGATGAAGGAGTATTTAGATGACGAGAAACGGAGGCCGGGAACGGTGATGAAGATGAAGGAGAAACAAGGGGCTGTTGGGGGAGAGAGAAGGGATTTGATGAAGAAGACTTGCTGCTTATTTAACACTGATCCGGCGGAGGAGATCTATAGAGCCGGCCGGACTCTCGTCGCCGGTTAATGATTGTACTTTCCGGATAAAAAAAGTTAGATCTTGGGGAATTTGCAAATGGAAAGAAGAGGCATCTTAGACTTCGAAATAGTGAAATAGTGAAAATTTTTCATTTTTGGTGAAGTAATTTTGGGAGAGATTCGAAAAGACGCTACTTCATCAAATGAAAGTTTTTTCATGCATTGACATTGATTGCAACGAAGCGCGGAATTTTGCGTCTTCTCAAATGAAAAATAGCAATTATATATATATATAGATGCATGTGTCATCTACAAGACTCGTTAGTTGGGAGAGTTTGTAAAACTTTTGGGGTTACACGTTCAATCTCACTTATATGCGGGATGGAATTCGTAGGTATATGAGATTTGTCAGGAGGCTCGTACAATAGTCTCTGACCAATCTTTTATACACACACACACACACATACACATACTAGAGCTATTGACACGAATCTCAAAGAGAACGAACAACTAAAAATAAAAAGTCTCCCCCAAGGGTAAACAGTGGACTTACAAGTCATCACGAAGCAGGTGAAGCTACGTTTCTAAACCCGAAACATGTCAAAGCTTAAGAGATGGTTTTTCGCTCGATGGCGATGAGATTTGTTAAGGGCGAGGAGTAATTCATCAAAGTAGCAAGTCTCATTGGATATCTCACATAAACAGTGATAAGATCCGCCTAAGACCTTGCTAATAAAGGTATCTAGCCGAGACGACGAACCAACCAGGCAAACGAGTCGTAGGCTCTGTATGACTTGAGTCAAAGCAACAAGTGAGCCACTGTTCATCCGACAAAATAAATCGACTCATCAGTCGACCTATCAAGTGACCAAAGGGTAGATAGAAACCCTCTGATCGTGTTTGGACGGCTGACCCTCTTTTGCCGCAGCGAACGAGCTTGTCATTTGATCGAATGGCTCGATCGACCAAACACAAGGCGTGGTTCTTACCAAGTCGATCGCCTCAGTTAGTTGCATCCTAGCAAATCAATCAACAAATTACCGAGCATTAATCATATTAAGAACGGTTTCATAACTATTTTCTTCTTTCTGTAATTGTACAAAATGAATTCTTATAACTAAGACACAAAAGGACGAACAAAAGGAGACAGGTCATTTGATTATTTTGGCTGGCGGCCTACGACCGTACTTCAAGATGCATCTGATCCGGGTCCTTACAGACCATCCGTTGAAGTCTATGCTCACACAGCCAGAGCACTCTTATCAGCTGTTGAAGTGGGTGGTAGAGCTCAGTGAATTCAACATCACCTATGTTCCTCGAACGGCAGTCAAAACCGTAGACATTTGGCTGACACCTCCACGACAAATGAGCCAAATGAGAGAATCTTCACTGAAGACAGGGCATGAATCCTATACGTTGATGGATCCTCCAAACAGGCAACAGTAGAACTAGGACTGGCCTTATGCAACTCAGTTGGAGAGCGTCTCTAACAGGCGATCTCTGTGGAATTGAACACCATGTAGAATCATACAGAGTCTCTGCTTGGCCTATAGGTGTAAGATTAGTTTTATTTTATCTCAAGTTCTAGAAATTCCTATTTTAAAAAGCTCTCATAGTTAATTACATCTCAAGTGTTGCGACTTCTGAGAATTATTTCGATTAAAGTTTTGACATGCATCATGCATGATGGATCGATAAGTGTATGTGAGATTTTCAAAGCTCAAACTTGATAGATTTAAGATTTGAGAAAGCTTTGAGTGGAATTAGAAGTTGTGGATCAGTTTAACTTGGATTGATTTACTTGAGTTGGTTGGGTTTAAATATCATTTGAAGGTTTGTTTTGAGTTAATTTATTTAATTTATTTAGGTTTATTATAAGTTATGCAAGTTGTTTGTTTGGAGTGTGTTTAGAATATTTTGTTTGAATATGCACTAAAGCTATTTGAACTTTATTTGAAAGTTTGTTTAAAATTGATTTAATTTAGGAATGTTTAAATTCGTTTATTTTTATGTTTTGTTTGTTCACTTATTTGAAGCTCTTTCAGGTAATTTGAAATTAATTTGTAATGTTAATTAAAATTATTGGGTTTGCTTTAGGATTATTTAAACTTTGTTTAAGGATTATTGTGCTTATTTTTTGGAATTTGTTTAAGTTTATTTAAAGTTTAAGATTTATTAATGCTTGTTAAAGTTGGTTAAAACTTATTAAAATTGTTAAAATTTGTTAGGGTTTATTAAAGTTTGTTAAGATTTGTTAAAATTTATTAGGATTTGTTAACATTCGTTAAGATTTGTTAAAGTTGGTTAAAATTTACTAGGGTTTGTTGCCGTCTGTTAAGATTAGTTAGGATTTGTTAACATTAGTTAAAATTTATTAAGTCTTTTTTTTTTAGTTTATTGAAGTTTGTTAAAGTTTTTTTTTTTTTGAGGTTTATTTAAATCAAAATTGGTTAAAGTTTACTTATTTTATTAAAGTTAGTTAAAGTTGAGGAAATTTTGATGAAGGTGGGTTCAATTTGGGCTTGAGGTTTAAATTTGGATGTTTGGGGCTATAGGATCTTGAAATTGTAGGTTTTGAGCTTGAAAATTAGAAATTGAAAATGGGGATTTGATATTTAAAAGTATGGATGAGTTGAGGTTTGTGATCAAATTTTGAATTTGGATTTAGTAAATTGGCAAGTTGGATTTGATATTAACCCTAAACTAAGAGGAAGGAGAAGCAAGAAAGATTTATAGATGGAGGTGAAGCTCTAACACTAAAGTAAACCTAGACTATCAAAAAGGCAAAATGAGCGAACTGACAAAAATTCTGAGAATAACACCACTGATCAAGAAGCCCATGATGATGAAGAATGACAAAGGAGTTCAACGAAGAGTTTATAAAAATGATTGTCTTTTGTGATAGTCAAATTGCAAAAATAAGAGTCTTCGAACAACCAAGTTCAAGCATTGCATGGACTTGATCATTTTCAATGTGAATGAGCCCAAAGAGTTCTAGAGAGCTTAATGAAACTCGTGGCTTCATTTTTGACATAATTTTAAGACAAACCAGAGATTTGTTAAACAAAGTATTGAAATTTCTTACTATATATTTGTTTCTAAATGTATCTCTTGTTTATTATATATTTTATCAAATATATTTGATATTTTCAATCAAATATATTTATTTCCAAAAATATTTCTTATTTAATATATTTAATATCAAATATATTTCTTATTTAATGTATTCTTTTTTAACTATAATTACCTATTGTTTGAGCACGAGCAAGAAACCAAAGCAAAAAGTAAAAGGTTTATCATCCGACCTTCTCTCGTCAAAGAAGTTTTTGCCACAACTCTCCCACGAGTTCTACCGTTCATGAGTTTTTCCACGTAAATCATGCGACTTCTATATGTGTGATCAATCTTATTTGACCACGACTAATGTTATTTTCTTAAAACTTCTAATTGAATAAATTGTTACCAAAAAAAAAAATTATGAAAATCACAATTAAAACAAAAAATCAAAATCATATGACCCTTTATTCACACATTGGTCAACAATTTCAGTATCTCTATTATAGCCATCATTCAACACAGTATAGCTATTTCAAAACCAAGCCTCTCTACCAAGTAAGAAAAAGAGAAAACCACCCCATTACCTATTTCACGACTTATTTAAAATTGCAAACCAGAGTTCCTTTACAAGCACTAGAAGCAGCTTCCAATAACATTATCAATCAGCTTAAGGCTCACTTCCTTTTCCCTTCTCCAATCTACCCACTCCATGCCCTGATACAGAGCCCCCATTCCTTGTTGCTTCAGTGACATGAACAGCTTCTTTCAAAATGTCAACTACCTCGCTAATCTTCGGCCGTTCCTTGGCCCGCTTCGCCAGGCACCGGTTGGCCAGCTTCGCAACCTCCCTGGCTGCTTTCAATGAATATTGATACTTGAGTTTTGGATCCATGATCATGTTGAACCGCTTGCTTTCAATGGGGAACTGCTGCACCCACTCCAGAAGCTTTTGTTCATTGGCCGGGCGGCTTTTCTCGAGTGGACGTCGACCTGTGAGGAGTTCATAGAGGACGACCCCAAAGCTCCATACGTCGCTTTTAGTTGTGAGATGGCCAGTTTCAACGTAGTCCGGTGCGGCATAGCCGTGAGTTCCTAGCACCTAAATGAACACAAAGCATAAAAAGTAAATTTTGTTTTGGTAGAGACCTATTAGAATAGGAACAGCTGAAATTTGTGTGCAACAAGTTTTGAACTTGAATCAGTCATCAGCTTGGCCTATACTACAATTACTGCCTACATACCACCCAATTCCTACGTATTTACATATCTAACACTTAAACTATACTTCTTTTACATTTATACAGTCCCAACCATTTATATCACATAAAAAATACCACTATTTTAACTTTTAAAAAATGGAATGCACGTTTTCATACATGGGTAGAGCAGCATATATATATAAATTGAAGTATGGGTGTTAGATATGTAAATACATAGGAATTAAGTGGTATATGCAAATCGTTATCTTTTCCAGTACATCAGTCTTCGTTCCCAATAAATGGTAGGTGTCAATAAAGGCCGAAGTTATGTCATGTAACACGAACATAATGAAGGCCAAAGTTATGTCGTGTAACACGAACTTTAATCATAACTAACAAGCTTGAAGATTGATTTAAGTTTAGACGACATTCTTAGGATTTAGAAAAAGTTCATTTCATAAGACGCACAAAAAGATACAGCTAGAATTAGAAAAAATGATACTCTACTCTCTTTCAACATAATTTCCAAAGTTCATGGCTAAAATTGAAGACAATAAAAATTCGCAGTGGAATCGGTCCTTACCACAGTGGATACATGAGTTCGATCTTCGGTTGGACCCTCCCGGGCTAGCCCAAAATCTGACAGTTTTGGCGTGAACTCGTTATCTAACAAAATATTTGAAGCTTTAAAGTCCCTGTGTATGATCTGTTGAATGATGATGTCAATACAAATACATTTGAATGTAGATGATAATTGCTATGTTGACAGAGAAAAGGGTGTAAGAGAGAGACCTGAATTTCCAAACCTTCATGTAGATGTGCCAAGCCTTCTGCTGCTCCCAATGCTATCTTCAGTCTTAAATTCCAGGGAAGGACAGGATAAGCTTTGTTGAAAAGATGGTCATCTAAGCTTTTATTTGGCATGTATTCATAAACTAGTAGCCTTTGGATCTCATCATTTTCACCATCTTCGGAACAGCATCCAAGGAGTTTTACAAGGTTTGGGTGCCGAAGGACGCCGAGGAATTGAACTTCAGCCAGCCATTGTTTATGTCCCTGAAATAAATGGAGGGTTAAATGACAATGAATTTAAGAGATTTAATTCTATTATAGGTATGGTTACATGATAATTTTTTGAAGAACACAGAATGTAAGAGAGTATTCAGAATTTTATTTTTTCCCCCCTTTTTAAATCTGTTTCAAGCTTATAATCTCATGTACTTATAAGTGAAAGATGAAAGAAAAATAATAAAACACTGTTTATGATTTGTAGTTGTTAAATGATGTTTTTTTAAGTTATAGATTTATTAATTTATTAACATTTAATTTAATTTATGTTATATGATATGACATTAACATTTTATAATTTTTATAACATTATTGTCAACGTTATATGTTAGCTAGACAACAGCCAATTGAATGAAGAATTTATCAGAGCCAGCTTGTTTGGACTATTATGAGAGCAAATAGAAACAGGCAATCAAAAGAAGAAAAAAAAAGTACTGCAAAATTTTCACCAATAATTGTGGTAAGATGAAGAACATCTGCATAAATACAATATACAAGCACAGACTAAGCATACAAAAGATTGAAACCATTTATTTGCACATAGAATTAAGCAAAACACAACGATTTGTACCATGCATTCAACCGTATATGAATCGAACATGGAAAGACATTTAGTTATTCGATAAGTAAAATGAACTGATCCTTTTAAAGCTGAAATGAATTATTATAAAATGACATGCAATGAAAACAAAATGAGCAAATATAAAACAACAAAGACAACAAAGGTATGCATTGCTAACTATAAATTTAAGTCTATAATTGAGAGTCAACTAGCAGTATTTCAAAAACAGAATTTTCTTTTACCGAATGTGGAACTGAACTTAATAACCTCATTTGCACTGACAAACTTCATCTCATAAGCAAAATCTCTGCATCGAACATCACTTCCCCCCTCAAGTGGAAGCACTTTTCAATATATCAAAGTTTAAAATTGCACAATATTGAGGTATTTTCTAAAAGTGAGATGAGGTGTAACCCTCAAAATCAATAACTTACATAAACTCAAAGTATTAAACTAACATCAAAATTTAAAGTAATAAGTTATATATTATATTACTAACACCAAATCAAGGTTTAAAAACACAAAATCAGGAACTAGAGCATTTTCCAAAAGAAGTTGAGGCCCAAGGCTTGAGGCGGATCAAAGCATAGACCTCAAAATAGAGAAAAAAAAAAGTCAGAAAATTAAAAATAACTCATAAATATGCATACTATAAATATATTTATTTAGTCTATTTTCATAAAGACATAAATAACAAATCTCAATATAAAATTAAATTTTGAAATAACGTTTAAAATAAGCACACATTTAAAATTTAATACAAAATAAAGATGGAGAATCATAGCAGCCCCATCCTAACTATTATTTTGCTTCAAAAAAATCATCATGTGTAATAATTTTATAATCTGATTCTATCTCCTTAGCATCTTCTAAATTTTCATAAATCAAAATATTTTCTCTTACTCCTTATATTAATTAATATAAGATCTAATATAATTTAAAATAAATAAATAAATCAATTATATAGTCAAGTAATCATATTTAAATAATCTTTTTGATTTTTTGAAGCATTATATCAAATATATTAGATACAAATATAACATAATATAATATAATAAAAATTAATAGTATAATGAGGATTTACTACGTACCACACAATTCACGTGTATTTATAAATCTAACACTTAAATTTTGATATTTACTTATAAAACACTTTTGTTTCAAGATCACATCAATACATATGAATGAAGTGATGTATTTTACCTCAAAAAAATTAATATTATTTATATTTTTTATGTGAAGCTAAAAATCTAGATGTTATCTAAGATTTAAAATTTTTAAATTGATGCTAAAAATTTAGATGTTAACTAAGTAAATATTAAGATTTAAGTGTTAGACATGCAAATACATAAGAATTGTGTGGTATGTACGTAAATTCGTCTCATATATTATAACATAATTTTTCTACATAACCTATTTAAAGCATTGCCTCTAACGTCATGAGGCACAAATCATTGACACTCATGGTAATTTTTGAGTGCCTCAATTCGAGACACGGCATAAGGCATGCTTCTCGAACACCTTTTAAAAGAAGGCATCGAATACTAAAGTCAGAAGTGTTGCACAAATGTCAAAAAATAAAACAAGTCAATAAATTTAACACAATAAATTTTTCTCTCACATTCTCAACTCAAAATAAGAATATAAAACAAATAAAATTGAAATTTGTAAATGCAAAATGCGACAACACTCTTTCCACTCAATAGATATTCATTAGAATCATACTTGTAATAATTTAATTTCCCTTCTACCCCTCTTCAGTTGTGTCATTAATCACTCAATCTTCCTCTTCATATTCGATCTAAATAAATAAAAAATAGCATTAATTAAGTTTAAAACAATGACCATGCTAGTGGTTTCATCTTTAATTAGAGAAATTTTATAATAATTTTTTTAGACTTGATTTATACTTATTTGCTCTTACCTCTATCTCGATCAAAAAAATCAACATTAAGATTTTCTAGTAAAAATTGGTAAAGCTTTAGGCATACAAGTTATGGATGATAGTGATATTATATATGCTTCCATACTAAAGCATCCATTAGAGATTACAATCGTAATTTGTGATCAACCAAAAACCAACAAACAATGTATTTTGATTCTTCATGCATCTTGTAGCAAAATACAGCAGTTAACTTCATGAAAAATATATGGATAACTCCCTTCCTACAAGAGTCAATGCTTGAAAATACCTAGAATTAAATGGATGCTAACATAATGGCATCATGTTTGAGTTTATTCTCCACTCAACTGCAAGTTAGGAGGCTCTTTACGAATAAAGAGGAGTTGAAGCGGCTAGTACACATATATGTAATGAAAAAGAATTTTCAATTTAAGCTGAAGAATTTAGCTAAAGAAACTGTACATCCTTTGCACTTTGGAAAAAGATCATGGAGCTTGCGAGCTAAGAAATTTGCATATTCAAGTTTGTTTGAGATCGTAAATATTTAAATAGAACGCACTGTAACTGGAATGTTAGATCATGAGACCACTAACAAGCTCAAACATGATACATTGAAGATCTAATTGAGAGTAAGCACATTACATGTAATCCTAATATGAAGTAAAATATACTCATAGCAAATAAAAAAAAGAACTACGGTATTGATTTATTCTATGAGAAAACTTTATGATGTCATGAGCAACCTATCAATTATAAAAGTGAATGCCAAAAGCATCATTCAGCAGTTATCATCAGAAAAGTTATAGACAACGATTATCTTCAACAAGAAAGGGATGCATGTTTCAAACATGCATATTTCTCTTTGGATGTGTGTATTTAAAGCTTTTAAACCGTATGTTGCTTAGTGTTAACCATAGATACAATGGTTCAGGGAAGATACTTTTCATGTGGTAGTAATGTAAGGTACCAATACTAAGATTTATCTAGTGACATTTCTAGTAAAGAATTCAAAAAATAATAAAGCATGGATATATTTCATTATCAGGCTAGGAGCCCATTACTTTTCTCAACCGTTTTTCCAAAGGCATAGTAAAGAACTTGGGATTTATTTTTGATAAGCATAACTATCTCGCCAATACTTTTATCAACCATTTTTTCAAAGGCATTTTATGGAATTTGCACTCAGTATATCATAATGAATATCATCACTTAATTGATATCTAGCATGCAGAATATCAGTAGGCTGTTAAAGCTTATAGAAGAGCTAAATTTTATAGGCACTTCAATACAATACATGTTAAGGATCCATTTATAACATCTTCTCTTAAAAATGAAGTTGGCTCGAAGCAATAGGTTCATAACAATTTTTCTTGAAAATTGTTATAACTTAATGATATTAAATATTTCAGAAAGCATTAAGAATGCTACCAAGAGTGCACACTCCTATCACGTTACTATATTACTAGACATTTTTAGGCACGTAAGATAAAATGGTTCTTCGATAGATAAACATTACAGTGAATATGGAAACTATTTTAATAATAATAATAATAATAAATCAAAGCAACACTGGGACAGCTATTGAAGAAAGCTAATAACTATAGTTTCTATCCCATTAGTAAATATGAACAACCTTTTCTTAATAGTGACCTTGATGATAATGTTGATTTAGGAAAAAATATACATACATATAGAAAATTTGACGTTACGGATCTTTTGTGCAAGCATGCATTTGCTACAGCTTGGGATTATGGTACCAATTATTAGGGCTTTTGCGCTCATACACAGTAAGTATGGTTAGTTCCATATACAGAAACGTATATGCAGTAGAGAAAAACATCTAGTAGGGATCAAATAAAATATAGCGATGTGTTACCGTATTGGTAAAACCTAAGAGTATCCTTTAAAAACAAGGCCCTCAGAGGGTGAGAAGGATGTGGTCCAACTTAGGTATAACCATTGTAGAGTGAGAGGCTATAACTGAATTTTCTTATAAGGCCAAATGCCCATCGCCTACATAACTAATACGTCTATTAGTTCACTCTTCTGTAACTATAATATATTGTGATATATCATTTATGATTGCACTATTTTGTATTAAACTTGCAATCATTTTAACATACTCTATTGTATTTATCTTGTCTGAACCATGCTAAAATCTTGATCGAACCATCTCACAAAACTCTATGTGTGGCTATTATGTTTTGGTCCTTATAATTTACTTTCTATGCTATGGCTACTATCAACGTTTAAAAAACAATCAATGTGCTAAAGAGTAGCCTCGGAACTTAAGCCTTGGTCCTTCAGGCGAGGCTTATGCTTCTATTGACTGAAGCATAAGCCTAGAGGCATTTTGCCTTGAGGTGTTTGAAGCACGCCTCAGTTCTTTTTTTCCTTTTTTTTGTATTTTTAATTACTTTATGAATGACTGAGATTGAAAACAAATGATAGGTTTATTTTCGAGCATTGCCCTGAGTACAATATTTGCTTCGAATGTTGACGAGCATCCCTACTTTGAGTGTCATCCCGAGCTTCGACGAGCATAGAATCTCCATTTATCTACGGTTTCACTTCGAGAGCAACATCTGCGAAAGTCAACCCGAGCGTCTCTACTTTGAGTGTCGACCCGATCTCCATTTATCTATAGTATTGTTTTTGAGTGTCATCCTAAGTGCAGCTTCTGCTTCAAGAGTAGATGAGCCCAGGGATCCACTTCGTCTCTGTCGACCATCGTCAAAGTGGTATGTAAATATTTATTTGTATTTCCGTTTTTAGAGTAATTGGTTTATTTCCCTATGTAATTGTTATTTTCCATGTAAATGAAATCCCTATTTGTAGATATTCAAAGTGTTAAGTATCGTCAAAGTGGCTACTCTTATGTAATTGATATTTCTCTGTTAAGTGGCCATTTTTATTTTACTTTTAAATTTTTCATGCCATTGATAAATATATTTGTGAAAAACTTCGATTACGTTATAGAGTGAGTCTTTTCCCTAATAAGTTGCAATATTTAATACTAGTAACTTTGATAAAGTATATTGACATATTTAAATTCTAAGTTTAATTATTAAGATTTGTGAACGGTCAAATATCATATTTATGAAGTATGATTTTTTTTTATGAATTTTTTTTATTATTATTTAAGGCTTACGCCTCCCTAACTAAGAAAAAAATGCCTCAATTTTGGATTTCTTCTTTTAAAAAATTGGCTGCAATCTCACATTTCTTACAATTAATTTGTCAAATGCACTCTACTATATCATAACTATTGTAATTATATTCCATGTTGTATCAAATTAGGATATAATTCATAATCAAACCACAATCAAATAACCCTTTGAACAATGATTGAATAGTGAACAGAAAATAATAAATTCACAAGTAATCCATTTTCAAAAAATAAGTCACATAATTTAAAAGTAACAATTGAATAATCTTTGTACCATGATTAAACCATCCTTCTTTGAATCATGATTTATCCATCTTTGAATCACCAACAATTAATGATTGAACCATCTCCAGACAAAATCTATATACTCTGACATTAGAAGTAGCACCCAATTATCCCCATTTGGAAGGCATTTTGGTCTAGAGGGAACTTATGTCCATATTTCTCATAAAGAATAATCAATAATCATATTTCTCTAATTTTCACTATTATAAGGAATATAAAATCAAAATTTTCCAAAAATAAAAAGGGTTTTAATTGATATATATTTTTTATACTTGTTCATATAAAATTGAACTAATCATTAAATATAAGGTGGATGCCTCTTAAATT
Source organism: Phalaenopsis aphrodite (assembly GCA_003013225.1). Lineage (NCBI taxonomy): Eukaryota > Viridiplantae > Streptophyta > Magnoliopsida > Asparagales > Orchidaceae > Phalaenopsis > Phalaenopsis aphrodite. The sequence goes on along the minus strand of NEWO01000032.1, from coordinate 2,014,375 downwards.
ATAAAGCAATGTGCTCCTTGCATAGTGTGAGGCATATATGGATGTTGTTATAATCCATATCTTGCCATTCACCCATCAAAATTTTCCCACAATAGCGTAAACGTTTCAAAGATGCACTTTTCTTTTAACTTGATGACGGCTAACTTTATCACTCTGTACAGTGGGATGTCCTTATACTCAAAATTCGAAAATTCAATCTTCACTTCAAAATTCTAAGTTATCATTTGATACTTCATGCCAAATCGTTAGGGAATTGGTCTTCATCACTATTTGGTGGAATGAGAGGGATTCATTTCCTCCACTAGACTTGGCGAGTCAACGTTGTAGCTATGGGTGATCTCTCTGAGTTATCTCCTCTCAAAGGCAATAAGCTTTTATTGCAGTTAGAGAATTTCTCTTTGCATATCCTCCATAGAAAGCTCATAAACACCTCTTTGTGTATTTCTTCTATGCGGCATTGTGTCATTTTCTCTTGGTCAACTTTTCAACGGATGTACTATTGTAGATAAATGGTTGGTTGAAAGTTTATTTTTGGCGGAAGGTATCAGGATAGGTTTTTGGTGAAGATAGTAAAGTTGAATTTTAAAATTTTAGATAATGATAGAAATTGCGGTGCAATGAATAGGGTATGTTAAGGATTTTTTTTTTTTTTTGTGAATTTTGACATGGGAAAAGAAAGATTACCCTAAAATTTAGGATTTAGTGGGCTCTCATACCAAATGATACCATTCTAGAGCACCAAAAAGGTGTTTAGGGAGTAGATTTATTGGGAAAACGGTTGTGAAATAACAAGATGATAATATGGGCAGTCGACAACGTTTGGAGAGAGATAAATGAAGTTCGACGGCTATCTCAGCTAAAAATAGTGGATCAAACAATGGATGGCGAGATACAGGCGGCGAGGAGATCACTTACAAAAGAAAGAGGATACAACACTCTAGGAAGCATAAAACCGAGAATAAAATCTCCAAACACAATAACAATAACAAAAAAAATTCTCCAAAAAAGTAAAAACCCACACATAAATAGTTCCTTAATATCAAGAATTATAATTAGAAATAACAAAATTGGAAAGAAAAAAAAAAGGAGAGGGAATAAAAATGGAAAAAAAAAAATTTAAATCAACATTTTTCTCCTACCACAATCACGGCTTCCCGCAAACCCCCAGATTCTGCAAACCATGGAACAGGTGCTACACGGTAATCATTTTTGTGAAATATTTAAACTATAGTATTGTGGTTGTATTTCAAATTGATGTTCGTGCTTCATAGAAATAAGTTCTTAACATGAAGGAGATAATATATCTTAAATATGGAGTAGAATTGATGTATCACATCAACCGAATAAAAAAAATCAAGCTAAAAGTCAAATTATGAGAGCTAAAGCTATATACCTAAGAAAGAAACAAACAAAGAGACTTAACTACAATTGCCTAAAAAAGAACCCAAAAGGAAGCATAGAGATTAGATTATTTTGAATGTATTTTATTTTTATTATTATTTTTTATTTTTACTTCTCCCCTATGTACTTTTATGGTTGGTCATAATATGAAGAAGCATTTACGAGCGGTCCAAACTTATACCTCTTTCACATGCCCCTTTTTTTCCTCTCTTTTTTCCCTCCATTCTCTTCCTCCAAAAGTTTTAGCTCAAAAGTCTTGTAATTCTATTAATATAGGCCGAAATAACTTGTCATTTCAATTATTAAATGAAAATTCTTTAGTGAATCATTACTCCTTTCTTTAGCTTGTGCGCTATCATTAATTTTTTAAATTTTACCTTATATTCTATTAAACTCATGCTCTCAACTTTCTCACACTTCACTCCACAATCCCAAAACTCCTTGAGATCAGCTACCACCCAACACAATTATTACAAATAGTCCAAATACCATCTATAAGTCTCAACCAAATTAGAGAAAGCTAAGACCTAATCTTATTCCCTACTCTTCAACACTCGTCTAACTTTGCCAAACTCATCCAGTCCAAATTATAAGCACACATCCTAAGCTAACATTCAACAAACATTACCGGTCAATTTAATCACCTAATCCATTCTTCAAAATGATCTTTCAAATTAGCACAAATTAACCAAATTTAGTAGCCTTAGTATTTTGAGCCACCATAATATCTCCAAATCCCTCATTATCCCACCATAATTTCTAGAAAACTTAATTAAAGATTAATCTAAATATTAAAAGGATTCTATACTTCTTAATGTTCAAGTGAATAGCACACCCAACAAGAAAGAGTTAGGCATATTTTCTTTCACATTTTCTTTTTTAATTATATATTTTTTATTTAACAAGAGGTGAGTTGCAACAATAACAATTAATTTTTTTGCTTAATATTTTAAAGCAAGTAAAGAAAATCGTAGAAAGATGAAAAATAATTTTCTTTTAACAAAAACAGTGAAAGAAAAAACAATCAATCATAGCAATAGGCAAGATTTAAAATTTTATTATTCAAAAATTTTGCAAACGCAATTGCAATGGGTGGAATAACTTAGAGATCAAAGTGAGATAACAATTCATCATTAACATGATCATACATAGAGCAAAGTTCACATGATAATAACTAACAAGAGTCCCGACGAAAAGCAAAGGTAAAAAAGGTATAAATTAATTTATGTGTTGGTTCAGCCAATTGGTTTAGGTGCACTCCACTAGTCCTCTACTCGAGATTTTCAGTATTCATTTCTTTAGCTCCTAGCAAGACGAAGAAGCCTACCTTCTTAATAAGTAATAATAAACCCTACACTTTTTCAATTCCAAGCAAAAATAAACTACTTTGGCTCACTCGCTAGTCAATATAATAAAACTAAATTCCACAAGTCACAACTGATCCCTTACAAACATATCAACAAAGTTTCTCCATATGCCAAGATTTGCAACATAGAAGATCGAGGACATATTGGATAAGGAACAGCCATAATGTGGATTCTCTCATAAAAAAATCTCTTTTTGAAAAATTGGAAATTCATATGTTCGAAAATCTCACATGAAACATAATTCCCGGCCCTCTTTCATTCAATTAACAACAACAAAAATCATGTTCTAAGTCTATTAAGAGGATATTTATATCCTGAAAAACTAACCCTAATTTGACTGCTATTAAGAATTCTTGCCAATTGAATGGTACGATTATCAAATTGTCTGGTATAATTAGTTCTATCCTATAGTTTTCAAAAAAAAAATTTAATTTTGGATGATCATACAACCCAATCAAAGTTGTACAGCACAATATATCATCCTTAAAAGAAATATGGTTTTCTACATATAGGACAAATGTTATAAATTCCGAATAACTTATTTTATGAATGAAGCATATGTCCATTTAGAAGTTGAAATAGACCTAATTATACAATATGGTCTATATGATATAGTACAATTACTTCAATAAATTTAATTACAAATCTTTCTTTAGTCAATGCGAATTGATCTTTTGGATTTTCAAAATTATTATGCATATCATATAATACAATCAAGTAATTGTATAATATGATCTTATTGAGATCATTTTGAATTAGTCAATAATTTTGAATCAATTTCGCTTTTAAATTCACTCATTTGTATGTTTTTCGTTGTTTCACAACAAGCTTTACCAAGAACTAATAATAAAAAATAAAGTTAAGGACTCGTTACAATAATATCCAACTTGTGTAGTCCTTTCATCCCTATTCCAGCACAAATTTATTCCTCATATAGCTTAAGTTGATTTGTTTTAATTCAAGCCATAATTACCATAGATCTTTCACATGTTCCAAAATATTGTTGAAGAGGAAGAAGAAAGAGGGAGTTTCTGGATAGAGAAATTTTGAGAATTATATTGCAGCACAATATACATGAAAAGATCGTATCCCTTAATTCGTCCTTTTATTCTCCATTTATAAGGTTCTCAATTGGAGAAGCTAGATCTTAATCTAATAATAAATAAATAAATAAATAAGATTATAAAAGAATATCTACAAACTTGTGGACAGCATGAATAAAATATTAATGAATATATGAGGACAACTCCCAAGCCAAGTTATTGGGATGAGTCTCCAACCTGAATGATGATGGGTGCTTGCCATTGATTGATATAAGCTGGTGATTCCTGCCAGCTAGGTGAGTGATCCTTGAAGCCAGGGTGAACAAATCTTCAAACTGAGGCAAATGAATTTGCCAAAGTTTATCATGGACCCTAACGAGCGGTACTCGACTCTAGTAAGACAGCCTTCCATCATTAGCTTGTCCTGAGTAAGGCTGAACCTAACTGAACTGAGCTTTAAGCATATTTGGATATACAACTTTTGTGGCCACCTCAAAGAATATAATAGGCCAGAACTTCCTCCCTCCATGAATTTCTCAAGCACAACTCATCTAACATTCAGTGAGAAACCAAACGAATTTCACTTCTTATTCCTTATTATGTACTAGCAAAATTTAATCAGATTTGATCCAATAATTTCCCATATGAACCATGACTAAACATTACCTGATGAGTGTGCCCAACAAGTGACATGCAATACGTGCATGGCAAGCTCACAAGGGATAAAAATTTCAATAAATCAGGATTTTTTATATACTTCTTTGATTTAAGACCAATTCAAGCACTAAATGGCAGGGACTAATTGTCAAAAAAAAAAAAAGCAGCCGGCAATCAATTTTAATCACCCCCAATAAAAAAAACAAGATGCAAAGCAATTAAATACAAGAAACTGAATCAATACCTGCCAGCCTTTCTGGTTGAGAACCTTGACAGCAACCGTAACCCTATCCCCCCCACCCTCCACAGCAACAGTCCGAACAAAACCTTTGTAAACGTTTCCGAACCCCCCTTCCCCAATCAAAAGCTCTCGACTGAAGTCATTGGTTGCGCTCCTGAGCTCCGAGAGCTCAAAAACGCGAAGATCGCCGCACTTCTCCTCGAAAATGATCGGAATGCTCCGCGGAGACGGAGCCAAGCCCGACAAATTTCTTGTTTTCTTACCGCAGGGAGAGTTACCCAACGGAATCTTCTCCACGCTTGAAGAAGAGATCTTTGCTGCCGCTCTGACTCCAGCTCTGGGCCTCTCGCTCTCTTTAGAACCCCTGGGTCTGCTTTTAAAGAGAGAGAAACACCCCATCATCAGCTTCCGTCCAGCTATCTATTCACCCGTAGAGGCACATTCTGCAATTTTTAGGCAGGATTTACCGAGCAAGAAGCAGCTTGAAGCAAGACGAACCTCCAACGAGGGGAAGGAAGAGAGAGCGGTACGGTGAGCCAGAGAAGAGAATTAATGCGGAATGGAGGAGGAAGATAGGAGGGAAACGGGCAGAAGGATATAAATTGTTTTTTTTTTTTTTTT
>NEWO01000032.1:1997526-2008980 GCA_003013225.1 Phalaenopsis aphrodite | reverse complement strand
ATATATATATATATATATATATATATATATATATTCACTCACATGTGAGGCCTCCATATATATATATATATTCACTCACATGTGAGGCCTCCAACCCATTCATTTGGAATCTTTCATTTTATTGTTAACCAATATGACTCATTTAAGCACACATTTATTATAATTTTTAGGCCAAAAAATAACATATATATATGTAGAATATGCATGTATGAGAGAATATTTTCCTTTGTTTTATTAGGCAGAGTGAGTATTTGATGCATATTTCTTATTTTGTTTAGAACTAATGTGTTGTGTATTTGAACACTCGTTGCTTTTTATAAATTTATTTTATTAATATATTTATTTTTTATTTTTTTTTCTTTTGGTTCAAATTGAGCTTGAAAATCACATGTTTTAAAGTTTTATTGAATTTTAATTCTCATTTTGAATAATGATTTAGCTTTTTTTCATATACTCTATCTTGATGTTTATTTCTGGTCCTTAGACTTAATAGATTTATGAGTGTATATTAAATTTGATTTAAATGACTATTTTTTATTGTTGAAGTTTAAATATTTATAAAAAAAAAAAACTTTAATTAATATTGTTCGTTCTATAATTTATTATAGTTGTATTTCAAATAATTTATGTAAATTTTAATAAATGTGTATAGAAATATCAAATGATAAAAGGTCAAAGGATGAATAAATGAGTATTTTTCAAGCACCTAATTAGCTGATTGTAAATAATAAATGAGTATGTACATAAGTATAAATAAACAAGATTATTAAAATTTAATTTGTTATATGCAAAAAAATTAAAAAAAACTATTTGATTTTATACTCACAATGAATAAAAAAATCCGTTTTGACGAGGGTAAGACACGAGTACACCATATTTGAATTCTTCACTTTATCTCTAACAATTGAACTGGGCGTTTGAGCACAAAAATTATATATTTTTAAATAAACATATAGTTACATATCTAACAGAAAGAATTTTTATATTTTCATGCACATCATTCACATCAACCATATTATTATTACCCACTTCTTAAGAAGAAATACATATTTTTTATCTAAAAATTTACAAAACCAAAATGTAAGAAATGAAAATCTCAAACTTTCAAGGTTGGGTTTGTAAATACTAAAAAACAATGTAGTATTTATATAAATTTCTTTTATATATATATATATATATATATATATATATATATATATATATATATATATATATATATATATATATATATATATATATATATATATATATAATCTTGATTTATTCGAGAATCACACCCAAGAAAAAAGAATGTAAGATAGAAAAGAGAGAGAGATGCACATATGGAAAGATCCTTGTATTTATATAAGATGAGATACAATGTATGAAGTTATATGTTTGCCCTTACTTTAACGAGGGAGATACATAATATTTTATGTCTTTTATATTTATAGGCTTTTGGCACGGTAACCATATGACTCGGTCGGCTAAAATCAATAGGTATTAGCTCCACGACTTGTTCGTCCGATTGAGCTGAATCAGGGTTACTGATTGACTTTTGATCATTTTCAAGTCAGCAAGACAAGGCTCGGTCAACATGGCTTTGTTGATCAACTTTTTTTAACTTGGTTGTCAACTATTGATCCATGGATGAGGAACTCCTATCACAAGAGCAAGGCTAGACTATCGAGAAGAGAGTAAAACATTGTAATTTGATAGGTAGCTCACTCATTGACGAGGTTTTCCTTTGGGATGATCCGTCCAATTATGTTATGGTCAGTTCTCGACCCCTAGTGAGGAATTTCAAGGACCCATGATATGGTTGGCGAAGCATAGCTCTTTACTTTAGTCTAGTCTTAACGAGAGTTAAGTCGCTCTCTTAGCCCTACTTGATTGGACTTGATCCTTGGTTCAAATGAACTGCATTAGGTCGGCCTCTAGCCCCAACACCCAGTCAAAATAGCTCATTTTGTCTCTCGCTTGTGAGTCCTTTGGTCTTCCTCCTGTGTGCCCTCCTTATTCGTACTTCTTTGTCCCATGGTCTGTTATATCTCTTTGAAATTCATGCTAATGCACTTATGATGTATATATTTTAATTTCTCGATTCTTTTTTTTCTTTAAAGTGGCAGATGCGAAAATAATAAGAGAGTTAAATGTAAAAGTTAATTCATTTATTTCGTAATTAGATATTTAATAATTGCACTCTTTAGATTTTCGTGCCCATGACTCTTATAGATAGAGTGTGATTGACGCCTTTGTTATCAACATTTTCTTTTTGCGTATGTGTGTCTGATTCGGTCTGTTTTCAAAATATCTCCATGGTAAGCATTCTGAAACCTTCAGATGATATCCCAAGTGTGGAAATGATGAGGAAGAATTTTGTATTATATGTGTCTCTACCTCGTCTTGAGGTGAGAGAGAAGCTAGATGAGAGAAGAGGCCAAAAAGAAAGAAGGAGCCCGATGACAAGAAGAGGCCAAAGCGTGAAGTGTAGAAGAAGAAGCTAACTTCCAAGAAACGGAATGCAATCAAACTAACATATGTAGTGTGATCATCATACTCTCTTTAAGGCATTTGGCAGGAGAAGGATAGGGTAGAAGACAGAAGCAAGTTGGGTGGCTTGGCTATAGGCACGTCGACTCAAACTCGTGTCAGTCCATGTTCGGCGGCTGATTGGTCCTCCTATGGATTTACCCATGGAATAGGAAGCTACTGACGATCTATCATCGATGAAGGGATGGAAAATTTTGATTTCTCCACCGCCACCTGGTGAGAGTAGTTTTTTGTTCTTTATTGAACTGATGTGGATCAGTTCCTTTGTATGAGGAGACTCGATCTTTATGGCTAGATAAAATTTCTCCATCTTTACTGAAACTTAAGTTTTGATGCAGAAGAGGTGCTACAGATTTTCAACTTACCTTTAGGGGACGATGTTCAGGCTCTTACCTTGAGATTTGTTGAGGCAACCTCGGCAGCAACTAAGAGCAAGAAAAACATGGATAAGTGCCCAACTAGGCCTCTTTTAGCCCTGCAGAGAACACTTATAGGCAGATGATGTCTTCTAGGTTGCTTGCTCATTACCTAGATGAGATGGAGGACTCCTATGCTCAAATTGTTGGGATGCAGTGAGAGGAGGAAATAAAAGAGTTTCAGGATGAATTGGCAGCCTTTCGTTCAGAACTAGCAAACAATCAAGAGACTTGTTTGATACTCCAAATTATAAGTGAAGCCTACCATGTAGATAGGTTTAAATTTGGTAGTGAAATGTTGTATAAGAAGTAGCTTCAGTGAAGACTTGTCTTGATTGAAGCAGTGAATGAACCACTTAAAAAATATTTTCTCCCTCAATGAAATTAAAATTTTTTTATGAGTTTATTATTTTTTGCAATTAAATTTAATTTTTTTAATTATTTCTCCCTCAAATAATGTGTTGATGTGATGTGCTTTCTCAAAATTGAGTTATGAATTTCATAATGATTCATCTCCCCTTTGTACTCCATATATAAGAGTTAAGGGTTAGATTTTGGTGTTGCGCTCTCAGTTCTCTTTCGCTTCTCTCTATATATTTTATGCTCCTTCCTTTTCTTTCAAAAGGCTTTGAAGTATTTTCCTAGGCTCTCCAGGTAAATCCCAACAACCAACATATCAGTGATGTCACCGTGATACGTGACTTTACTACAAGACACTTGCATTTTTTACGATGTCATTCAACTTCAAGCAGTTGATGGGTATGATTGAGAGACCAACCTATTTAGAGAGATCACATTTTTTATAGAGATAAATTTAGATGGGGCATATGAATGCCTTTCTACCATGATTTGCAATCAATCTCTAATCACGATAGAGTGATCTCAACAAAGATCAAGCTAAAATCGATAGCCTCTATCATGCACTATATCATCTAATACCGCTGACCTGGATTATTGTGGTCATTGAAGCTCTTCACCTACATTTTTTTTCCTTAGAGTTGACACGAATGGCTACATTCAATTTGGTTCGCCTAGAAAGTTTTATTTACTTAGCCTTAAAAAAAAGATCAAGGGCTGGAAACTCTATTTTTTCCTTGGTTCCTCCTTTATTGGATGAGGAATTCAACTTGCCCTGACTAGAAGTGTTACAAGTAGAAGAAATTTGTTCTTACTCAAATCCTAAGCAAGGCAGAGGAAGTGGAATAGAGGAATGCCAAGGTTATGGTTGTGAACTGGTTCCTACAGCTAAATAAGTTTTGTGTGTTGACTGAGGTAATACGGGCAAAACTGGAAGACCTAGAGGCCTGAAAAGAGGTGGACGAGGCTGCCCAAGTCTCTTAGAAGAAGCTAAGGGGGAAAGTTGTTATCCCAGAATTTGTAGCGATGACAAGCTAAGGGGTTTCAATTGTCTGTGCTAGCAAAAGGACCAAAATATTTACTACTGAGACATCAATTGTAATCTGGTGAGTCTTGACTATCGAGTTGATCCTTATTAAAAAAAACCTAAGAATTATTTGTTGGTTGCAAGTTCTTCAGAACTACAACACCAAGAAGTTGAACGTACCCTAAACGTTCAAGCAAGCGATGCTAAGGAGGGCCATCAGATGAGAGGCTAGGCATAGAACTAGGGACCCCTCGATCGGCCACCACAAGTTATCTGACATTATTGGAAAAAAGGGAAGCTAATTTGCCTTCCCAATGACTCAATCTGAGCCCAAGCCAAAGCTTGAACTTATTGCCTCTGAGGATGAAGTATGCCACATGAAGGGAAAGACTTTAGAAAGTGATTCGAGTGCCTCAAATCATCCTCCTCTAGGGAAAGAGCACGAGGGTTCTCCTTGAATATGGGTTCCCATGAAGAGGAAGAAATTGAAATTTATACCAGTATGGATTCTCAATTCTCCCTCACCAATATGATGTGCGACCATTATGCAGATTTTCTAGTTTCTTCCATCTATGTCTCCACAATTGGGGACATCATTTGGACCCAAAAGTTTGAAGCCTAACTTTGTGATCACAGCGTTTTAACTCTATGCCAATTAGTCGACAGATATTAACTGATGGAATTTAAAGCTTCCCACATTAAATCTACACTGTTGATATCATCTAACAAGAAGGCTTTTAGGGCTAACAACAAGGCTAAGCTCACGAAAAGGTGAGCGAGTGTGGTAGAAGATTACGTAGAGGATGTCAAAAGAAGAGCAGAGATAGTTGGAAGACAATTGGAGGAAGCCAAGGCGGAGGCAAATTGAATGTAGCTTTTTTATATCCAAGAGTAGAACAATGCTTTGACGGATAAAAAGGTAATGATAAGGATGGAAGAAGAGATCTTGAACGGCTAAGCTAGGCATCTCCACCGTGGAACTAAACTAGTGATTGATTAGTTTGTTTAGGCAAAGCTGGTTGACCCCAAGTTGTCATACTTGGACGAGTTCTTTGAGCTCCTTTCTATCTTAGCTCCAGCAACAAAAGAGGGTGATGGAGAGAAGGAGTTGGATGAAAAGAGTAATGTGTAGGGAGGTTCATCCAATGCTTGACTATGCTTTGACTCATATTTTACTTAGGAAATTTTTTATTTCCTTTGTCTGCTTGTAAATCACATAAAAACTTTGTAAAAGAAAGCTTTTTATATCTTCATTTATGAAATGAAATGAGGCTTTTAGTCAGCTTTTGCCTTTTTCTTGTGCCCTTTACCGTTATCACATTCGTTTTAATGAATGGTTGTGATGGTTGATGATTTAGTTCCTTGGGGATGATCTCTGGTTATTTTCTTGATGTGGCACCACCTGGATCAAGTGTTACGCCTTTTATGTTTATGTTTTTCAATCGAGTCGTTATCTTCGATGGGTTTCACATTTTTTTCAGGCATATTAAATGAATCTTGTACAACTTTCGCGGGGGTAATCGTCAATAATTGCTACTAGGATGATTCACTTGACATCCACTATGGGTCTTTTGCTAATGAGTAAGGAACCATCTCTCGAGTTTGACCCACACCGAGTCAGGGGACATAGGTTCTTATTGATGCTCGAGCGTTGAGAATCCATTTAGATTAGTAATGTCAATTGAATGTCTTGCATCATTGTCGGTCATTTTTTAGTGAGTTTTATTTATCAGATGATTTGCATTAATACCAATTTATATTACTTTTTACATATTAGATGTCTAGTGTCACTGTCATTTTTATCACTTCAATTCAAGTCCTTTGAGTGTTTACTAGATATTAATTCGTGTGAACTCCTCGAGTTGCTTGAGTGACATTTGAAATTGTGATTACGAACATAATTAGCAAATCCATGTCTTTAATGTTTACTTGTGTAAAATTACAAAATGAAAAAAATGTTGTTATTTTCTTACACATGATGATACAAGAAATTTTTTAAGGAAAAAACTTATTCATCTCCACTCCATATTTGTGGGGCCCCTTTTCTCATGTATATGTTCAAATTATATGATCTAGGGGTGACTTATTGATCAACGATGAACAGGTCAGTCTAGGTCGGATCTAATTTTTTGACTGTGTGCCCTCATGCAGCTAGATCTACCTTTTTCAACACAAGATCATCGAGTAAAGACATTCTCTCAAACATGCATATTGTGGTATTAAGCAATTCTTTTCTTTACTTTTCCCTATCAAAGAGCTAATTCAACTCACTTTTTTTCTGCTAGAGCACGAGCATCACATCTTCATCCTTCGTATGTTTCCACTAATCATGTTTCTCTTCATCAAATAATAAGTTTGTCACGACCCTCTGGTTGTGGTGATTATATCTGACTAATAGCGTTGCTTTCATCCTGCGTGATAACGTAAAGGGAGTCTTCCTGGTTACTGTTCATGGCTTTATTTGGATTGCTCATAAAACTAATGGAAGAATTTTGGCCCAGTTCCCCTTTGCTCCTTTGACATTTTTCTTTAACACATTTTAAATGATTTTGTTGGCAACCTCAGCTTGCACATTTATCTGAGGATGATGCAGAGATGCAAAATTTAGAGCCATCCCTTGGCTTTGGCATAATTCATTTACTCCTTGGTCAGTGAATTGTATCCATTATTGATGATAATGACCAGTGGAAGACCATAGTAGAGAATAAGATCCATCCAAATGATTTTTGCTATAATTTAAGTGAGTGACTTGGCTTTGATCTAGTTAGAGAAATAGTCCACAGTGATAATGAGGAACTTACGTTGGCCTTACAATAGTGAAAAAGGCCCGAAGATGTTTAATGCCTAAACATCGAAAGGCCAAGAGCTGGTGATTGATTGAAGTTTGTGTGCTGGTGTTGAAGGGGTGTATCCTTCTGACATTGCTCTCATCTCCTAGAAATTTCTTTGACAAATTTCTATAATTTCAACGATAAGTAGCCTTCACATTGTACTATGTGCACCATATTCTTTCCTTTTGAATGGATTTCACACTCCCTAGGGTGTATCTCTTGGAGGACAACTTCCATCTTGTTTTCCCATCTGCGCCATATGTATAGTGAGGTGATTGATCTTCAGAAAAGCTTTCCATTGATTAGGAGATAATGTGCGGCCATGATCTTTAACCCCCTTTGGTCGACAACAACTTCTGATATCTTTTCAATTTTAGGGTACTAGATGTAAGGATCCATCCAACTCTTTAGTCCTTCAGTCTCCAGTTCCATCATTTTTTATTCTTCAATGGTTGGCTAGATCAATCTTTGGAGCATCCCCTCCCTCAAGTAGATACACTTAGATAGGAGGTCAACTATTTGATTCTCCTCTCAGGTGATGTTCTCTATTTAAAACCTTAAAACTTCTCAATCTCTATTTTTGCTTTGCTCAAGTCTCTGGCCATCATGTCATCCTCAACTTTGAATTTGTCATTTACTTGGTTCACTACCAGCTGTGAGTCTGATTTTATTAAGAGGTGCCACATGCCCATCTTGTATGCAAGCCTTAGCTTAACAATCAAGGCTTTATATTTTGCCTGATTGTTGGTGACTTCGAATCCAACTATGATAGAGTGTTAGATGTGTTCCTCAATCAGGCTAGTCAAAGCTGGACCAAGTCACGTGTCTGTCTACCTTAAAGCTCCCGTCAATATACAATGTTTAGGTTTGATTTTTGGTGAATGTTCTTTCACTTGATTTGGATAAATTTTCCTGAAAATCAGCTATCAGCTATGCTTAGATCATAGTACGGGGTATGTAGGCAATATTGAACTCACTTAGCTCCATTACCCACTTAAGAAGTCGATTGGAGTGCTACACCCAAGTAAGGAAGAACATGAGTGGGTGATTGGTGATAACTTGTATGAGATGTGTTTGGAAGTACAACCACATTCTATGAGCGAGAAAACAAAATTAAAAGTTAGCTTTTCAATAACGGGGTACCTGAGTTTGGCGTCTTGGAGTACTCTGTTCATGTAGTAAATCGAGGACTATTTTTGAAGCTTCTCTCTGACTAAAACCAAATTGTTGGCCTTTATTCATACCACACAAGTACAAAAGAAAACTCTTCATTAAACTTGAGGCTCTTGAGAAGTGGTGGAGATGCTAAGAATTCCTTTAGTCTCTTAAATATTTGTTCATATTCTTCTGACCAGGTGAAGTTCTTCACTTGCTTTAACATTTTGAAGAATGCTACACATTTGTCACCTTACTTGAAAATGAATCGGCTCAAATCTGACTGGTTAGCCTCGACACTTTTTTAGTATTATGAGGGGAGGGCATGTCCAACAATACTTGTATTTTTACCTGGTTGGTTATTATATTATATAGGGTTAATACATAGCCAAGAAATTTGCTCGTTGATGCTTTAAAAGTGCACTTTAGTGGATTTAACCTCCTATTAAATTTTCTAAGCGTATTGAAGGTTCCTTTTAAGTCTTTTATGTTTTTTTTGCCGTTTCACTTTTAGCCAATACATCATCCATAAAAACTTAATAATTTTCTCTTTATTTTGAAAATATTACATCCATTAACTGCTAATAAGTAGCGCCAATATTTTTAAGCTCAAAGGGTATTACGTTATAATCAAATGCATATTTGCTTGTTATGAAAGTTGTCTTCTCTGCATCAACCATGTGCATCTTTATTTGGTGGTATTCCAAAAAGGCATCCAAAAAGCTCATACTGAGTGGCCAACAACCAAGTGCACTAATGCAACGATCCTTGATAATGGGTAGCTATCCTTTTGATAAGCAGAGTTCAGGTTTGTGAGGTTGATGCACTTCCTCTACCTGTCGTTTTCTTTCTACACCATCACCACATTCAAGACCTAGGTGGGATATTGCACCTCTTGGATATATCTGGCGTCCAACACCTTCTGTACCTCCTTCAGATCTGTTCTCCCAAGGTGATAGTTGATGTCCTTATCTTCTGCTTCATCGACTGTGTGGCTAAATTGATGTTCAATCGATGTCATTTAACTTTAACTAATATCTATGACATTTTAGCGTCTGATTGGCAAAAACATCCCAATTCTCTCTAAGGGTCTTGATCAACATATCTTTCGACTTTGCATTAAAATTTTCACTTATTAGAAAAAAATTATCCAGTTCTCCTTTAATTACTGGGATTTCAAGAATGGTCTCGCTAGTCTTAAGACTCCTTTTGGTCAGGTTCTAAAGATCAAACGGCTCCTACTCTATGCTTTCGACTGCCCGGAGGTAACATGTCTGGGACTACTCTAGGTTACCCCCGAATAGTGATGATCTCTGTGTCACTTGGAAATTTTACTACTACATGGTGAGCTGAAGTGATGGCCTTGAAGTTGTTAAGCAGGGGTCTGTTAAAGATGAGACTGTAGGTTGATGAAGAGCCAACCACCAATAATTACCTCTATATTGATGAACTACCATTTGTCTTACCCCCAAGTGATTTGTAGGGCTACTATTCCTAAGGTTTTTTTCTCTCTCGCTAGAGAAGACAAAGCAATCCAATGGCTACTATCGGTTGGTCGTTCTTCACACCCATCCTATCAAATACAAACAAAATGTTGATAGAGCTCCCACTATTGATGAAGATGTTGTCGATCCAGTAGTTTCTTATCATTGCGGTAATGACTATGACTTCATTAGAAGAATTTCTCTTAGAGGAAAAATCTGCGTCGATAAAGGTAATTGGGGGATGTGAGCTTTATTTTGGGGTTAAGGCGACTACACACATTTATTTTGGTCAAAGTTTAAGGTTGCCCCTTTAGAATGATTCTTCACTTCCTCCAAAGAGGGTTGGGACTATGCTAGCAATCTAAATGGCATACGCTCAGTTCGACTCATAAAAAATTTCCTTTGCTAGAGCTTTTTTCTTATCGCTTGGTGTTGGCTCCCTGTACCATAAACACATTTAGTTTACTAAATTTGATTAGCTTCTTGATCAAACTTCAGAGTTGTCAGTAATCCTCTGCGTCGTGACCTTCATCCTGTTGGTATATACAATTCTTCTTCGTGTTCCAAGGATAGGCTCTCGTCTTCATTGGGGAGCCCTCTTGAAATGCTCCTTTTTTGGATTGCCTCAACTATCTCGACCATTGGGACCCTCAACAGGGTTAGCTTGGGCGCATGATTGGGCAACTGCACTCATTGTACCGAGCCGACTGCTGGTCAGAATATCAGGCCTTACTCCCCATGGTTGTAGGGTTTATCACCCACATGCGTACTTGTTCTCTAGGCGACCAAGTGTCTTTATAGTGTGAGCGAGGAGAGCGGAAAGACATGAATCATTCCTCACTCACCACCTATCATCCTTGGGGGCTCTATTTTGTTGGACAACGGGTGGAAGGCTCTGCTCTGATGGAAGCGAGGTGAAACAGAATTCTTCAGTCGATACCTGCTTGTTGGCCAATTCCAACAATTTCCCTAGGGTCTTCAGTCATTGAAGCCCTAAACTATACCGAAATGGACCTTCCTTCAATCCTTGGACAAGAACTACAAGTGCTACTATGGGTTCCAGATCCCAAAGTTTCAACATCTCCTTCTGGAATCAAGTATTGAACGAGCAAAGACTCCCGTTCTGACTTTGCCTTATCTTCATAAGGTCTTGTGAACTCTTTCAGGGCTTCTAAGCATTGAAAAACTACGTCACCAACAACCTCATGCATACATATACATATACATATATATCTATATATATATATATATATAGATAGTCCTTTCTTTTCATGGCCTTTTCAGAAATAGAATTCATGGAAGTCAACGGCATGTACGTCTCTCCTCAATTGGTGCAAGGGAGAGAAAGATCGGCAGCTGGAAAATCCTTCACTTCACACGAATCTGTCGCTGTCATCGTTAACTGAAGAAAAGGACGACCGAGTCGTCGTTTATCACTCACACTTGTTCTCATTCATTCACACCAACAGTTGTCTGATAAAGATGTTCCCACAGGAGAAGTGTTCATGGAGTTTTGTATGGATTACTGATGCTCCGCAAAAAATATTTACTTATAAAATAATATAATGTGTCTAATTTATGGTAAATGAAATTTATTTAATATATTGTCATTAAGAAAAAAATAATACAGATTGAAATGGGGGAAGTCTGCA
>NEWO01000032.1:1982529-1995519 GCA_003013225.1 Phalaenopsis aphrodite | reverse complement strand
GATTGAGTAGCCAAGCCATGGGCTCATTTATGTCAATACCCAGAAAATTCTATAACACCTCTATTAAAGCAGGGGTAATCATCTAATTACACATATTGAACTCCCTTGGTCTATAAACAGGGGACCATTCCATGAATAAAATATTACAATTATTGTGAACTCTCTCTCTCTCTCTCTCTCTCTCTCTCTCTCTCTCTTATTTTATACTCTATTCCTTAGGTGTGACTCAAACAAATTCAGATTCAACAAAACCAAATACTCATGAAAGCGATTTTTAGATACAAAAGACTAATTAGAGCAACATGGATTCTATTTGATATTGCACTCATAGTGGTTTTCGTGAGTAAAACTTAAGAAGTTGCATGTTAGATGCTGCAAATATAACATTGAACTACTTCTAATGGCTATATGAATATATACAGCCAAATAAATCTATTACAAGAGTTTAGGATATTGACCAAATATTCATTCTTATAACTCGAGTGTTGAAGTTAAAAAATAATCAAATTCATTAACAAAAATTGTGGTCAATAGTTCAATAGTAAATTGTGAACCTCATGAACCTTCTCACTTAAGTATTGACTTTCAAGTTAACATCGAGTAAGCTCAAATTGTGCGGAATAGAATAGACAGCAGAAAAATTCAATCTATAATACATCATTCTGAAGGTGATGAGATCCGTCCAACTTTTCTTAGAAGAACAACATTTATTTAAATACCAATTAGTCTTCAACAACATTTGAAATTTCAAAATCAAATAAATGAAGGAGAAATTTCATTTTCATTTAAGGTGATTGTCTAAGGGCACCATTTTCTACTCAATTCATGGGAAAAAATTTGCGTACGTCAAACGTACGCAGAGATGGGTACATAATAGGGTACACGGGGGTTATATGGAGATTACAAGGGGTTTATAACCCCATTGTACCTCCCGTGTAACTTTGGTGTAACCCCGCTGTAACCTTGTAATCTCAATGGATAAAATAAAAGCGCGGGTTACAGCGGGGTTACACGGGAGGTACAACGGGGTTATAACCCCTTTGTAATCCCCATATAACCCCCGTGTACCCTATTATGTACCCATCTTTGCGTACCCCTTGACGTACGCAAATTTTTTCCCAATTCATGAGTTGTCCAAACTCAATTCACAGTAGACTAAAGTTGAACTTGAATGCATTATTAAATTAATGAATAAGATCTACTATTAGTGTTGTTTGGATGCAATATCTATGATGCATGTATTTTCAATATGTAATGTAGATTACATATCTTGCATTTATATATTTGATATGATTTATTTACTTGTAAGATAAATTCACAAAATAATTTTTATTTTGTTTGGGGCGTGGGGGCATGTACATACATATCACCGGATTCTTATGTATGTATTTATACATCTAACTCCTAATGTTCATCTTTTATATCTCATCGAAATACTGTCATATTAGTTTTTAAGAAGTGAAATATATCTTTTCATGCATAGAAGGAACTATATTCCAAGGCGGCTATTAAACCAGATCAGACAAGATAAATTGACTAAATGTGTCAAGTTATTTGAAAAATCTTAAAGCAAAATAATGACAGATTAAAAGCTGAATGACTTCTTAGTTATGGAGGAACTCGGTCAAGTTGACTGCATAAAAGTTTAGCAGCCCCAATAGAAATGAACATGATGTTGCCAAGTTCTCATGCATTTCATTTGAATTCGTCATCACCTTCAATGTAGAAGGAAAGAAAGTTCACTCTTGAAATTAATATTTGTTGAACTTGAAAGTAAGACTTAGCTTTTGGATAAAATTCAAAGAAGAATTATGTGACAACATTAAGGGTCCGTTTGGGGCAGCTTATTTGGTACGATGACATTTTGAAAATACACTTAAGTTGTTTGGGTAAACAGCGTTTTGACAGCTTATGCGTTTTCAAAATGCTGAAAACAGCGTTTTCACACCGCGTTTGTCTAGGTGCGGTGACAGCTTTCTGACTGCAGTCTGACTTTTCCAAAAAAAATAAAAATTTGTAATAGCTTCCGCACCTAACTTATCAGCTGATTATTTTTAATCAGCTTATCAATAGATTATTCAATAAGCTACATCTGCCCCAAACAGACTCTAAGCTTCGAGAAAAGATGCGGGTATTGGGAGGGTCGGGCTTATTCGGGTTTTGACCAGTCATAACGGCTCAGATCGAGCTTATTCGGCTTTTGACCAGTCAAAGTGGCTTGGACCGGGCTTGAAATCGACTTCAATTTAGAATTTCATAGCCAGAACCCCCACTAAATGAAAATATAGGCTAAAAATTTTATATTTGAAAGATATTTCTAACTTTTAAAAGATGTTAAGATTTAAATATGTAAATACATGGGAATAAATAGTATGCCCGTATAAATTTAAAGTTTAGAAGCTAAACGTAAATGGAAAGAGTTGAATGGCATGCATGTAAATTTGAAGTTCAAGTGATTAAGTGGTATTTATATGTATTTAGAGATGAAGATTGGGTGTTAAATATGTAGATACATAAGAATTGAATGTTTGGTATGTACACATGAAGATTAGCCCTTAAATATGCGTGAATGCGTAAGAATCAAATAGTATGTTCGTAGATATTTAAAGTTTAGTGCTAACATTTTTCTTATGTGCATGTTATGATGGTCTTTAAGACGGCTATATATATTGGGGCCGGATTCCACATGACCGGGTTGGGTTTGGCTACTTCGAGCTTTGACTAAATCAATGCAGGCTTAGGCCGTGTCAGATCCGTCGGCCAAATTTATAATTTTTTATAGTCAAGTCAACCCATGGCTCCACAAGTCCACCTGCCTAATGTCCACATCTATTCATGTCCATCTAGAGATCGGTTGCGAAGAATGTAAATTCCAATTGAATCAAATATTTGAAAAAAAAAAATTAAATTAATTAAATCTCATTTGAATCACATTTCATTTAGGGGTAATCGCTTATGGTTGTTCTTTGGTGTCGCTTCGTGTCTTTCCCTGACCTCCGTTCAATACTTTTAATTAACTTTTTTTCACTTAAAATATAATAAAATTATAAGAAAACACGAAAAAATCTCCCCAATTTAATTTCTTGAAATTCCATGATAGAATAATTTTCTCGACAAATACTATTGATGTTATATGTTATATTATATATATATAGTAAAAAAATGAGTAGAGGCTATTATACGAGCCTCCAACCATTCTTAATGTGTCTAACAGTTCGAGTAACATCTTCTTAAGGTTAACTATGCCAGAGAAAATTCAAACCCCCCAACTTTAGAGGTCTTATACTGTGGATGCCAACAAGCTGGGCTACTTGGCGCGCACACACACACACAAATATATAAATTCAATTTGTCAAAGTCTTGTTGAGTCTTGTCAAGTTATCATATTATCATTCTTAGCTATTCTTGCGGAGTAATAATCATGAATCTTAATGCCTTCTAAGAGAAGGTCCAATTTTTTAAAAGTTAAATTTCTATCAAGCTGCTTTTTGAAGAAATTTCTCCCCTTGGAGGCTTTTTTTTTAATATATATAAAAAAATGAAAATATTTGTTATATAATATGTTTTATTATAAATAATTTATATATTAATTTATATTAAGTTCATTATAAATAAATTATTTTAATATTTTTACTTTAATGAAAATATTAAATTTGTTAATTATTTATTAAATTAATTAATATTTAATTAATGTTAAATTAATCCAAAAAGTATAATTGAGCAACATAAATTAACTAACAATATATGAAATTCATAAAAAATATACTCATAACATTATGTTTATAACAAAAAATTATCTTCTACGTCGGGTGGATTGAAGCTGGAGCACGGTGTACACCGAGATGATGGTCACAGTGGTCAATGTTCGTCAAAACTTTCTTCAATACCATCGGCTTCAGTTACTTTATTGTAGCTTGCCATGACATCCTCCATTGATTATAGGGACACATTTTTGTTACAAAATTAGTTGCGACATCCATAAGAGGAATTTCAAGAACATCAGTTGCGACGTCCACTGTTTTGATATATACTCGGCTCAAGCGTCAGTCCACCCCACGTAGAAGATGGTTTTTTTTTTTGTAAATATGATGTTTTGAGAATATTTTCATTTTTATAGAAACGCCCTCCTTCGGGGTGTCTATGCTTCTTATATATGTACACACACACACACACACACACACACACACACACACACACACCCATAAACTATTTATAAAGGTGCTTGTGTTAAAAATTTGGCCTAAAAGAAGTAACATTAGGATACAAATGACGTGAAATAGTTTTTTAGCAAAAGAATTGACTAAAATGCATAACATATGTCTAAGTTATAATGCATATGCATAACATATGTGATAATGCATAACATATGTCTAAGTTATACACTTCTAATATTTTCTTCCTCAATGAAAATTTTAAGAGGCTTTTTCAAAATACTAAATTTGATTATTATTCATGCTTTGCATGAATTCAAAAGTGTTTAACATCACCCCACCCCAATTTAGCTCCTAAGCTTGGTTTGGGTTAAGAAAAAAACTAATTAATTTGGAGTACAAAGGCCATAAAATAATCCAATCTTTACCTTCATGAGCTTCATGGCAAGCCAAAGTAAAAAATCTTTGATGATGTAAATGGTTTGTATAATGGGTTGGTTATGCCACAAAATTAATATCAATTGCTTGAACAAGAAAAATTGATTTAGCACCAAATAAATAAAAAAATAAAGAACAATTCATTCCAAAAGTTAGTTATAATTCAAAAATTTAGAAAAAGATAATGACTAGTCAAAAATAAAAATACCACTTATATTGATTATTATGCCTACAATGATGTCATGAATTTCTATCCTTGAAGTAAATATGGCCATACCAATTTTGGCCCCTTCTACTAATTTAATTTATGAAAATGTATACTAACAAGTACTTGTTATCTCCTATGACATCTTTATAAGTTGATAACCCATCTTGAATGTTATAGGGTGAGTTGCAAACTCTAGTGTACTATAAAAATGGTAAGGGAAGAGTGTGTGGATAAAAACTATCATAAGAACCTAATATTTGTTTGGTGATGACTAAATAGAGTATAAAGATTCATTTTTTTATTAGACAATATAATATCTTCTAAAAATATTGGTGAATAAAAATTTAAGTAGTGTTAAGAGAAAAGAATACATAATAGGTTGACCAACATTAACCTTGATATGAAAGATCAATCAACCATAAATGAGGTTAATAAAATTTATACCTCTTGAATACAAAAATATCTAGGAAACACACCCAAGGAATGAAACATTCTGCTAGGAAGTGAATATAAGAGACAGAGAGAGAGAGAGAGCAGTAGTAGACAGAAAAAAGAGCGTCTTATTCATGATTTAAACTCTTTTTTATAGACCTAGCTCCCAATATTACGAAAGTACATATTAGCCCCCTTATTATTAACTTTTAAGGGGGTTTTTTTTGATAATTACAGAGTTATTTGCATATAATAAGACTGATGACAGATTCGATTGATGAGGATTGTTGATCACCTGACAAGCATTGATTTGATAGATATATAGTTTGAAAGAGTGCTCCCCGTCGATCGTCCCAAAGGCCGATTACCGCCCTGCGAGAGTTTCTCCTTGCACCTTTTGTCGATCGTTCAGTCAAGGTGCTTCATTCGCTAATATTCATTCAAAAATGATCGTTGAAGGTTATGCACGATCGTCCACTTCCTTTTCTTGAGCCATCCATCTGCTTTTATATTTATGCTGACATATTTTTATATGCACATTCTCGACCACAACAATCTCTCCACTCATCGACAGCGATACATGGAGTTCTCCTTCCCACTAGCCAACAAGTTGTGTGTGGACAAACACCATTCTTTTATGTCAATGTGGAGGTTCACTGGCTATCTCGGCTCAAACAATATTCAACCAAAGCTTAGTTCTTCAAATGTAGATTTCCTTGATGATGAGGCTTCTTCTTGATACTATACTTTGCATGCCCAAGCTTGAACTGGCTTACCTGGGAAATCATCAATTGAGCTCCAGAGAAAACAAGTTTCAAGTTAGAGTTTTATGGCATGCAAGTGCTTTGGTAATGCAATTTTATTTGCTAAAAAAAATTATGGGTTGTAGCAATTTTTTAGGATTTAATGTGATGTGTTTTGGTGATGCATTTTGATACTTTTGCATAATAATATATTATTAATGGTTTTATGTATTAATTGCTAGTAAGCTTCAACAACAAAATTTGTTTTTTTGTGTTTTTCTTTTGCATGAATAAGTAACTTGTTTGAAAACCTATGTCTCAGTTGATTGATTGATTGAATGATGTTGAGGCTACAAAAAGCCATTCATCTTTTTCTTGCACTTCATATAACAAGTTCAAATTTTTATATTCATGGAGTTGAAATCATTTTGATACCTCAGACAACTAGGGATATGATGATTAATTTTCTACCATCATATTCAACTAACTTGCATGGATGGATTCACCCTTTAAGTGCACCTAAAATATGTCTAATTCTTTTCAATGGGTTAAGATTATGAAAATACAAAAACTATATGGTATAAGTAATATAAAACAAAAGATATAATGGGAAGGGACAACCCCATGACTATGGTAATGATCTCAAATCATCATAAATTAATAAAGATAAAGAAGTAGAATTTCTATTCAATAAAAATATAGAGTTTCTCTTTTGAAAAAAAAAAGGTTGAAAGAACCATTCGATATAGTAAACATTCCATCTATCATATGATTAAGTACTTATCAAAAAAAAAAAAAAAGAATAAAGAAAAATTCTCTATAAGGAAGAAAACACAAATAATGTCTTCAATTTGATTTCAAAATGAAATTTAGATTAACTAAACTACAAGTTAACTAATTTATGCTGATCTATGTATGGTATCAACTTGCTGAAGTCTTATAAGGGATCACCGAGAAGTAAATTTTACATATTTACTTGACAACTAAATATAAAAAAAATTTCTTTATAAGAGATTGCATCGAGATGCTAATTTTTAGATCAAATTGAAAAATGAACTTAAATACATTTGTCAAACTCATATGATAATTAAAGCCATCTTCTAAGAAACTAAAAGAAAATACCAATTCAAATCAAATATCTCTAATTATCCTTCTAATGAGTTCCATGATTTAACCTTATTAATGGTTTTATGTCATAACCCATTCAAATATCTCTAATTTAGTTTTAGTTAACCAAATTGGCTTGATAAATTTAAACTCAATTTCAATATTTCCTAGATTTAGCCTTTAGACTAAACCTATATTTAAAAAAACCTAAACTATAATATAATGTTATCTATCATTGATATTTATTAGCTCCATAAATCATGAAGTTAATCTAAGTAGATTCCTATGTGGATGTTAATTTATAAAGTTCTTTTTTAGAAGCAACTAACCCCCTCAAATATGCTGATTTATCATCTACCATATGACTGAATTACTATAAAGGTCAAGTTCTTGATCTTCTGTAACATTCTCATAGTAAGTAATCCTAGTATTACCATTGTAACCCCAACCTCCTTTAGGCTTGCTTATTTAGGATTAGAAGAAGGGGTGGCGTCAAAGATAGACAGGTTGTTTGAAGGTAGAGGAGGAAAAGTTTTTGAGTTTGGGGCTTCGGATAGAGAGACACTAAGGGCTCGTTTGGCGTAGCGAAACAACTGTGGGGCGTTTTCAAGACATCGACTTCGGTGTTTGTTTTCTTCGTCTTCGCTGCGTTGTGGGACAAGTTAGTTTCCATTTGTATTACACGATGCCCGCGGGTTCGACCCCCTACGTCTCGCGTTCGGAGAAAATTGTTTACGGCTTTGCCCTCCCAGCAGTCGCACGTCTGATGTTATTCGTAGTAGTATTCGCGTCTTATGTCAGGTGTTGATTCTCGGTGTTATACATGGTATTATTCAAGTTGTTATTCGTTGTATTATTCGCATCATTTGCCAGTTGTTGATTCGTATTGTTTTGCGGTGTTATTTGTGGTAGTATTCATGTATTATTGTGATGTTATTCGCGTGGGTTTTTGGTGTTATTGGTGAGTTATGCGGCGTTATTCATGTCTTTTGCCATAGCCGGTGTTATTTATGTTGCTTAGTGGTAGTATTAATGAAAAATTAATTTTATGCTAAAAATGATTACTCTTAATTAAAAGATTATATGATCGGTGTTTATTATTTTGATAATCATGCAAAAAGTTTTCTTGGAAGATTTGCATACATAACACTCAATTTTTATATATTTACATACTTAACACCAACATTTTAATTTTTACATACCTACCACCTTATTTATGCATTCTAAGATATATTTCATTTTTTGAAAAATAAAATGATGATATAAACTTCAAAAATTAGTAATCAAACAGATAATTTAATTTACTACATAATATTTATCTAAGATAATAAGTTAATTTAATTTACTATATAATATTTATGCAGGATAATATTTCTGGTATGTAAATTCCTTTAGTGGTAAACTAATAGCATTGTAATACACAACCAAAAAGATTTTTCATAAAAAAAAAACAGATTTATTAAAGCATTTTTGAAAAAATATCATGTCAAAATTAATAAATTATGATTGCACTAAAAAATTATTAACAAATATTAGTAGATTTATTATAGCTATGACAGTTCTGTCGTAAATAGCGTTACCGCAAAGGAGCATAATGATCATTTATCCAGAAACAACTGCAAAATAGCTGTTTTCAAACACACAAACTAAATAGACAACCAACTCATCTGGATCAGCTGCTCATCAGCAGATTATCAATAATCTGTAGCTGCCCTAAACAGACCCAAAGTGAAGTACTAGGGAGAGGCTCATGAGGGATAAGGAAATTGTTGATCTAAGAAGAAGGAGAGGAGGAGTTCGGTCATGAAGCCATATGTGGATCTCTGGTAGGGGATAAGTGTTTTTTGATTTGACGGGGAGGGGCAGGATTTTTTAGGACAGGAGTGGGATTAGGAGGTAGGATAGGAGATTGTTTTCTAAAGCATGTATGAGGAAGACCAATAGGTCTTCTACTTCTGCTCCAGCCACGTATAGTTAGGATGGGTGGGGGATTGGTAATTAGGCATCTTAGGTCATGAAGGAGGATCGTGCATTGCATGTTGAACATGGAGGAGGCTTCCATTCTTAGATTATATGTTGGATGACATCTTTCCCATTGAAATTAATGGTGATCGAATCAGGGAAGGTTGAATGCATTTTGATTTGAATACTAACTCTCACAAAGGTATGACATGACCCTTTTGCTCTCAGAGTACCGACCATGCTGATAATTTTGAAGATGAACCATTTTCTGTCCAGCAATAGAGAGGGAGGTTTCAGAGACATCAGTGAAATCTTGTTTAACAGGTTCAAAGTACAAAGTGCAACATTTAAAAAAAAATCCATTTATAATGAATGTTGACTGCATTTAAGTTGAATGAACTAAAAAATAAACAATTAAATAAGGGATAATGAAACAGTAGTTTAAAATAAAACACTCTACAACCAAATAATCAGGATTTTAGTAAGCAATGAGTGTGAAAGATGACAGTTTTAATATGCTTTCAAAGATTAGACAGATGGTACTATGTTGAAGTACTTGAGTGTTAGACAAGTAGTTATGATTACCCTGAATGGGAAAATCAGCTAGCACTTTGTGCTAAGTCAGGTCTTATAACAAAAGCAAGCTTAAGATTTTCAGAAACTATTCATTGAATATTGCACACTTTCATACTCAACGATTTTCCTTTGAGAGTTCTTCCTTCGCATACTAAAGTTAGTCTGGATTTCTCTCACAAAAAACTGACCCAATCAGAAAACAAGACTGTAAAAATCTTTTCACTTTAGTACTGAAATGCTACGAAAACAAAGTGCCAGTATCAAAATTTAAGTTTTCTTCTCTTCCCCGTACAATTGAAGCATAAACTCAAAGGAAAGAAGAACACGCAACAAGATCAGTTAAAGAGCTGAAGTTGGTGAAAAAAATGAAATTAAGAAATGAGAACAGTGGCAAAGAAGTTCAGAGATTTACACTAAAAGAAGAGGTACATGCGTTAAGTTTTTTATCAGGTCAATTATACACTAAGCATACAAGGACAAGGATCAGAACACAGCTCTCAGCATCCATTAATGTTTCATAGAGGAAGTGAAACTATGGAGGCCTAAGAATTTCAACATTGAAATCATACAGCAGCAGGTTAAAAAGCTTTTTCTATTTCTTGCTAAAAAAGTTTCTGAGCATCCCCTTTTCTAGTCTCTCCAAAAGCTTCTTTGATCCGGGCACATCCAGCACTTTAAGCTTCTTCAGGTACCCAATTGCACCATGAGAAATCATTATCTTCTTCGACTTCGTGCTGGAAGACAATGTCAAGAGGCAGGATACCGCATACTTCTTTGCCGTATTCACTGGACTGGGGTCAAGCAGCTGAACCAAGCTTGGTACACTCTTCTCATCCTTCTTCACATCTTGACAAATTGGCCGATAGCTCATCAATGTAGCAATTGCCTGCGCAGCAACCTCCCTCACTCCATTAGACTTGGCCTCCAACAACTTTATAAGAAGTGTAACACATCCATACTCCCATATCATTCTTTTCATTTCAAAGGAACCAGATATCCTACATATTGCCGATGCTGCAGCCTGCTGCGCACCAAAAGATCCATCCTTCAGTACATGAATTAGCCTTGGCAGAAGTCCAAGAGAGGGCAGACTATCCGTTGAGACTGAAGCCAAAAGATTTCTCAGAGCAGAAACCGCTGATTCCTGTGGAAGAGGACCATCAATATAGTCCAACAGGCTTTGAATTCCACCCTCAGACACAATTGACTTTCTCAAGCTATTACAACCAGAAGACAAGTTCTGCAAGCACTCAGCTGCATACTCCTTTGCACCCAAAACAGCGCCACAGTTGAGAATATTGATCATGACTCTGATAGCTCCTTCATCGATGAGACTCTGTCGCAATTCCACCACCGCAGAGAGGTTCTTTATGGTGCCGGCAGCGGCCAGTTGTGTAAATGAATCCCCATTCTGGCAAACCTCAATCAAAGGCTGGATACCCCCATCACCAGCTATGGCTCTAGCCGTATCTACAGACATAGATAGCCTCTGCAAGGATATCACCGCCTTCTCCCTTCCCACAAGGCTACCAGATTCCACAACTCTTATCAACGGTGGCAGGACAGCTTCAGAGACAAGCAAACCGTCGCAATTTCCAGATTCCGCAAGAAAACAGACTACTGTGGCGGTCTTCTCCCTGATCTTTAATGATGTAGAGGAAAGAAGCTGAACTAGTGCTGCGATGCTGCTACGACCTAAAGCGGCCACCACAGTTTTCTCATCCTCCCGCATCACCTCAAGCAACCCATCAACAGCGCGGGTCTTCGCTTCTGCGTCCCCAATTTGTAATCTTGCTAGCAATTCCCTGATCTTTGATTCAGGGGAAGCGCCGTCGGGGCACAGGGGGACGGCGGCTTCACCGAGAACTCCCGATTTGATGAGAAGCCGGCAATCGCGGAGATTGAGCTCAAGCTTACCGGACAGAACATCGAGGTCGCTCTGCATCTGGAGCTTTCCGACCGATGGGTCAACTCCAGAAACTCGGTCGGCCAATTCAATGACTTCGGCTAGGGTCGCAGCAACAGACTGAAGCTGCTCGACGCAAAGAGCGTTCTTTGCGAAAAACGGGTGGCTCGAAAGGTCGGAGAGGCATCCCGGGATGAGGTCTAGTTTAGTAGAAACGGATTTCCAGCGGCTGGCGAAGCCCCGCACGCTGCTGGAGGCGGCGGACTGCGACTTTGAGAGAGCAGAAGGGAGAAGGAGGTTGGCGCGAGCAAGCCAGTGCTCGGCGGATAGTTCGACCTGGTCTTCCACCATGGCGACGGCTGCAGCAGTCGGCGGAAGGCCAGAGACAGATAAAGATTAAAGCTTTTTGAGGGGGAAATAAAAAAAAAAAAACAGCTTTTTGAGATCTCCTGGTGAGATTGAAATTGACGATTGAATTAACAGTAAAGAAAGCAGAAAAGCGCGGAGCTGGTTGGCGGCCACCAGCTTCTCCGGCGAATAAGTAAATAGCATCGAAAGCGACGGAAGCGAGAAGAAGACGAGACTTAGCGAAAGTGGAAAACTGCTAATTAATATTTTAGAAATGGCTTACGGCAAAGTTCCATTTAGCTCCATCGCCACCCATCAATGGCGTAAAAGAGTCGGCAGAGCCTAATTGCGTTGGTTCGGGTGCAGGTGTGGCCAAGGATTAAAATGTTTCATGAAAAATGTAGCTTTAAAATCACTTTAATAAGTTTATAACGATCAGAATGTAATACTTAATTAATTATCTATATATTTAAGATATCTCATAATAACTTGAGTATTTTTTAAATCTTATTTTGAATAAAAATAATATAAAAACAATTTATAGAATTCAAAAATCAAAATTACCGTTTGAGACTCCACAGAAGTATTGAAATACGTGGACGAAAGTGCCCCTTGTCTGGCTCGGTGTATTTTGAAAATGAACCGGGGAGTGTGGGTAAATTAGTCACTCTCTCAAAAGCTCCGGCAGATGGCGGCCGGAAGACAGCTGCTTCGTCTCTAAAAGTGATTGTAGGAAAGCCAATCGTCAAGAGAAAGTTCTCAGAACACCTCCGCTGATCTGCTTTCCTTGGCTTTCAAAAGCTTTGTAATGATTCCTTTCCTTTCTACTTTGCTTTAGAAAAAAGAGAAAAAGGAGACGACATCATAAGAAGGAAAGCAAGCGAAAATGAAGCTCAGCTCTTGCACAGTATGCACAGAGGAAGATAGAGAGAGAGAGAGAGAGTTAGCATTAACTGGATGAAGGAAGAGAGAGAGAGATGAACCTTCTCCTTCGAGCGATGGAGCTCTGTTCTTACTCGAGAATGAGCACGGATCTCTCGGCTTCAAAAAGGGAATTCCTTTTAAGAAGTTGCAGAGTTTAATGATTGTGGGATTATAGATCGGACGGTTGGGTTTATC
>NEWO01000032.1:1931666-1943853 GCA_003013225.1 Phalaenopsis aphrodite | reverse complement strand
TGTGTTGTATGTAAAATTTAATTAAAAATTTTCCCTTATATAAAAACGCGGCAATAAACATTTTATAAAACGCCAATTTAGCCACGATCAGTACCACAAATAGAATAGAAAGTTTTATCAATCGTAAAACAAGATTATATTTTGATTCCTTAAATTCTCCATTTAATCATGCTCCTAATCCCCATTTCATTAATTAATATGCTCCTTTAAAAAGTTTGCCTAAAATGATTTTACCCCCAAACACTATTGACGACTAAACATGAAATGACACGTCCCAATTAAGGCAAAATTTTAAAAATAATATTATTTAATTATTTCGATCCCCATTGTGATTTTCTTTTGGAAGCAAAATATTTATTTAATTATTCTTTTAAATTATTTAATTTAACAAATAAATTAAATTATATAAAATTTTAAATTTAATAAATATTATAATCTCAATGCTAATTTGTACATATATTTAATTTTTAAAAATGTTAAAAATAAAACTCTAAAAAATATTATTTTCTAAATGTTACCATGTAAAATTTGCAAAAATATTCACCTTCTCGAAATTATATTTATAATTATAATATAATTTTTGAAAACTGAAAAAAATTTAAATTATTATTAATTAATTAATCTTTCAATGTAAATTTATATTATAATATTAATTTGTAATTTTTATTAACTTTTTTTTAAAATTGAGATAATAATATTTGTTTAATTTTATAAAACTTTAATTTATTTATTAAATTAAATTAAATTAAGTAATTAAAAGAATAATTAAACACACTATACCTTAAAAAAATCATTATGAGGCTCAAACGCAAATCATAAATTTCAGAGCCTTGAACTCTAATAACTACCGAGCCAAATATATTTAATATAACAATTTTTTAATATAATACTAATAATATAACTATTCTCAGTAAATTTTTTTTAATTAAACCACCTCAACAGGCTGATTTTACTCACTGACATGACAGAAAAATCATACCAAGAGCATTTTGCATGACAAAAATAAAATCATATCAAGAGTGATTTTGCAAAGCTATTTTGCATCATGACAATATCGTTCTAACGATTTTATCTATTTAAAATATTTTACATTTTTAACATTTATTTAAAATAAAATTTATAAAAAAAGCATTATTTTTCAATTTTGCCCCCTCCACGATAATGATGCCAAAAGTAACGCTTTTAAAATTCAAACTTTTGAAATCTGAATTCAGTTTTGTTCGATTGTTTTCCCTCTTGAGGGTTGTATCCGATGTCAAGGTAGTGCTCGGACTGTCCCTTGTAACATTTTCATGTTACATATGAAACTCACATATGTAACATGTTCAGAACACGTTAATGTATCCGAAAATTGATTTTAACTTTGACTCACATATGAAACTCGAGTAAAAAAAAAACACATTAATGTACGAGGAACCAAGAGCCATGAGGGCTCTGCTACTTGGTTTCAACAATCCAAATAAGCAGCATCGGTTTCAACAATCCAAATAAGCAGCATCCCTAGTTAGGGGTTCAGTATAGAAGTCATTCTGCCGCCCAGAATCAGAAGAACTTTACTGATCTTAAAGCGAACAAACGAGCATTAATACGTACACATATACATACATACATATAAAGTTTTAACCAAGCAAACAGGCTTTCAGATCCTTTAATAACATTGACATTGATTGCAGTTTGCGATTGGAAGTGACCCCGAAACATTAAAAAAAATATAAAGCTCTGTAAATTATCCACCCAATATACTGGCGCTGCAGTCAGTTGTAGGCACAATTACAAACACAGTTCGTTCTACAGATATTCATCAGGAAAAGATGATGCCCTTACAGCACCATATATATATTTATGACCTCTTCTTCCTCTTGTTCTCGCGTTTTTTCTCAGAGTTCTTCACCTAAAAAGATGGCAAAACAAGGAATAAATCATAAGACAATTTGAATATCAATCAATTATGTATCAGAAAACCAGATGTAATTCATATTTACCATGATAATAAGGATGCGGACAAGGACCGCAACGAAATCAGTAAAGAGAGTCAGAGCATGCTTCACGTAGTCTAGGTCGCCATGATGGGCCTTCTCAATGATCTCTTGTGTATCAAACACAATGTATCCGAGAAAAATAAGCAGACCAAGATATAGCTGCAATGGTGATCACAGCAGATAATATTTTAACAAAGTAATTAAAAAAAAAAGGATCATTCCACAAGTTTTGATCTCTAAGTTCATGATTTCTGCATACCTCGACATTGAACATGGAAGCACTGGCGCCGAAGATGTATGATGCAAACCTCAACCAGAAGAGAATTGAAAAGCCAGCGGACAGCAGGCCACCAAGGTAAAGGAACTCCCTGCGCTTTGACACAATGGCTGCTCCTGAGAAGCACGCAAATCCTAAAGAAGTCCCAACAAATCCCATTACCAATATCCTGCAATGGGAGGAACCCACAGTGAGTGTGATGCCAGTGTTGGCAATTTGAAGGGGAATGTTTTTTTCTGCTTTACTTTATAACGCAATATACAACAACAACAACAATAATAACAATAACAAACCTTTCTCATAAATCCTTTTTCTACATTGTGTCCTGTTGAGTGCCATATTTTCCTTTAATTCAAATAGAATTAATATCATTTTTTAACTCCACAAAGAAAAGTAATTTTTAGCCATTAGATGATCAATTTAATTTTTACATAGTACTAAATAATGAGCGTCCATCTCGCAAATGTGCAATAGTTCTAATACATTTCTCATTGAAAATGGTCAAAGAAAAATAACACAATATTTTTTGCTATTTTAGAATGCAGCAGAATTATCACCATATATTTTGTTAAAAATATTATTACAAATGAGCAATGTTCTCTCTAAATGTATTTTTCTTTTTCAAGTTGTTAACAATACTTTGAATGCTAACTTCTCTCTTTAGAAAACTTTTTCGTAACTTTTGTATTAAGTTCTGTCTCATTTAGAATAGTCTCTATAACAAATTTTATCACATCGGAGCACATAGATGAGGAATTGCTTCAGTAAATTTTTATTTCCAATGAATTTGAAATGTTAATAACTCTACAAACGATAATGAAATTGTCCCATTGAAAACTAGTAAATATTGGAATAAAGTTTGTAATGAAAGGGTATGATATTTTTTTCCTTGATCTAAAGTACAAATAGCATCTTAATTATTAGGATTATTTAATTTATTTTAGCTTGAGTTCTCCATTAACTATATTTCATTTTCAACAGAGTTTAGCTATCCCACCGATATTATAAAAGCCCTGTGAATCCCACAAGTAATTATCTGGAAAGTTCAAAGGAGTGTATTATTGCGAATACATGCAGCCAAAGCAGGTAATTTAATCAATCTTATGTTTTAATTTGAATATATGGGCGGGTATTATTTGAACCTTACTATACTAAACATTAGCTGTCTTGTAAGGTAAAAAGTTAAAAGTATTTGCTTCAATAATAAGATTTTCAGATTAAGAGAACATTAGATGAGGGAATAATCAATCAAAGAATTTTTCCTTCAATGGTTTGTAATCACCCATTATGCCCGTGGCTAGCCTATCAGAACAATTTAATCTTTTACTATTATCATTATTATTAGGTATAAATAGGATTATTATCTTTAGGGGTTAGCTTTGTACAAGAGATTGAGTTGTCTATCTTATATTTAGGATTTGGGAGGAATTTCCTACCTCTCGAATTCTAAGAATTGGGAAAGAACGCCTACCTCTCAAATTATAGGTGCCGATCATTTATATATGTGAGTTATTAGTATCGTATTGTTTTCATTCGGTGTTTGGGAAATAAATTTGTGTTTGCCCTAACTTTTGCTTTTGACGTTAGATCATATTAAAGCAAAGTTTTGGAAATTGGATTGTGAAGGAAAATACCAATGGCGGGATCACGACGTTCAAGCGCATTGAAGGAGTGACGGTTCTCACATACAGTGATGGGACCTGCCTCTCAAATTGTTGGTGCTGATCATTTATATATGTGAGTTATTAGTATGGTATTGTTTTCATTTGGTGTTTGGGAAATAAAATTTGTGTTTGCCCTAACTTTTGCTTTTTACGTTGGATCGTATCAAAGCAAAGTTTTGGGAATTGGATTGCAAAGGAAAATACCAATGGCAGGATCACGACGTTCAAGCGCATTGAAGGATCGACGATTCTCACATACAGTGATGGGACCTGCAACAGGAAAGTGGCGTCAAAGACAGAGAGGCGGCATAAAGCACCTGAAACTCCATCTTCCTCCAACTTAGCCGTGCAATAAAGACAAAACTGGACACTCCTTTCTTCTCCTCTTGTTGCGTCCAAACGATACAAACACAATCAAAACTTGTCGAGAAGATATGAAATGAGTTCCACACCTTCTAGATCAAAAACAACAATCGCGATCGCTGCGTAAAGGAGTTCTATGTCGAATATGCATAAAGGAATTTGTAAAGCGGTGTCCAAGTTCCACGTGATTTTCAAGCGCCAAACCACATACATTAATATTCCGGGATCACAACATCTAGAGTTCTACGCAAATCGAAACCACATACAAAAATTCCAAAGCTCATGATTCAGCGTAAAGGAGTTCTAAAACTGTACAAGCAATAATAATAACTAAGAAAGTAGATGATTTAGATATGAAATCAGAGAAAGAGATGAATCAACCTAAATCTGAGATGAAAGAAAAGTTCACCACCACAGAAAATAGGTTTTCCTCCATGCAAAACCGAATGGAGAGACACCTTGAGAGATTTTCTTTCATGAAAAACCGAATGAAGGACGATTTAAAAGTCTTAAGAAGATAATAAAGAGGCACATTAAGATGCAATTCAAGACCCCACCGATAGCTCAATCTGCAAACCCTAACCCAAAAGTTGAATGTTCGTGCCCTGATCGAAAGGAAAAGAGATCAAGCATGAGGAACATTTGGAAAAGAATATCCACCATAAAGAACTTCTCTCTAGGATTCCAATGGGAGGTGGATTAAAGATTTTTTTGGTGTTATGCAAGGAATTGGGAGGAGCACAAAGAAGGAAGAGAGAAACTGAAATGAGGGTATATCTACTATCAAAGGAGAAAATTTCACGCTAGATACATTAGAAGAAACACCAGAGAGAAAAAAACTAGGTTGGTCATGCTAGGGTTAGGAAGTTGGATATATCGATGTTCGAAGAGTTTCGCACTAAATACATCAGAAGAAACACCAGAGAGAACAAATTAGGTTGGTCATGCTAGGGTTAGGAAGTTGAATATGTCGATCTTTGGGAGCGAAGACACGTGTGTAACTGTAACCCAAAAGTTGAATGTTCGTCCCCTGATCGAAAGTAAAAGTAATCAAGCGTGAGGAACATTTGGAAAAGAATATCCACCATAAAGAACTTCCCTCTAGGACTCTAATGGGAGGTGGATTAAAGATTTTTTAGGTGTTATGCAAGGAATTGGGAGGAGCACAAAGAAGGAAGAGAGAAACTGAAATGAGGGTATATCTACTATCAAAGGAGAGAGTTTCACGCTAGATACATTAGAAGAAACACCAGAAAGAAAAAAAACTAGGTTGGTCATGCTATGGTTAGGAAGTTGGATATATCGATCTTCGAAGAGTTTCACAATAAATACATCAGAAGAAACACCAGAGAGAAAAAAATTAGGTTGGTCATGTTAGGGTTAGGAAGTTGAATATGTCGATCTTTGGGAGCGAAGACACATGTGTATAACTGTAACCTAAAAGTTGAATGTTCGTTCCCTGATCAAAAATAAAAGTGATCAAGCGTGAGGAACATTTGGAAAAGAATATCCACCATAAGAACTTCCCTCTAGGACTCTAATGGGAGATGAATTAAAGATTTTTGAGGTGTTATGCAAGGAATTGGGAGAGAAGCACAAAGAAGAAAGAGAGAAGCTTAATTTTTGTGTAGCAAGGGTATTGAAATAAGTAATCACTTAGACCGAAGGTATAAATATTAAAATTTAAGTAATAGGTCATTAATTTCAACAATTGAGAATAATAAACAAAAAAGGGTCAACATGCATGTTTACTATATCATGGAGATCAATCATGTGTGCTTGAATAATATGCTTATTCCATTTGAACAAAATATGAGAGGCACGTACTTTTATAAAGTTGGTGTGACATTCTTGTGTAGAGAAAAAGTTCAAAAATCTAAATTATTTTGTTAATTGATAGAAGATGCATATGATTTTTTAATGTATGGTTAACTCTTTAGCACATCCAAAACCTTAAAAGATGTTTGCACACCCCCTTTCACTTACCCAGTTACCCCATAGGATTCCATTTCAATGTGAGGATGATTATTGGATATGTGATGTTTGCTTGATTAACTATTTTTCATAATAGGACATTTCAATAATACAGTTAGTTATTATCTTCATCTATTGTTTTTAACAAGAATGAATTTTCAAAGTTGTTTTTCAAGTGCATTTAAAAATATTTTGAGTTGCTATATTCATCTATTATTTTTAACAAGACCAATAAATTTCTCAATAATTTCTACAAGTCACTTAGGATTAGATGGCACCATGTTGAACCAATTAATCACCTTCAAAATAATAATAGATTGGCAAACAAAAACGGTACATAAGGAAATGGATTGTATGTTAAGGAGTCGCATAATTTACAAAACCCTAAGACATGGAAAGAGTGCCTTCCAGGCATATAGATTACCTTGAATTGCATCATCTATTAGTCAATATTAAATCACCATTTTTGAGGTGCTTGAAGTGTGCCTTCCACAAAGCTCTTTTGACATAAAAAAATTTCAGTTTGCACCAGGTAGAATGATAATAAGTAAATGTGGGAGCTAAGGAAGGCGCCATGATTATCACATGTAACAAACAGAACAATTATCGAAGAGAATTCTCAAGAACCAACAGGGAGGTGGAAGGAAAGTCATAAGAAACATATGATTCAACATGTCAAACAAGTTCAATTAGATTTTCTAACAATGTGATCAAATTTAGTTAAATTAAGAGAAAGATAGAAATAAAATCAATAGAAAAAAGATAAAGTTCACTTTTTTAAGTAAATTTGTAGAAAATTAATGAAAATGGAATCTGATTATCTCTTGCTTCTTAGATGAGAATCAAGTTAGTTATCAATTGCAAATAATCTAAAGATATTTAAGCAATCAAAGTTAAAATACAAAGATTAAAAAAAAAGGTGATCCTTACAACTAGGGATCTCGACGTTAACCTTCAAGGCATGTTATAGAAGGATTGTACAATAGATATGACAATCACTAAGACTAAAATTCATAGGAGGGGCTAAAGCTAATCGAATAACTGAGCTCTAGGTGGCTATTTCTCAATAAAATACTAAGTTTGACATCCAGACCATAAACCATAGCTAATTAGCAAGACTATAACAAGATGAGGGGAAAGAATAAGAATCTAAAAGCTTCTCAACTACAAACCTAATAATCTCGTATCTAGGACTCTTGAATCATTTAACCTAATCTTCTTTTAATCAAAAAACATTGAGACTTCGATTAATGCTCAAAAGATTCAAAAAGCTTCAACAGTTCTGGTTATATTGCTTCTTATAATTGTTTTGCTAACTCAATAATTACTAGGTTTTTAATGGATAAAATGTGCCAAACATACATTAAATGTTCACCAAAAAATATTAAATTATCATAAACCTCACAATTTTCATAGATATATGGTATTACCTCGGATCAAAGTCAAGAATAACCTCAAAAAGAGGGCCAATAGATGCCCCCTCAAGTACGGATGCGGCCATCAAATAACCAAGCCTCTTCCTCTGCTCAGATAAAATGACAAAAAAATAAAAAAAATAAAAAATCAACAGAAATGAACATCAAAGATGATAAAAAAAAAAATAGAAACAAGATCCAAAAAAGTTTCAAGATGACAATATTACATTTTCGGAGGGAGGGGTGTTCATAACAAATATGATGCCAACAAAACATGCAAGCGTGGTTATGATACCCCCGACGTTGAACAAGATGTGCAAATAAACACCGGCGGCAGAAGCGACGAGAGCAGAGCATAGTGTCAAGTAAACCTGCAAAAAAAAAAAAAAAATCCATAGATTACATCATAAGCGGATACCTCGCCGAAAAAAAAAAAGTCAGAAGAATCAGTCTAATGTTTACAGACTATGCAAACCAAAAGCACGGCACCATTTTGAAAGAAAGAACATTGAAGATAAGACTCAAACAAATATTCTCATGATCTCAATGAATGAATTTAAGAAAAGAAGCGCAGACTGCCAGAGGAGAGAACAATGGGGAAATCATCTATCATTCAATAAACAATAAATTAAATAAAATAAAAACAAGAAAGCCCCGACCNCCCACGTAACTTCTCAATTTGGACAGATTCTTCCGCTCCGCTCCGCTCCGCTCCGCTCCGCTCCGCTCCGCTCCGCTTCGATCCAGCGTCTGTCCCGATATGGTATATGAGCCATACCATAACATGCAGTCATCATTCTTCCTCAGATCCAAAACCACAGCTCTGATACCGGTTGTTGTGGTATATAGAAAAATAAAAGAATGATCTTTAATGAAATCGAAAAATAGAACGAGAAAATTCACACCAGAAAACAGTAACACAGTGGAACATACAAATTTACGTGGTTCGACAAATTATCTAAGTCCACAAAGTTGCAGAAGATTTTACTACTTGAGGAATTTACACCAGTCGATCGTCTTGACTTACAAGGGAATCTCTTACTCGTTGCTATCTCTTCCTCTCTCTCTCTCTCTACATCGAGATGCACCGAAGAAGATAAACTTACAAGGGAAATAAACTCAATTTCTCTTCTGCCACAAGCCACCAAGAAGAAGCCAAGGGAGAACAATCTTCTTCTTCTTCTTTCTTCTTCCTTCTGCTACAAGAAACTACTGCTTGCACTTCCCTTCCTCTATCTCAAGGAAGCCTGAAGAAAAACACAAAAAAGGGTCGTGCTTTAAAAAACTAAAGGAGCCCAGCGATGCCTTTTATTGCGAACAGGAAGGGAGTGTTGACCTCATTTTGAGGTCTTCTTTTCCCTTCCCTATATACCCTAAGATCTAGCCTTAGGATTTCTCTATTTTGACTCTTCTATAGGACTAGACTGTGATCTACACCACTTAGACATTCGAGCTACTTCTTAGCTTTTTGAAGTTTCATATGAGCGGTTTCAGATCCTCAACATTCGATTGAGTTGATTGAAAAGCCGACATATTGAAGCTCAAATTGAACTCCTATAGAAAGTTGAAAGACATAGGTGGACCCTACAACGTTCGATGTTTGGTTTTCTGCCGAGAGCAATATGCTTGACTTTGGTTGTCGTTTATGCGAGGATCGGTCATCGATATATTCGTTAAATGACGATTTTACATAGGATAGATACCCACATTTATATAATTTCACGCACTACAAATAACATTCACACCGAGATTTTTAAACAATAAATATTATAAAAAAAATTAAAAATCTCTATATAAATGCACACATCCATCCACTTTGTCCTTTCTTTCTAATTCACATATCATACTTTGGATGATCCATCTTGATTATACTCTATTCTTAGATTCACTCAAATTTGGCCATAAAAATCCTTTTTATAATCTTATTAATCCATTTCAAATTTTCAAATCTAAGCCAAATTCTAATATCTTTGACTTCACCAAATTTTGAATAAATTTGGACTTTTCTTGGAACCACATATTTTGATGAACTTACTTGAGCATTGCAATAATTGTTTGAGTCACTTTGAACACCTTGAAGATCACATTTTGAGTTATTTGAAGCTTCTCCAAGAAGCTTCCTCCTTGGCACCAATAATTGTACATTTGGATTACAAGCTAGCGCAGGCTCATTTGTTGGCTTCCAAAACAAGCTACCACTAGCATCTCCCCTGGCTATAAATAGCCACTTATTTCTTCAAAAACCGAGAGGCTGGCTTCTTCCCATGCCAACCCCAATTAATTTTTCCTTTCTCTTCTTTTTTTCCCGCTCAATTCTTCTTCCCTGCTTCTTTTTTTTTTTCTTTTCGCTGGGCTCGATCATTCTTCTCAAGAAAACCCTCTCTAAAAAATCCAATGCTTCTTCCCCGCACCCACGATCTCAGCTGCAGATACAGAGAATTAAGTTGTAGAGGAGATAATAAGTGCTGAAGAAGATCCATTCGAGCCCTATGACAAACCATGAATGGAAGGAAAAATGGAGCACGGCGAGAAGAAGAGAAAGAGCAAGCGAGATGTTGTGTGTCTTGGCGATTTTAGCATGCATTTGGGCTTGGTAACTTGGTTTTGT
Source organism: Phalaenopsis aphrodite (assembly GCA_003013225.1). Lineage (NCBI taxonomy): Eukaryota > Viridiplantae > Streptophyta > Magnoliopsida > Asparagales > Orchidaceae > Phalaenopsis > Phalaenopsis aphrodite. The sequence goes on along the minus strand of NEWO01000032.1, from coordinate 1,933,573 downwards.
CAATGGAGACACAGACGAGGATGATGTATTTGCTCTCGATGTGCTCTATGGCAGCATGAACTCACCAGGTCAACTAACAAAATGGAATGCAAGTGGGGGTTATCGCTTTGGGAAATAATGGAGGGGCGTCAAATGCTCTGGTTTCATCTATGACAGAAGTGAAGCTGTTAGGAATGGGATTAAATGGTAATTTGGGTACCAGTTGGACAAGATAAAATCCCTAATAGAGCTGGATCTCAACAATAATAATCTTGGAGCTGGAAATACCATGTCTTACAATCTATCACCACACCCATAGCAATTGAATCTTGCTTGGAATCAATTTAATGGAGGCATCCCATATTCCATATCGCAGATGGTTGCTCTTCAGAAATTGAATCTTGCATATAATCAACTTTAGGACTTATTGCCTAATATGTTTGTAAACCTATTATTAAGCCTCTGTTGAGAAGGAGAGATTATCCTTAGATTTCTCCTAGTAATCTTTAGCAGCATACTGTTCAGTGCTACCATTTCAATACAGACAAACTTGACAGTTCTGTAGGCTCTGGCGAGGGACTGTCACCCAAGCGTGGTCTCTACATTTCTGCCGGATCTATGAATGTCTTTGTGCTTGATACTGCTGCAGCATCCATTACTGTCCTTGATCGCACTCGATACAAACTTTTCCCACTTTGCTGAATCGCTATCGAACATGTTATCAATCTGCTCGCCATGACAACAATGGGCTTGACTGAATAAAAAAGGCTCGCTGTGTCGGCTATGAAGACTTTATCTGTTCTTTGGCTAGTTCCACCTCTAGTACTCATTAGATTTGGAGAAGCTTTTCATTTCCCTCCTAGTGTTTCATTTTAATACCAGAATTTTCCTGCTTCTCTGAACCGTGACGGGAACATCTGTCGTTGTTTCTGGGACTGTTTTTTATGTGAGCTCGGCCATTATCGCGGTGATACGCCTTAACACTGTATAGCTTTGAGATAATGTTAATGAGTCGAGGTTGGATAAGGTCTACTGAACTCTGGTTGGTTGTTGCTTGCCAACTTTGTGTACTTCCTGGTTTGTACTTGGCTCTACAAAAAGGAAAACAGACAAGAGAGAGGCGTGAAATTGGAGGAGCCTTATTAACTTGTACATCTTATAGAGAAGCACAATTCTTCAATACTTGGGGCAGCATATAATATGGAAGGATGTTCAGTAAATACTTCTACAAGTAATACTTGGATGCTGCTATCCGTAATGCTCCTCATCGCATTTGAAATGTTTGTTCGCATCAGAAAGGAAGTTTAAAAAAAAAAACGAAAGATGTTCACCAAGAGTAGAGTGTTCAACGTCTCATCCATTAACTTATGAGGAAGTTCTTACTGATACTTGCTGGGCTCTCTATTATCTGTCTAATGGCACAAACAACAAAATCCAAGTTATATTGAAGTTGAAATTAGAGATTGGAAGAATCCTGATATGGGTTTCAAGTAGTATCTTCCTTGCCTTTGAATATATTGTTCAAATAAGACCAGAAAGCAGAAAATAAGGAAATAATGTCAAGCTCAGGTAAAATCTACTTGAAGTTCATTCTCTATCGACTGCACACAGGTCTGTATATTAACTCTTACCATTTATATACTTACACATTTTCTTATGCATCATCATAACATACCCGTAAGTTTTACATACATAACACTTAATTCCAATGTATTTACATTTTTAACATCTATTCTTTGTATCTTTACATTTATGCCACTTGTATTATTTATACCACAAAAAATAACACCATTTGTTTAATTTTAAAGGATTTACATACATACTACTTGATTCCTATGAATTTACATATATAACACCTAAACTAAAATATGAAGTTACAAAATTTCTCAATATTTAAATATTTACATAATCAATTCCTAAACTAAAGA
>NEWO01000032.1:1861491-1931045 GCA_003013225.1 Phalaenopsis aphrodite | reverse complement strand
GGGTCGACCCGTGGCCTGCGTTTAGTGTAAAAACCCAAACGCAGTTTCAGATAAGCTGGCGAAACACGCGAACCAAACGGTACGGCGGCGTTTTGAAAACGCCGCCCGCACTTATAAGCTGCCCCAAACGGATCCTGCAGCTTGTGCGTTTCAGGATAAGCTGCTTATCTTGAAACGCGGTCTGCGGGCCGACCGCAGGGGTCGACCCGTGGCCTGCGTTTAGTGTAAAAACCCAAACGCAGTTTCAGATAAGCTGGCGAAACGCGCGAACCAAACGGTACGACGACGTTTTGCAAACGTCGCCCGCACTTATAAGCTGCCCCAAACGGACCCCAAGTCTCAATTGTATACTTGCTATTTTTCTTAACTCTTCAAGTCTTTGCATAACTAATATATAGATCCAAATTGAAAGATCGATTAATTTCAGAATTTTGATATGTAGCATTCAATTTTAAAATATGAAATTATAGATTTTCTTCATTCTCATATATTTATACATTTAAGTCTTATGTTCAAACATAAAATTTCAGATTTTGTATTTCCGTATCTAAAACATAAATTTAATTATGAATATTTCAGATTCCTTTTATTGCTTGAAACTCAATCCAATGCCAAATAAACAAGCTTATATATTCATATTTTTTTCAAATCCTTAAACATTTATACAACCCAAATCTCTTATATCATGAAACATATGCAACTTTTGGAAGATGGGAGACACTTCCTTGTGCATAGTTGAAGTCTAATGGCATATGTCTAGGAATTGAAGTTTGGATTTTAGATATGGAAAATACATAAGGATTGTGTGGTATGCATAATTTTAAGTAGTTTGTTTATTTCCTTAATTGATAGATTTGACTGCACAAGAATGTAAGAATGTATCTTGTACATTCTTATACAAATTTTTACTATCTTATGTTGAATATTGTTCTCATACAAATTTTTATGTGCGTGTTTACGAGGTAAAGCTGACCGCGGTCAAGGCATTGGAGGAACATGAAATTACCCTGGAGCAGACAAGACAGGACGACATCAAGCTTTGCATCGGTGAGATCAATCCAAAACCACTTGGTTTTTATTTTAAAATCTTTTCTTAACTTTTAAATTCTTATAAATATTGAAACATTTAAATTTACAAACTTTCAAACCCAAATCAACAATAATAAATACCAGTTCAAAACACATAGTAAAAGAACATATTAAATATCTGTAATAAGTCATTTTAGATATGTTCTCTCTTCTCTCCCCCTTCTTCTCGAGACGAGACGAGATGACCATGCTTTCAAGAGACGATTCATCTCCTGGAGGCGGCCGAGACGAACAAAATGGACGGCATCAAACTTTATTTGGTGAGATTTTTCCAAAATCTACACTCTTAATTTCAACACTTCTTCAAAATTTTATAATACATATTAATATTATTACAAAACAATGTTTTAAACTTTATTTAACATATAATAATAACAAGAGCTTAGAATATGTTAGTTAAGTGTTCTCTCGTCTTTCTCCCCTCTTCTCAAAATGAGACGACGAAGCCATCAAATGACGGTCAGCCTTCAGGCAGCAATCGAGGCGACAACAAAGAGACGGCAGAAGAAGCTTCGGCTGGATTTCGATAGATTTTAATAATATACCTATAGGACGCTGAGGTCATTCGTCTGACACGACTTAAATCCTAATACACTATCTTTTAGGACTTTCTACGATTTTATATCGTACGATATAAGTCCTAAACTTTTTAGGATTCCGAGGTCGTCGTTCTGTACGACATAAATCCTCACATTTTCTTGGGTCATTTACATATGAAATGTAGATATAAGCCCTGAATATCTAAATAATTTACATGACTGAAACATCAAATAATTTCTCTTTCAAAGACGTAAAGCCAAACCATAGATTAGTTTGAGATGTCACTGAATCTTATTCGGTATCTTCGACATCTCCTACTTTTTACTCATTTGGACTCTGGAAATAACTGCTCCTACTTGAACTTATCCCATTTGACTTTTCCTATAAACAATCATGAATACCTAAACATTGAATTCTTGAAGAAGAAACATCGATCTTAATCGAGAGTTTTCTTAGGTGACCTCAGTTGTCTAAGATGTAATTAACTATAGGGGCTTGCCTCTATAGGAAAGTAAGAACCCATATTAATATAAACCCTATTTAATCTGTGTATTAGATATGTGAACTTGTCGGCTATAAATTTGCAGACCAAAATAGAGTCATAAACTTTTAAGTTTAGATAGTTAAACCTACTAATAAGTGATGTGTTCATCTTTCGAGATGATATATCATTTATGGTATCATGCTCAGCTATTTAAACTATTAGATATATGAAGTCTATCTGGTCTCATCGTTTTCAAAAATAATAAAAATATATCATTTTCAAAAAATTAAAATTACATTATATATTATATTAAATTTAAATTTTAAAATCTTATTTCCAAAGAAAAAAAATGACCGACAGGGAGGCGCGACGATTCGCGAACGTCAGCGGGAGTTGGCATGAGTGGTTCGCGAATAAGATAGGTGGGAGCGATTCACGAACAAGATAGGTGGGAGCGGTTCGCGAACAAGAGCGGCGGGAGCGATCGCGACATTTCGCGATCGGGGGAGCGGGAGCGAGAGCGGTCGGACTAAGCTCCAAAACTCAACACTTAAGAGTTTCGATAATCTTCCTGAGGGTTTGCAATTTTTAAGTATTTTTTGAAGTGTTTAGATTTTTTTAATTATTTTAATGATTTTTTATTGTAGGGTCAGATGACATTGATGGGAAATTTTTGTGTCACCACATAACTTAAAACTTTCAGAAGACTTATATCTAGATGACTGAACATGACATTTGAAAAATAATATATCTTTGCAAAGGAAAGAAATATTGTCTTAAAAAAATGGGCCTAATCATCCAGATGATGAAGACTTTTGTAAATCTACGGAACTAGGGTTTTTTCCCTTCCCTTATGGATGTAAGATAAGGTTTATTTTATTGTGAGGTAATGTTCTTTATAAAGATAAGCCCTCATAGTTAGTTGCATCTCTATAGATGTAAGCTCTAAAGAAGACTCAATTAATATAATGATTTAGACTATTATGATTAGACTTTCATAATTGAAGTGTATGAGGTTAAGGAACAATCTAGATTGGAAGAATTAAGCTCAACATGATAGCACCTATAATGCAATGATGGTGTGTCATGAAAAAGCCCACACAAAGGGATTTAACAATTCAGGGAAGATAATGAGTTTCAATTGATCATATAATGTCAAGGGGATAACCTAGAAATATTTGGTTTGAATGGCTGAAGTTGTTGAAGCTTCTAAACTATGGAATAGAGTCGGGTAAGAAGGTTTTCTCAATGAAAGCAAAGACCTAGACTCTATAAAGAATCATAATTGGTGGAGTAACTTAGATTTTGGGAATAACACCCCTGGTTAGGATGCTCATGAATTTCTGTCATCTTTGGCATGTTGATATCCCTTGACTATAACCAACATCATAACTAAAAATCCTCCTTGAGCGTCAGATTATGTCATGTAGAGACTTTCATATTGAAGAGGTCTAAAATGCCTTCATTAGTAATAATGGGTTACATCATGCTAAGACATTCCCTCTAGTCTCAGGGGGTAGGTTTGTTTTTTTTGTGTTCTAGTTTTTAGCACTAACTAGGGTACCTATTAAACTAACCTAGGTTGTTATGCTTCACTAACTTAGGGCAGGTGTCAGATCCTCAATTTTGGTGTCTAAGTTGGCTAACTTACGGTTTTTGTTTGATCTGCCTAAGTATAGTTTCCATTCTTTATGTTGGTATTTTTTCAATGTCATTTATAAGTTTGATATTTAATTCATGTTTTGTTTTTACTCCTAAGTTTGTCAGTCATGGTGAAATATCAAAGTTTTCTTATTTTATGCATTTTTTATTTTTTATTTTATTTTTTTGAAACTACACATGGATTGAAGTACATTAAACTAAACATGCATTTAGCTTAGGTTAGACTTGGGCAGAGGATGAGCTAAGGTAAGCTAGGTTTCCGGCTAAGGCCAACTCAAGATTGAGCTTAAGTGTGATGTAGGGTCAGCTGGTCTGATCCTAGGTTAACTGGGGTTGGACTTGGGTTGAACTAGGTTTAACTTGGGTTTAAATAAGTTGGCCAAGGTTGAACCTCCATTGACCTTAATTGAACCAGTGATGACCTGAGTTGAATTAGGTTGACTTGAGTTGAACCTGTGTTGGACCTGGGTTGAACCTGAGTTGGACCTAAGTTAGATCATGGTAACCTGGGTTGGACCTGGTTTGGCCTGGGTTGGACCTACGTTGACTTGAGTATGACCAAGGTTGACCTGAATTAGACTGAGTTGGACCCTTGGGTTAGACCTGGGTTGGACTTGGTTTAACTTAAGTTGAACCTGGGTTGGACCTACATTAACTTGGGTTGGACATGGGAGGGACCTAGGTTGACATGAGTTAACTTGGTTTGGACCTAGGTTGGAACTATGTTATCCTGGGTCAGAACTGGGTTAGGATTAAGATAGAGTTAGAGTTGGGTCAGAACTGGTTTAGGGTTAGGATAGAGTTAGAGTTGGGTCAGGTCAGGGTTATAGGTTCGAGTCGACCTAAGCCAAACATAATCCAAGGCTATGGACTTGGGTTAACTTAAACCTAAATTACTCAAATTAACTCAAACCAAAGTTAACTTAAAGAAATAAATAAAGAAGAGAAGGAGGGCTTACCAGCTAGAAAACAGACCGTGGTAATTTGCCAAAGGAGGAGGAGGCTGAAAGCCTTTTTCTTCCACTCCTCTGTGTCAAAGGTTGAAGTCAGCTTCAAAATTTTTGTGTTGTGTGTTGAAGGGATCTATTTATAGGTTGAGGCTGGTGGTAGAGGCCTCTATGATCATCGATTAGGGTGGTGGATCGACAACCACATGTATTCTAGCAGTTGGAGCTACCATAGATTGTTGTCGACGAACTAACATGTCAATTTTTCATTGGATATAAGGCTGAAAACCATAGATCACTTGCATACTGCGAGGCATGGCCATGACAGCATCAGGCGTGACAATGCCCAAGAACATCAAGGCGTGACTACAACCGAACTGAGCGTGACTACGCCCAGGAACTTCTGAGTGTGGCTACATCTAGACCAGACATGATCACACCAGCTAAAGAACAAGGTGTGTGTGTGTGTTGAGTCAAATGCGAGTTGGTTGAACAAAAATGAGATCAATAAATGGACCCTTAATATGTGTAACGAATTGTTCAAAGCACGTCATAAATTTTATGTTGACCAAAGCAATCAATCAATCCCTGTCGGACGTTAATAAATTTAANGAACTCCCCCAAGAGAATCATATGCCAGAAGGTAGAAAACGCTATAGATGTACCAGATAGCATACCATAAAATCAAAACCCTAAAAGATCAAGAAAACAAAAAATCCACAACCTAATGATGGCTGGAAAATAAACAAGCGAAGCACTCACCAGTTTGAGGTGCTTCTGCACAGATGGGGAGATCTGCCGAAAATTCTTGAGCGATTCGTAGCCCCAATTGCCGGACTGACCCTCGAAGAATGCCTCCATTACCAAAAAACCGACGACGACAGATGACAGAGATTGAGAAATTCCTTAAACGCGTAAGCACGCAATTTACTTTCAACTCTGTTATATGAAACGGCAGGACAAATTTATAGCTCCGGATGCCGGCCGCAAGGCAATAAACAATATACCTCTGAAGTTCAATTTAATTACGACCTTATCCATAAGGAACCTTGCTCGTCTTTCAATGGGAATTAGGAAGAAACTTCTAGGGTATACTCGCGAATACTAGAACAGAACTGTTGGGCAGGCCAAATGGTATGCTGAGCCTGCGGCTCAACGAGCTGTTTCTACGGACCACAGCATACCACTACCTGCTATAACAAGGAAATTGCACTTGCCTCATTTCTTCCACAGACACAATTAAGTCATCGTAGCAATCTTTCCTGCCTTCTCCTCTGTAATCACCTAGAAACCCAACCACTTCACCTTCCCTGCCACACCGGCCGGCATCGAGACCATGACTTCATGATAAAGAGTGCTAAAAGTTGTGAGGATGGAAGACGAGCAACCAAGTAGATTATATCATATATGGAGAATAGTGATGAAGATGTCCGAGTAATTGAGGCTTTTTGGTGGTGGACTTTGAAGTCAAGATGACCATGATGGAATTAATCGACAAGCTTGAGCAATCCATTGTGAGGAGGACCTCACCATCAGAGAGGCTAAAACGAATGAACGCTTTGATCGGGATTTTAATATATTTCTTAAGAAAAAATTTATTTAACCATCTATTTTTTTTGCCCTTTTATTATGGTTTAATGTGTCTCAATTAATTGACAAGTAAAGTATTTTTTTTGTGTGAGAAATTCATGCCCCAAATTATTGTGATGTAATCGGTCAATCACGCAAGTATATGACATATAAGATAATATACGAAATTGAAGTCCGCGTATCGATCTCACGAAAAAACTTATCAACTTTTGTAACAAGCTAAGTTTTAGTTTAATGCACAACTAAGTCTAATTTAAAGGTTCAGATTTACAAAAGGTAAAAGGTTTTAAATTCCTAATGTTGCGATCTAAATCAACATTAAGTTTCATTGGAGTTTTTTGAAAATGAAATGTTCATATTTTTCTTATGAGTTTCCTCTGTTTTTGTTGACAACTATTGATAAGTCCTATTTAACCTATGTCAAAGTCATATGAAGTATTGGAAACCTATATTATAATTAAGAGAACTTAACCATACAAGGTTTCTCAAGAATCATCTAATCTCTTATGTAGGTTGCACTCTTTTATTGGAATATCTTTATTCCACTATGTGAGTGTGTGTTAGCCTACTTATTCTTCTAGTCAGTGGCTAGAAGTCCTAGATCATATGATATTTCAACTTCCTAATTGGTTAGATCAAGAGCAAAGTATGAACAAAAAGTTAAAATATCAACATATAAAATTCAAAGCAAGAAAATTATCAAAGAAAAATGCATTAATCAAAATATTAATTTAACACATGCCCTACATCATAGGAGTATAAAAGAGAATTAGTTGCTATGCATGAGGGAAGAAAACATAGGGATTTCCATTAAAAATATTAAGGAAAATGATGTAAATAGGTACAAAAAACTCACACTCAAGCTAATCGCTCCTTGCAATATCCTGCAATCCTCTCCGTACAATACTCGTTCTCTGTGCATCTTTCTCGTACAAGTGCACTCAAATCTCCCTCTTATAAATTTCTAAGAAAAATACCCTAGAAATCTTCTCCAATAGAGAACTAATGGAGAAAACTCTATGGTTTACCAAGTCTCTCTTAGACCTCATAAGAATAGCATCCAAATAGCCAAAAAGTGTCTTAATTAATCCCATAAATTAGCTTCAATAATGTTGCCCGAGCTGCCTCCAAAACCTTGCAAAAAAAGTGTTTGGCGGAATCTCGACGTAGGAATACTCGAATGTGGCGCAAGTGCATTTTAGGGCGGTATAGCTACAATGAGGCGTAGGGTGATTATTTCATATTCTTGATTCGTTTGTGCTTTCCTTCACATCTTAAGACAAATTAACCAATGTAATTACACTAGTGGATGGCATAGGTGCGCTAGACTCTTATATTATCCAACTTCACATATTGGCTTCCCAGCACATGCTCAACACCTGCAATCTAATAAGAATTACAAAAATACCTTCCACAAGTATAAAATCACGTAATATGGAAATAAAACATGGGAATTACGCAGAAAAAAAAAATCACAAATTTAATTTACATCAATTTTCACAAATTTGCATATTATTTATCATCAAGTAATCTAATATTTCAACTGACTTATTTGAATGTTTGTTGTAGCACTCATATGGACTTTTTGATTCTATAAAAAGATTATATAATACATAAAGAATATATGATATTACTCTCTCTCTCAGACTTATTTTCTATCATATTCATGTCATAAGAAAACTAACAAGAATGAAGAAAGAATATGACACATGACACAGCAAATTTAATATCACAACATATTATTTCTGGTTAACAAAAAAGGTAAATGTTCATATCAACATTAAGTTAACATAGAGAACAAATCAAAACAAAATAAAATCACAAAAAAGATCAATAGAGTGTAGTGCAACCTACTCTAGTGAGGTCATTAAATAAAAACTAATATGACAAGCTTCAAATCAAAAGAAGACAGAGTAAATTCAAAGCAAACAACACGAAACACACTCGAATCAAAAGATAACATTTAGGTTGCCTTCCAAGTAATGTTTAGTTTAATATCACCCAACCAAATTAATTAAGATGTTTCTACAAGATTAAATTGCATTTTTCAATAATCACTAATCAATCTTCAAAAGTTTTAATTGTCCCTAAGGATTGCCTAAGTCATCAACTCGTAGTCCTAACCTCGGATCTTTCTGAATACATGTATTTTTTCTACACCCTTGTTCATAATTTTCTGTAATATCTTCTTCTGACATATTTAGTTATCTTCCAAAGGATATGATAGGGGTCAACTCAAATGATAACTCCTAAAAAACACTTGATCTAAAGCTCTCATCAACTTTTTCTCTTATAATTCACTTGACTCGGTAGAAATCATGAGGGGTCAAGCAAAAGATTCTCCTAGAGACACGTATTTAAGGTGCTTAAGAAGACTTTTCACTTCCCGTGGCTTCTTCTATGGATGAAATTAGGAGCTTAGCATTAGTAATCACGTCCACTCAATATGAAGAGCAAATTATTCCTTAGACCACTCACTACAATCCTCAACTACCAGTTGCTCTACTGGGTCCACCTCAAGAGATTAAAAAAATTGGCTATCAACTACTCCTGCCATCACATCTACCCTATTGCATTGGTTATCGTTGGAGCCTTAAAGAAATTTCATGGATTTCAGAATATTAAAAGTCACCTCTTTATCATTTACTCTCATGATAAATTTTCTCTTCTACATGTTAATCATTTCTCTCCCAGTGGCTAAAAACGATCTGCCAAGTATGATGAGGATCTCTTTATCTTCCTTGATATCTATGATAATGAAATCAATAAAGAAAATAACCTTATCAACCTTCACTAACACATCTTCTATCATTCCTTTCTGATAGGTCGAAGATCGGTCAGTTAACTACAGAGTCAATGTGGTGAGTTGGACCTCTCCTAATCTCACTATCTTGAAAATGGATAGAGGCATGAGGTGAGGTTGATATTGTCTCCAACATCACAAAAAACTTTCCTAACTAATCTTTTTTTTCCCAATGACACACGGAATAGTAAAACTCCCTATGTCCTTAAGTTTTTGTGATAATTTTTTCTATAATATTATGCTACATTCCTCGGTTAATATAATAGTTTCAAAATCTATGAGGTTTTTTCATACATTAAGGTTCTCTTCCAAAAGCTTCATGTAACTGGGCATCCATTCTAAAGTTTTAGTATATGGAATGTTGATTGTACACTTCTTAAAACCTCTTAGAAATATTGCAAAATGTTGGACTAATTTTTGTCTTTAGGCCTTGGGAGAAAAGGTGATGGTAGTCTCTCTTGCACTATCCAGGAGGTGAGGATCTTTTTTTTCTAAATATGGGGTAAGTTTTTTTACTTGATTTAGCTCCATAAGTTTACTCCCCTTCATTAGGATATCTTCCCAGTTCATCCTTATCCTTAATCTGATAGCTTTACACTTCTCCACATTTTGATCCTTTAAATTCACTTCAATGTTATTGGGAAGTGTCCTTTAAGGTCTATTACTCAACAAATTAGCTAACTACTCAGATTGATTCTCCATCATTCTTATTACTATAGCTTGCCTTTGTAATTTGTTCCCCATTTATACTTTTATCTCCTCAAAATATGATCTCTTTTCCTTGTGCTATATGTTGGAGAGGAAATTTGGTGGGCAACTTTGTCTCGGGTTACTATTTCCTTAGATGGGTTCAAATTTCTTACATGGTTTAGTGTTGCCTCAAAACTAGCTTCATACCCCTAAGTTGGTACTTCTCTAATTAAAATTTGGGTTATTTTTTTAGCGTGGACTATAAGTATTAGAATAAAAATTGTTGACCTAGTTTATCATGACATTTAAGATTTTAAAAGTAGTAGTGTTAATATATCCTGCTAGTCCATATGTCATCCCATAAGTAGGTAGGGATCCAGACACTAAATTCATCATACAATTTTCTAACTTCCTAGAAATGGTAGCAATTTGTGTGGCTAATATATTCAAAACATTGGTCTCATGCAAACCATATATCTTTTTAGGGGTGACTCTATCAGAAGACAATTAGAAATTATTGGTTGTAATTTTAAGTAGTTTGTTTATTTCCTTAATTGATAGATTTGACTGCACAAGAATGTAAGAATGTATCTTGTACATTCTTATACAAATTTTTACAATCTATGTTGAATATTATTCTCATACAAATTTTCTGTGCGTGTTTGCGAGATAAAGTTGACCACGGTCAAGGCATTGGAGGAGCATGAAATTACCCTAGAACTGACAAGACAAGACGATATGCTAACTGCAGAGTTACAGTATTAGGGGTTATTTCTCTTAATCTCAATATCTTAAATATTGATAATGACATAAGGTTAATGCTTGCACCTAAATCACATAAAATTTTCTCATAAAATCTGTCTTATATTGCACATGAAATTGTAAAGCTACCAGGATCTTTAAGCTTTTCAAAAAGTTTCTTCTGAATTATAGCACTGCACTCCTCACTAAGTGCAAAAGTCTCATTATCTTCAAACTTTTTTTTTCTATTGAGAATATCCTTCATAAACTTTACATAGCTTGGCATTTGTTCTAAGGCTTCAGCAAATGAAATATTGATTTTAAGCTTATTAAATATTTCCAGAAATTTTGAAAATTGCTTATCTAACTTCTGTTGTCGAAGTCTCTGAGGAAATGGAGGTGGTGGTTTTTCTAAATCAATTTTCGGCGGAGAAATAGGTCTTTCAAAATCTTTCAGAGCGTCCTCTTTCGATTCTTCAATTTATTCTCTTTCTACTTCAATCTCTTTTTGAATCCTACCTTCCAACTCTCTTTCGCTTCTAAGTTGTATAGCTTTAACTTGCTCTTTATTCTGGCCTTTTGGATTTGATTCAGTATTACTAGGAAGTGTTTCTTGGGATCTATTACTTAATGAACTTGTGATTTGCCAAAGTTGATTCTCAATATTTCTAATTGTAGCTCCTTAACTTTGTAATTGATTACACATTTGTAACACCACTTCTTCTATAGACAACTTCTTATCCTTAAATTGTGTATTACTGTAGATATCTGGAGGATAAGTAGATCTATAATTATTATTTTCTTAATTGTTCCAGTTTCCCAATGAATTTCCTTGGTTATTCCCCCCATTGTTGATTATTACCACCTGAATTGTTATTCCAGTTAAAATTGGGATGGTTCTTTCAATTTGGGTTATAATAATTGAAATACGGGTTATTTTGCTTATTATTTATGACATTCAAAGTTTCTGATGATTTGACCTAATGAATTCTCTTCAATCATGGAAATTGATTGAGAAAAAGTCATTCCAAATTGGTCTAACTTCCTTAAAATTGCAGCAACTTGATTTGTTAACATAGTAATTGTATCAGTTTCATGAATATTGGCTACTTTCTTTAGATTTACCCTCTCAGAAGGCAATTGAAAATAATTGATAGTCATTTCTTCAATTAAAGCATAAGCGTCATGAAATGGCTTTGACATCAATGAACCATCAGCAGCGGCATCGATAATAGATCTAAGAGAATCAATTAATCCATTATAAAAGGTTTGAATTATTAATCAATCTGGTATAGCATGGTGTTGACACTTTCTTAAGAGTTCTTTAAATTCTTCCCATGCTTCATAAATAGATTCCCCTTCAAACTGATTAAAAGATGTAATATCATTTTTAAGTTTCACAATTTTTTATTGTGGAAAATATTTAGCAAAGAATTTTTGTGCTAAATCACCTTAAGTTCTATAGATCCAGGTGCTAACGAATTCAACTACATCTTAGCTTTAACCCTCAGTGAGAAAGGAAATAACCTAAGTCTTATGACATCATTTGAAACACCATCGCATTTAAATGTAGCGCACAATTCTAGAAAATTGACAAGATATAAATTTGAATCTTCAGTTGGTGATCCCCAAAACTGATTATTTGATACCATTTGGATAATAGCAGGCTTAAGCTCAAATGAATTAGCCATTACAGTAGGTTTTTGAATACTACAATGAAGTTCATCTATAGTAGGGTTGACATAATCTCTTAAAGGTCTAAACTTTTGATGAATTTCAGCATTTTGATTATTTTGGTTTGCCATTTATGTAGTTTTTTTTTTATTTTTCAAGATTTTTAATTTTTTTAGTTTTTCTGATTTTTTTAATAGTTCTTTCTAATTCAGAATCGTAGGCACTAGTCATTAAGAACCTGAACTACACATACACTAACATAAAATAAAATAAAATAAAACATACAAAATAAGATGCAATATTTAAAGTTTAAATAAGCTTTTCTAAAAATAGAAATTTACTTAGTTTTCTTTCTTTCTTTCTCCTCCCCGGCAATGGCGCCAAAAACTTGATATCTTAATATTTAATGCTTATGCACAGTATAACAATAATTCTGATGATATTTTTCACTTATATTTTCTTATTTTGCAACAAAACCAAAAACTTGATCCTGAAGAAAAATAAGAATTTAACTTTTTAATTTATATATATTTATATTGGGATCCTACGCAAGTATATGTATCGTTATCAAGTAACATAAGACTTTTGATTAAGACTTGAATATCGAACCCACATGAAAGATTATGCAATATGCACTTTTTAGAAAGTTTTTTATTTTTAAAAAGATAATTACTTAAACTAAAAANTATACATATATATATATATATATATATATGTATACATATATATATATATATATGTATATATATATACATATATGTATATATATATACCAAACAATGCATATATTCAGAAGGGTAGACACATCCTTCAAATAGTGAGGCTCAATTAACTAAACTAAGGAATTTATGACATTCGTTTGATCTGCAAAACCATTTTTATAAGTCGACAAGTTCCCCTATTTAATATGAAAAATTAAATAGGGTTTATTTTAAGTTGGGTTCTTAAGTCCTCTATAGAAGCAAACCCTTATAGTTAATTACATCTTAAATGACCGAAGTCACCTAAGAATACTCTCGATTAAAATCAGTGACATTGCTTTCAAGAAGTTCAAAGTTCAAGTTTTCAAGGATGGACACAAGAAAGTCAAAGGGGATCGACTCAAAATAGTAACAGTTTATTTTGGGATCCAAGGAAATGAAGAAGTAGGGGATGTCATAGACTTTGAGGAGAACCTCAACGACTTCCCAACTATCTTATTTGTATAGCTTTAATTTTGAGAAGATGTTATTTGATGTTTCATCGTGTCAGTTTTATTATTTAGGGCTTACATTTGTATGACACGGTCATATAAATGGCCTAGAAGGTAAAAAGATTTATGTCGTACCGCACAACAACCTCAGAATCTTAAAAACGAGTTAGGACTTATGCCGCACAACAGGATTGTGCAGGAGTCTAAAGATAAAGTGAGGATTTATGTTGTGTGATCCCCTAATACTTAATGCTTATGCATAATATAGTAATAGTTCTGATGATATTTTTCACTTATATTTTTTTATTTTGCAACAAAACCAAAAACTTGATCCTGAAGAAAAATAAAAATTTAACTTTTTAATTTATATATATTTATATTGGGATACTACGCAAGTATACGTATCGCTATCAAACAATATATAACTTTTTGATTAAGACCTGAATATCGAACCCACATGAAAGATTATGCAATATGAACTTTTTAGAAAGTTTTTCTATTTTTAAAAAGATAATTACTTAAACTAAAAATGATTTTTACAGGAATTTAAAATTTAAATATTTTTGGCATTCTTGATATTTTAACGAAACAACAACTTAAAAAGATAATTAAAGTTTTTGCAGAAGAAAAATACTTAATATGAAAATATCTTTCTTTTTATCATGAATCAGTAATAAGTATAGGAGTTTTGTTGTGGAAGTATGCAAATTGTGTTGTGCTAAATAGAAGCAATAATATTCTTTACCCTTACTATAGATGTTATAAAGAACATTTGCTAATTTAAAGTTTGAATAGTTCTAAAGACCGGCTAGGCAGGGAAGATACTAGCTCTCACTCTAGAATTCTCTCGATTCCCTCCACCTGGGGGCTAACATTTCGTATCAGAATCTATAATAAACAAAGTTGGGGGCTTTAACCTGTCATTTTAAAGTCCTCTAACTCTACACTCATCAATGAATATTTTCCTATTTATTTGCACTCAATCATATGAACTACATTCTCATTCATACAACCTCATGTGATTCTTTCCAATTGTTGACTGAGACAATACCAGCCCAGTTCTTACATGTTCTCACAACAAATTTTAATATCTAGATTGACCAAATCAAGAAGTAAATGAAGTGCATAGATTTAAATCATCACAACTTCTTTTAACATTAAAAATCAATACTCTCCACAACTTCCATCCAAAACTTAATTGCTTATCATTTTAAGAAGAAAGATAAAGAAAATTACTCAGAATCCATGGAGAAAACAAAACTACACTTTAGTTTAAAAGAAGAAATCATTATCAAACCAACAACAAGTTTCGATTAAAACCAAAAGTAGTCTTAAAACAAAAAGATAAAAACTTATCTCAAGTCCTCCATCAAACTCTTGAAGTTCCTTTGAATATCTTCTCTTTTAAAATCACTCAAAACAAAATAACAAAAAGGATAAAGTAAATAAAAAGTGGTTTCTGAAAATCTCTCCGAACTAACTCCCAAAAAAAGAACTTTCAAAACTTGCCAATATTTTTAGGACTCTTTTCTAAGTCATCTCTTCTTTCTTTTATAGTTTTCCAAGAGGTTCCTTAGGATCTCTTCAAAATGTGTCTTGATTCGATGTATTTTCCCAAGAGATGCATCCTTTCATGATAATTTTTGTCCATGGTGGTTACAACCACCTATTAAGCCAATGGGTGCCTCAAAAACCTCTTCGAAATTCGTTAAAACCGATTTTACTCATCTAGTAACTGCCACTGGTGCTTAAGCGCGGGGTCTCAACGCTTAGGCGCGGCCTTCTCTGTTTAAACTGTGCTTAAGCGCCGAATCTGACTCTTAGGCACCAAAACTCTTCTGCACAATGATTAACCATTTTGCTCCAAATTTGATCCTTTTTCACTCCTTTAAGCACTTTTTTTTCATTTTTACTTGTATCTGCAAGAAAAACACAAAAATACCTTCCAGTAAAGTGCAATATCTAAAAAATAAGTATAAAAATGTGTCTAAAAATACTATATATTTTTGGTGATCATCGTGCTACACAAACTACCTCAAAATCTTATGAATTATTATTTAAACTAAAGAAATGTTTTGCGGATGTAGACCTTTTCTGCTGCTTCTCCGTCGTGCTAACCATGAGAACTTGTTCCAAGCTCCAAACTTCTCATTTTAACGATTGCAGATTTGGGGTCAGGTTTAAGTGTTCAAGCAATTGTTGGGTCGGTGGTCTGCCACTATGTGCCTCCTATAGAACCTGACTACTATTCTCCTATTATAAAATGTATAATACGCATAAATAAAAGAAACAATAAGAGGTGCAGTAAAGGAATGCAGTAAATAATATGGAGTAGAATGTGCCTTTCAGATGAGCATAATATGGAGTAGAATGTGCCTCACAGAGTTTCTACTGTCAAAGTTTTTTTCTAAACATGAGCACATAACTAATCCTAAAATTTTAAAGCGTCATCTTGATTGATACTAAAGTTGGTCTTCGATCCATTCTTTATTTGCTCTCTAAGTTGTAGTAAGTTTGCATCAATCATCTGAGCTATACAAACATGACCCATACGTGTAGGCTGAACTGACTTTTGATACAGGTTAGGAGTAGCTTCTTTCAGCATTTTCTCAAGCTAAAGTCAGTTCATCTTCTATGTTAACTTGTGCTCTTGAGTGACCATTTAAGCTGCAAACATAGAGGATTTTCTACTTAAAGCATTTATGAACACATTCACTGTACCAAGCTAGTATTGAATACCTAAATCAAGTCTTTCATCAAGTCAAGCCATCATCTTTTTCTAAAGTTCAACTCATTTTGGGTCAAAATGAACTTCAAGCTCTTATAATCAGTGAAAACCTCACAACGAGCACTACAAAGGTAGTGTCTCCAAGATTTTAGTGCAACAATAACTGTAGCTAACTCAAAGTCATGGGTAGGATATATCCTTTCATGTACCTTGAGTTGCATATGGGCATAAGCTATAATATTGCCATGCTACATTTATACATATCCGAATCCTTGATGTGAAGCATCGCTGTAGATTTGAAATTTATCCGTGCTAGAGGGAATAGTGAGAATTGAGACTGTTACCAAGAAATTCTTGAGTTTATGAAAACTTTACTCATAAGCATTGGACCATTCAAACTTCATGACCTTTTGAGTCAACCTTAACAAAGGTTTAACAGTGCAAGAGAAACATTCAATAAATAGATAATATTCAGCAAATCCAAGGAAACTACGAATCTCAGTGACAGTTCTGAACTTGGGCCAATCCATTATTGTCTTAATCTTTGTAGGATCCACATAAATTCCAACCCCAGTAATGATGTGCCCTTACAATGCCACTTCTCAAAGCCAAAATACACACTTAGAGAATTTAGTATAAAGTTCATTCCCTTGAAGAATATTCAATGCTGTTCTAAGATGTCGGGCATCTTCCTCTTCATTCTTGGGTTAGACCAAAATATCATCAATGATGATAATAATGAATTGATCTAAGTAAAGCTTAAAAACTCTATTTATAAGATCCATAAATTCAACATAAACATTAGTTAAAACAAATGACATAACAGGAAATTTATACTACCCATATTGAGATCAAAAAGTACTATTTGAAACATCTTCATTCTTGATCATCAATTGATGGTAGCACAATCAGAGGTTGATTTAGGGAAACACAGGAAAACCTTGTAGTTGACCGAACAAATTATCTATATGAGGTAGTGAGTACTTTATAGTCACCTTATTCAACTCTCAATAGTTGATGCAAAATCGTGTGCTTCTATCTTTCTTCTTCACAAACAAAATTGGTGTTCTCTAATGTGAAATACTCTCACTAGTTGATGAATCTATTATCAAGCAATTTGTGCAACCAGATCTTGAGCTCTTGCCGTTCTACAGTGGCCATCTGATTTGGTGGTTTAGAAATTAGAGTGGTGCGTGAAAAAAGTTCTATGATAAGCTGAATCTCATGATTTGGTGGCAAGTCAGGTGGTAAGTCTTCATGAAATACATCAACAAATACTCGGATCACTTGAACATTATATAAGCTAACACTTGATTTCTCGAAATCTATCACATGAGCTAGATAGTCGGTACACCCATGAAAAATCATCTTATAAACCTTAATTACCAAAATTAAACATGAAATAACTTTCTTACTGCCCTTGAAGCAAAAGGGAGCCGAGCCAGTTATGCACAAATTCACACATTTCTTATGAAAATCTATATTTGCATGATTTATGTATAGCCAATCCATACCCAAGATTACATTGAACTCAACTAGTGGGAATAATATTAGAGTAGCAGGCATATAAATGCATTGATGTCAATGTCAATATCATGAACACGCTGAGTAACAATCGCAGGTGAGTCTGATAGCATGATGATTGATAGATGTGATTGTAATGATGAAATTAATGTACTTGGTGCAAACTATTTGATATGAATGAATGAGTTGTACCAAATGGAAATAATACCCTTGCTGGTTACTTTAAAATAAAAACAGTACATATCACCACATCAAGAGTTTTACAAGCTTCTTCCCGTGTTATAACAAATGCTCACGGTAAAATTTCCTATCTTGGCCGCTCTAGAGCTTAAGATCTTTGATGCTAGCACTACACCATTAAGAGGTTTTGATGATATTACTAGTATTGCGGTGCAGGAGGATGCAACTGATACGGTTGAGACTCCCCCATTTATTACGACTATTACTAAGGCTAAAAATAATTATGTTTTGTCGAACTTTTCTATGATGCTCTTAGAATTAAACTTCATTTGACTTATATCACTTATTCTTGTGATAAGACTTAAAATTATTTTTTTGGGTCGTTGTCGTATGCAGCTAACTAGGAACTTTGAGGGGACAGTCCTTACCTTTATGGTTGGTGCTATAACAGTTGAAGCATTTACCAACGACCAAGTTACAAGTCCCTGAATTTAATTTCTTGCAATGATCCTATCGAAGATTTATTTTTAACTTTTTCAACTAATGATTTTGTTTTTGCTTCTTTTGGGAATTCCCATTAGCTTGTATATCTGATTTCTTCCACTTCTCGAGATTCTTTTCCTTACAGACATTGATGTCTATCTCTGCATGAATAACACGATCTACTAATTTTCTATAAGTTATACTCTTGAAAGCTGATAAACACCTTCAAATATCCTCTCTCAAGCTAATAAGTAGGTGATAGATCTTTTGATCTTCATGTTGATTAATAGAAAGAATGAAACAAAAAATCCCGACAAACTACGTTTTGCACTCCTGAACGGTCTTCGTTCCTTTTTATAGCTTCCTTAAGTTGTTCAAAAGCTTGACTCGGTGACCCAGTCCGTTATAGGAAAATGTTATTCCATGAACAATCTCTCAAAAGCTACCTAAGAAACTATTGTGTTTAATCCAAACATATTCTGATGGTGACTTTTCCACAAATCCTTAGTTCTTTCATGCAATTGAAACATTGTAATGTCCACCTTACGGTCTTCAAATACTTTATTCCTTTAAGCCTCTTCTCGATGTTGTGAGCCATGCATCACTCTCAATCGAGTCGTCTGTCCTATTGAAGGTAAGATGACATGTTTTCAGAAATTGATCCATCACTTAATCCATGCCACTTACATTGGCCATCACTATAAATTGATTGGGTTGCGCCTCCATGGTGGCCACTGGTGGTAGTGGTTGAGTGGCTTGTGGTGCTGGTTGCTCTATTCGCTAAATTGCTTGGACCACTTGTGTAGTTTGAGCTACAAAACTGGCTTGTAGTGCTTGAGTAACATTCTGGGTCACCACCTCCACAAGAGTTTCCATGTTGAGATTCTTGCTCTAGCAGTTTGTGGTTTGAGCAGGATCAACAAGACAATGATTAAGGGAGTGGAGATCCCTAAGAATAGGTACATCATTTATAGTAGCTCTCTAGACTCCTCTTCCATGAGCAATTGTAGCATCTCTTCTTTTTGAAGTCATTCTAAACAATTGAAATGCATGTGAAATCAACATTGATAAAAAAATGACTAACAATGATAACCTATCACCTATCCAACCCAAAGAAGATAAGAGATATGAAATGCAAAGTTAAGGAAGGTTAAATATAGAACACATGCTTTAATACCACTCTATCAAGCTCTGGGTTCAGAAGGTGGTACACCCCAACAACATAGGTCATTATGAAATGAATTGAACTTATTTTGTATTTTCAAAGAAAAATTGGATTGCAAATAAAAAGGGAAATATAAATTTTATTCATATGGAATAGTCAAGTGATACAATTGAAATAAAAGTAGAAATTGGTTGAATCCAAACTAAAATGATAACAAATAACTACAACCTATACCCAAAAATAAAAAATAACAGCTAAAGCAAATATTGAAAGAAAGTACCAATATGAGAAAACTAAAACTGCATTGCCTGATCAAGTGGAGATGATCCTACTGGTGGTTGAATAAAATCTATTATGCAAAAATATCAAAAGGTAAGTTTGAAAAACAAACTCAGTAAATAATAAATATCTATTAAAACATAAAAGATAATGAAAATAGGGCGGGTATATGAACAATGAATAAGGACGATTACTACATGGATGTATAATATTGTAAGGCAACAAAAGAATGATAAGCATCATATATGCATATGATAAAAAACATGCCATCATTTTTCAACAATTTTCTTATTGTTCAGTGTTTTTTTTTCATTTATTATTTATATGGTTAGTTTTAATATGCACCCTGAAAATGGGAAGGTCAATACCAACGCAAAGAAACCTAATAATTTCATGTAGTCATCACTCTGTGGGTTCGTCGGCCGGTAGCGAATATCCAAATGGGTTCCATCTACCTACATGCCATCACACACAAGCATAAAAAATTTCGACAGGTATAATACATAAGCATGCAATTTCACACAGACATGTGATATGACGCGAATTCACATGTAATTTCATAAATTAAGATAGTTAGAGCTTCTCTCATGACTAATATTTGAAGTCTATAATTAACAAGTGAAAATGCATCGTTGAAATAACAATGACATAACTGACATGCCTATGAAATAACTATGAATGATTAACACCCCTAACTAGAAATAGTAGGTTTATCCTCCAATAAAAAGCAATTACTTATATCGAGGAGGCAAACGCGATACTTCTACGAATTTGATGGTTTAATTATCGTTCCTATACTAATTAAAAAATAAAATGTAAATGATTAAGAAATTAAACTTATTTATTCATTAAATTAGGTGTATTCTAATAGACATGCAAAATTTTAATATATGCATGTATATATAATAAATCATTATTAAAAGAAGGAAATTATGAACTTAATTAGCTTTAACTAATATAATCAAAATAGTATCTTGTTTTGGTTTTATTATGATATAGGGGAAAATATAATTTATAATTTCTAAATGAAATTTTGAGGGAATTACATAACACCTAAGGATGCAATAAAAAAAAAAATGACATTTAAATCATACAACTCTTAAATCGCATTTCTCCTCCGATTTGCCTTAAATTTAGGGTTAAGAATCCCATTAGAAATGGATTCACTGGATTCATAATAGCTGATGTGTGTGAGAGGGAGGAAGGGGATGGTTACCTTCCTCGATGGTTTAAGCTAGGAGCGAAAAGGTGGAGGAAGTGCACACAGCGATCCTGTCATTGCCTTCATTGCTAGCTCCAATTGTGGTTGTATCGCAAGGGTTTTTGCATGAGAGCAAGTGGTTTGGGCGAAATCGGGAGAGAGAAGGAGGAGGGAGATTGGGAAGAGAACAGAGTGTTGGTCATTTTTAAATAGTCGACTGGGAGGAAGTTGATTTAGAAACACTGTGGGGAAGAGCGGGAAAAAGAAAAGGAAATAATTTCAAATTCATAAAACATCGATGTGAAAGGAAAAAAGATAATCACGAGGTTACGAGGAAAAAAAGAAAGGTAAGTTGCACTTTCGGTTCTTACAACAACCTTCCTCTTACTTCACTTGTTTGTGTCATCCATGACTGGGCACTAGCAAGTTCCCATGAACTTATCTTCTATTTACCCTGTTGATATGCTTTTCTAGAATGGTTCAAATAAATCAAGAGTGACCTAGTTATGAACCACAGGAGTTCATATTATGGTTTGAACCATATTTGTTTCAAATATGTTCGAATGAATTTAAGAAAATTTTGATTGCAAGAGTATCCCTCCATGGAGACAATTTCATGAAAAATACATTTTTAGATATAATTTTTGAAAATAAATAATGAATATAGCTATTCAATCACATATATTATGACCTATAAAGTTGAATTTACAAAGAAGCTACTTGACATCTTCTCTATCCAATTTCCATCTGCCATGCGGCTTTTGCCCTTTCCTGACCAGTATAAAAAACCACACCTTGGTCGTTTTATTTCTGTGTTTCCGTCTCCATTCCGCTGCATCATATCCAAATAGAAGGATCTATTTCGCTCTCGAACAAACTGTAAGCTGAAGAGCAACGAATTCTGAAGGATAAGAGATTGATAGCAGGAAGTTGAAAGAGAGAAGATAAAGATGAGCTTGAACTTCATGCCTAGTCAGCGACTCGGCGGAAAGCACTCTGCATGCATCTGAAGAAATCAGAGGATCAGATCGGCGTGGAAAGCTTTGGGTTCTCCGCTGATTTCAGTCCTCCTCGTCTCCTGCAGATTCATATCTCTAAACCTAGCTCTGATTATGGCTTCCCCTTTCAATCCTCGCATATCTCCTCTGTCCAGGGCCTCCCTCCAGCCTCCACGCCGCACAAGCGTCCTGTTATGAACCATGCAGTCGCCGCCGCGGCCAGAGTCGCTGCTCACTGCCGCCCCATATCATCCGTCCGTTTACCGACCTCATCTCCTCGCCGCGTCTTATTCCGCATCCCATTATGCTCTGCGACCCGTTCCGCCCTCCGTCACCTTCTTCGCCGTCTTCGCTTCCGTTTACGCCTTGTTTTTCTTTTCTCATTTCCCTCTATCTACTTCCTCCTTGTCACCTTCTCCTTTTCATCACCCTCTCATTCCTCCTCTTCTTCAGGGCGTTCTTTTCTTCTAGACTTCTTCTCTGCCGTCGCCTTCTCTTCTGCGATCCTCTTTCTCCTTTTTCTCTCTCTCAATCTCTTCTCGCTTTCCTCCCTCCGCCTTCTACTCTCCCGCTCTTACTCCCTGCTCCCTCGTTACCACCGTATTTCCCCCCGTCCGGTGCAATGGTCCATTGGGTCCTCAATGGAAAAACCCCAATCGAACTTAAGTACTGTTTCTGGGTTATCCGTCCAGGTTTACAGTAACGGCGATGTCTTTGAGGGGGAGTTTCACAAGGGGAAATGCTCTGGTAGCGGGGTTTACTATTACTCCATGAGTGGGCGCTATGAGGGGGATTGGGTGGATAACAAGTATGATGGTTATGGAATTGAAACCTGGGCGAAGGGGAGCCGTTACAGGGGACAATATAGGCAGGGTTTACGACATGGGTTTGGTGTGTATCAGTTTTACACTAGAGATGTGTATACTGGGGAATGGTCGAATGGACAGAGCCATGGATTTGGATTGTATGCTTGTGGAGATGGGAGCAGATATGTTGGAGGTTTCAAGTGTGGCGTTAAGCATGGCCTTGGGCACTATCATTTCAGGTAAATTATTTCTGATTTTGTTTTGATTTATTTTACATTTTGTGATGCCTACCAATAGGTGGAATTTTGGTCGTTTTTTTTCAAGGAATTGTATGTTGGTTGGTGCTATTTAATCCTGCATAAGTTCTAGAGAATGATAACATGCTCATTGAAATGTCTTGGCTTTCTATTGTTTTGCTGATTTCTTGGAAGAGCGTTTTCTAGCATTCTGGGATTTATTTCTTTGTTATCGTAGTTGTTTAATGACATGGGGCATTGATAATGGTATACGGTGCTTTATTTGTTTTCCTATAGATTTTCAGAATGGACATAGCCGTGTTGTGCTTGTACTTCATTGCAAATTTATTTTGCTTGTTGTGTGCAAAACACAATTACAGGGAACAATTGGAAATCTAATTATTACTCTCTCTTTGAATGTCTTACCATTTTAGATGGGCGTGTGTATGTCAAAACAAAAGGAAGGGGAGGAGGGGTGATGGTGGTGGGCTTGGGGTTGGGGGGGCGGGGTTGTTAATGAATATGATATATAATTAGGAATGACTAGGTCATATTTAATCTTGCTTCCATGTGATGATTTTTTTGGGAGTGGGGCAATGGGCCAGTTTAAATTCAAGGAGAGAGATGGAGGAAAAGCAAGTTAGGCTTAAAAGAATACAAAACTGACATTTGAAAGTTGCGTTGAATCGTTAGCATGTAGAAGTAATAGTATTGATGACCATGTACTATGGATTGCTGATGCGATGAGATGATAAATTTAGGGGTGGGAAAATGAATTTATTTAAAGTTCAATGAGAAAGGAGGATGGAAAGGGAGCTACGGTTAGCAAAATACACAACTAAGTGTGTTAGAGTTGAATACTCGAAGTATTGTAGAAGCAACGAATTTTGAAAGATATAAAAGGGCTGGACTCTTAAACCTCCATTTGGTGGCCATAAACTCATCTTGCTCAGTAATCAAAGTCTAATTACAACTAATAGAAAAAATGCTATATTTTTAATATTTTTTGGATGAATGATTACACTAAAAAGTTATAAATATCATTGGCATATCAATTAATTATTTCAATAAAAAGAAAATAAGCAAATAGTATTTAATTTTTTAAGACTTAATCACACATTTTGGCAAGACAATTGAATATTAGTAATAGTCAATCTATAGAAAACCTTTAACCTGCTTAGTAGGTTACATAATTCTCTTGGATTAAAGAACCTCCTTTGGAGAGTAAAGATGTTGATTTGTCTCTAGGAGATCACTTTATGTCTTGTAATTATTGTAATGCTCGATCACTTAGGGTTTAGATTTCTTAATGTAAGTAGAAGGATGCAATATGAATAAATAACAACTTATTAAATAAGACAAGAATAATTTTTATTTTCAATTCAAATTCTATAAACAGGAGTTGGGACCAAAATGTTAATGTATTGATCACATATATGTTTAAAATCAATCAAATCTGAACAAAAATATAACATTTTATCATTCTTTGTTAATGGATATTTTATGTAATGAGGAATGACTATGTTATATGAAACCTTGGTGTCATGTGATGATTTAGGTAGGAGTGGGGCAATGGACCTGTTTAAAATTCAATGAGAGAGATGGAGGAAAAGAAAGTTAGGCTTAGAAAAATACAAAACTGAATTTTGAAAGTTATGTTGAATTGCTAGAATGTTGAAGTAATAAGCTTGATGACCATAAACTATGGACTACTGATGCCATGAGATGATCAAGTTAGGGGTGGGAAAACGAATTTATTTAAAATTCAATGAGAAAGGAGGATGAAAAGGGAGCTACAGTTAGCAAAATACAGAGCTAAATCTTTGAGGGTGTTAATGTTGAATGCTCGAAGCATTGTAGAAATAATGAATCTTGAAAGATATAAAAAGAATGGACTCTTAAACCTCCATGGGGTGGCTGTAAACTGATCTTGTTCAATAATCAAAGTCTAATTTCAACTAACTTGAAAGTGTTGAATTTTTAATATTTTTTGGATGGATGACTTCACACTAAAAAGTTATAAAATACCTTTAACATATAAATTTATTATTTAAATAGAAAGAAAAAAAATAATATTTTTTAAAACTTAATCATCACATTTAGGTATGATGATTGAAACTTAATAATAGTTCATCCATGGAAATCCTTTAACCTGCTGAGTAGTTACATTAGATTTCCTGGGTTAAAGAACCTCCTTTGGAGAGTAAAGATGCTCATTTGTCTCTGGGAGATTTTGTCTTGTAATTACTGTAATGCTTAATCACTTAGGGTTTAGATTTCTTAATGTAACTTGAAGGATGCAATATGAATAAATAACAACTTATTAATTAAGAGAAGAATAATTTTTATTTTTAATGCAAATTCTTAAAACAGGAGTTAGGGCCAAAATGATAATGTGTTGATCACATAAATGTTAAAATTCAATCAAATTTAACAAAAAATATAACATTTTATCATGTGTTGCTAATGGATATGATATGTAATGAGTAACGACTAAGTTATATAGAATATTGGTGCCAAGTGACGATTTAGGTAGGAGTGGGGCATTTGACTTGTTTAAAATTCAATGAGAGAGATGGAGGAAAAGAAAATTAGGCTTAGAAAAATAAAAAATTAATATTTGAAAGTTGTGTTGAATCGTTAGCATGTAGAAGTAATAATCTTGATTACCATGTACTATGGACTGCTGATGCCATGAGATGATTAATTTACTGGTGGGAAAATGAATTTATTTAAAATTCAATGAGAAAGGGGGATAAAAAGGGAGCTACGATTAGCAAAATACACAACTAATCTTCGAGGGTGCTAGTGTTGAATACTTGAAGCATTGTAGAAGTAAGAAACTTGAAAGATATTAAAGGGCTAGACTCTTAAATCTCCATGGGGTGGTCGTAAACTCATCTTATTCAATAATCAAAGTCTGATTACAACTAATTTAAAAAATATTATATTTTTAATATTTCTTGAATGGATGAATTTACACTAAGAAGTTATAAAATATTCTTGACATTTAAATTAATTATTTAAATAAAAATAAAATAAGAAAAACAATATTTAATTTTTTTAAGCTTAATCAACACATTTAGGTAAGACAATAGAAATTTAATAATAGTTGCTCTACAGAGGCATTTAACCTACATAGTAGGTTACATTAATTCACTTGGGTTAAAGAACCTCCTTTGGAGAGTAAAGATTCTGATTCGTCTCTATGAGTGTGGAGGATGTGTTGTTGCTACATCACAAGCGCATGAGACAATATACTCTTTGTTTAGTCTAATGAGTTGTTTGTATCCGTCTTTTTATGAAAAAACAAATAAACAAAAACTTGTGTGTGTTGCTTGTGAGTTTGGTAAGCACATCGGGAGCTCTTATGTTAGTTCTGGTAATAGCAGTTCTTATGTTTTTGATTTGGTGCACTCAGATGTATGGGGATTTTGTTCTACAACTTAAATGAATGACTACAAATATTTTGTGACTTTCATTGATTGTTTTTCTCGTGTTACTTGGTTATATCTGATGAGAAACAAAAATGATGTGTTTGCCTTCTTTAAAGTCTTTTACAGGGCGATTCAGACTCAAAACTGTGCAGTAGTAAAGGTATTCAGATATGATAATTGGACCAAGTATACCATCAAGACATTGGGGAGTACTTGTCAGCTTGGGGATACAACATCAATTCACTTGTCCATCCACACTGTCACAAAACGAAGTAACAAAGGAAGAATATACATCTTTTAAAGATAGCTATAAACATGTTGATCTTAATGAATGTTCCAAAACACTTGTGGGGGCAAATAATTTGACAACAGCTCAATTGATTAGCAGAATGCCCTCAAGACTATTGGAGTGACGATCTTCTTGTGAATTTTTGAAAAGAGATTATTGCGGGAATCTCTCATTGCAAGTATTTGGTTGTGTATGTTTTGTGAATGATCATCGACCATTAATAGGGAAGCTAGATCCTAGAGCTGTGAAATATATTTTCGTGGCTTATTCTGTCACTCAGAAGTGGTATGCTTGTTGGAGCCGAATAGAGAAGAGATTGTTTGTGAGTTTGGATGCAACCTTTAGAGAATTCAAACCATATTACAACTTGGAGGTGAGCTCACCCTTCGGTGACTCGTCAGAAGTTGGAGGTATGAGGTGAGAGGGGAAGAGTAGTGATGGTTAGAGATAGGTACAGGTGACTTATTCTGTCACTCAGAAGTGGTATGCTTGTTGGAGCCGAATAGAGAAGAGATTGTTTGTGAGTTTGGATGCGACCTTTAGAGAATTCAAACCATATTACAACTTGGAGGTGAGCTCACCCTTTGGTGACTCGTCAGAAGTTGGAGGTATGAGGTGAGAGGGGAAGAGTAGTGATGGTTAGAGATAGGTATAGGTGGGAATGATACCTTGTTCTTTTGTATGGGAAGGATCAACGAAGAAAGTCAGAGAATGAGGAAAATAAGCCTGAAGGTGGTGGGACTGAAACTCAAGGGGAGCTGAGGGTGTTTACAAAGAGGAAAATACAGAATGAGGGAACAACGTCTGCCATGCCGCTCATGCCAACTAGTTCCTTGTCCCAGTATAGCTCAACTCTTATGGCACTCACACTATCCACCTCAGAGTTTGATTACACAGGTGATATGATTCCTCTCTCTTTTTCTCCCATTCTCATGATTTTAAGAAGGACCTTTTCGAGCAATGTGGGCTATTCTCCTGATCGTTATTCTTTTGATCGTTTTGGTTTCTCATATGACATTGTCCAGTTTGTCTCATACTCTAATGTGTCACATTTACACGGAGCATTCATTAGATCTTTAGATACTGTCTCTATACCCAAGTGTTGGCAAGTAGCTAAGGATGATTCAAAGTGGAAGGCTGCAATGTTGGAGGAACTTGGTGCTCTTGATAAGAATTGGACATGAGAACTTGTGTTGCTACCAGAAGGGAAAAATGTAGTCGGGTGCAAATGGGTCTTCACAGTGAAGCAGACCTCGGAAGGAAAGATTGATCGCTACAAAGCAAGGTTGGTGGTGAAAGGGTATGATCAAACGTATGAAATTGACTATGATGAGACATTTACACCAGTGGCAAATATAAGATAGTCAAAACACTCTTTTCTCTGGTTGTGAATGGTGGATGGAGGTTAAACCAACTGGATGTGAAGAATATGTTCTTCATGGGGATCTGCTAGAGGAGGTTTGCATGGAGATGCCCCAAGTTTCGACACGAACCAAATAATGGGCAAGGTATGTAGATTGAGAACGTCACTGTACGGTTTGAAACAATTTCCTCGAGTATGCTTTGATAAATTCAAGAAAGCAATGGTAGGCATGACTTATCAATAGTTCAATGTCGACCACATATTGTTTTTTCGATATGGTGGTCACATTACTATTCTTGCTGTGTATGTAGATGATATGATTGTCAATGGTGATGATGAGGGAGAGATTGCTCGACTAAAGGATTGTTTGGTCAAAGAGTTTGAGGTGAAAGATTTGAGACGACTTAGATACTTTCTCAGGTTTGAGGTGGCTCGTGGAGCAGAGGAGATTGTTCTATCTTAGAGGAAGTATGTGTTAAACTTGTTCACAGAGACATATATGTTGGGATGCAAGACTGTAGTTTCATTGTTTGATATGCAGAGGCAGAAGAGTCAGTTGATCATGAGAGATATCAGAGGTTGGCAGGTCATCTCATCCATCTGAGTCGCACTTATCCGGACATATCATTTGCAGTAAGTGCGGTGAGTCGCTACATGCATGATCCGAGGAAGGGTCACAAGGATGCAGTGTATTAAATTTTGAGGTACCTGAAGAGTGCTACAAGAAAGGGGGTTGATCTTCAGGAAGAATGAATATGTAAGCATTGAGGGCTATTGTGATTCCAACTGAGCGAGTTGTATGGATGACAGGAGGCTCGCATATGGATACTGCATGTTCTTAAGAGACAACTTGGTTTCTTGACAGAGCAAAAAATAGTCAGTAGTAGTGAGGTCAACAATAGAGGCAGAGTATAAGGTCATGGTTTGAGGAGTTGTTGAGATGATGTGGCTGAGAGCCTTGTTGTTAGAGCTCAAGGTGGGCAAAGGTGCTCAACTGGAGTTTGGGTGCGACAAGTCAGTAATCAGCATCACCAACAACCCGGGGCAACATGATAGAACCAAACATGTGGAGATTGATAGGTTCTTCATCAAGGAAAAGTTGAATAACAGACTACTAGAGCTAAGTCATGTAGGAGCTAGGGAGCAAGTGGCTGACTACCTTACCAAAGGACTTAGCTCTTTAGATTTGTCTAGGTTATGTGACAAGATGTGCTTAGTGGATATCTTTTGCCCATCTTGAGGGGGAGTGTTGAGATTTGTATCTAATATAGGGTCCTATTTGTAAATAGAAAAAGTCTAGGAATTTATTTGTAAATGTTGGAATACTCTATATACGCCCTAGCTATTAATGAAATGAGTAAGTTTTTGAAGAGCAATTACTTCTTTTAGTGCTTGGTATGTGTTTTATCTTTTAATATAATAACATTAGAAAGGAGTTTCTTGGTGTATTTATTGTTTTCAAAACATGAACTCCCTACTAACCAATCTCGCTTGGTATGTGAGATAGTATTGAGGCTGTCTCCGGCTAGTCTCACAGGTCACAACACCTCTGGCCTGCCCCACACCCACCTCACTCATTCTCATACTGACCTCTAGGCAACCCTGCAAAACCAACCCCTTGCTTGCTGCTGGTCAACTTTGTGCCAAAGCTAATTGCATCTCCGTTTGGACTACCATCACCTCCGTCACAGTGCCACCAGTGACTTACAACTAAAAAATAAAATTGACTATGTGATATTTAATAAAAACAAAATTAACTTAATTTAAGATACCAAAAACATTTTAAATTCATATCAAAACATAAATAAAATAAAATCAAATATAAAAATAAAAAGCGATCTCAAATGTCCCTCAAATTGCATCTTTTGCTATTTATGCTATTTGACTATCAGTAAGTCACTTATTTAGTTGATATATTTATGCAAACTTGGTTTTGATAACAATTTGATGTAGGATAATTTAGGGTTTAGGTTTTCTAGTAATGATGCAGTGTAAATAAATCATGCTAGAGAATTTATCATTCATAGACTGAAAAACCATTAAATAACTGATTTTTTTTTTTTGAAAAGTGTAAACCATAAATACGTGAATTAAGGCTCAAAAAATAATGTCATCATTGCATAAATTTAAAGAAATCACTTAGTAATTGGAATTATTGAAGTATTAGTAAGAAATTAGATGTTGTGCACTACATTTGAAGTCTTAATTGTAGCAAACTTGGCCAAAATCAGGATATGCAACATTAATAACTAAATGTTTAAGAAGAAAAACTTGAAATAAATAGAAAACAAAAGTGAAAAGAATTCACACTTCATTTTGAATTTGTCATGGTACTTATACTACACGAAGCCAATGTCCAACGTGCACAAATAATTGATTGAAAATATGAAATTATATTGAATAAGTTTACGAGTCTCAATATTTTTATTTATAAACACTTAATTCACTTTCATCCAAAACTATATATATAGATCAGGTAGAATTGCTTAGTGTAACTTTAATTCTATGCTTATAAAACCTCAATATAGTGTAACTTTAATTCTATGAATCACAAGAAAGCCATTGATATAACACAACATGCACTAGTAGATAGTAGAACCAACCCATGATTCATCAGTGATGGGCATTAGTATGAATAAAATTAGCAGTAAAGTGGACAAAAATTTGAATAAGATAACAAATGAAGAACAAAGCCTGTAAAATAAAAATTCCTTCGACCATTCTTAAATATTTTGAGACATTGATCTAGTAAACCCCGCGAACCATCCGATAGAAACAAGAACTATCAAACCTCATAGCCTAAGTAGTAAATCACTCATTTGTCGCATGCTTGAAGGGCCAAATAATGGAGAACATCAACAAGCATGATCCAGCAATGCAGATATTCATAAGTTACCTAAGCCCTAGCCTTCAAACAGCATCATTAAAAGCCATTAAAAAAATACATAATATTTAGCTTCAACGCCCAACACATCAATGTGATTTAGGTGCTGAAGATTTTAAATGTTTAGATCTCCATTACGCGGGAAGGTAGATAAGTTCTTATCTCATCAAAACAATGTAGCATCTTCTGATGCTGAAATTTGAAGTGGTGACAACGATAGAAGCTAGGCGCCATCATGGTTATTACAAAACCAACGTTTAATAGTTAGCAATAACAAGTATCTAGATGTTTGAGGGTGCCACAAGCAAGTACCATAGACACTATAAGTATGACCGGTTACATTAATACATAAATTTCTCCACAATAATTCTTATAATAGAAGGACAATTCATAAATACATCAATACATCAACTATTCAATCTCCATCCTGTATCATATTATTTTCAAGAACTTTAATATTTTATCTCACCATCTTGTAGTTCACTAGATATTTTGCTAAGTGGCATAATTATGTGAGGGCAGCTGGAGCTTCTATGATTTTTCTCTTAATGCATGCTGTGGCTCACCCCATTACTTTGCGAGCTAGTGGATAACTATCATCTGTAATGCTAGGATTATTTTTGGTGGGTGCAAATATAGATTGAACTTTGGGATGGAAGATAGTTGACTATGTAGACCTGATGATGGATTTTTTGATGTTGATTCTATTTGAAAGACAGCGGCATCATTCCATGTCGATGGATTTATTTTTTCTCGAAGTGGCTTCCCTCAATTTTAGTTTCAGTTTGAAGATCATTGACTAATTTAGAAATCACAACTCAGTTGTCTTTTAATTCATTTATTTAATTATTCATTGGTTTTTTTGATTTTATGCATAATGTTTGCACATGCTCAATTATTTTAAACCTTTAGTATATAGGCAAACATTTGTCTTTAATCCTAGCTTTTATTTACTTTTCTTATAAATTTATAACTTAATTTTCTAATCTTTATTCAGTTCAAGGCATTTTATATCCTACAATTTCTACTATGTTTTATATCTATGACATTTTTTCTCATTCACTTTATTACTTGATCAATCATCATGGCATGAAATGTGTGAAGTTGAAAGTATAGATGTGATTTGAGACTAAATTATTGGGATCATCCTATAGATCGAATTGGCCATAGAGTTGAGTGAATCAGGGAAGGTGAAGTTGAAGGTTTATTCTTATGCTCATCTTCATTGAGACTTTAAGCAAAGTTATAACGATGAGGGGTAGGTCATCCTTTCAATGGAGAAAACAACATTGAGTGATGTTTAATGTTAAGGTTGATCCTCTTATGCCAAAAAGATAAGTTGAATCTAACTACCTTGTTATTGTGCTTGTATCTTTCTCTAATTACCTCCATAAACACTTTACCAAGTTATTGTTGATTGACTTGCACATTTTAATGATTCGAAGATTTGTTGACTTGGTAATTTATGTAACACTCGAACGACAAACAATTAGCTGCAAAAGATATTGAGTTCAACGGCGAGTTAGATCAAGTTTAATAAAACAAATGCATATTTTTTTGAAAAAAGTTGTGCTGAGCAGAAGGCAGAATTATGCGAATTTATCGATGACTTTAAAGATTTTGAATGACCAACAAAAATTTAAATATCAGAACTTGATAAACCAATTAAAGTCGTCTTTGGCCAAGTTTAAGATTTTGAGGAAAGAGTTAGCTCTGTCACCTATTTCATTACTAGAAAGGGTTCTCAAGTTGGAGGTTATTTTGAAGAAGTAAAATAAAGGCAGTGCCAAGTTGGGTTTTTAGCCTTTTAATGTGTTTGTTATAAAGAAGTTCATTGACGTAGATGAATATATTGGCAAGATTATGGCCAAGTATTAGGAAGGCATCCTGTTTTATTTGTATGTGTTTAAGGAGTATGATGAGATCAACCGTGTGTGGCAAGACCTCAACTTCTTTTATCATGTTGCATTGAATTGACTAGGTGATGAAGAGTTTCTGAGAAAGAAGGCAACAAATATTCCTTAAGAAGTGATCCCTTTATACTACTTGTAAATATTTTTTGCTCTTCCTATGACTTCCTTTTTGGGTGTGTTGTAAACCCTTAGAAATGAATTCTTTTGGAATTCTCTCTCTTTCATGAAGTTCGTGTATATTTTGAATAGAACTGAAGTTAAAGTCAAATGGAAATTAATAAAAATGAACCAAGTAGAAAATATATTAAATGAAGTAATTAGTCAAATTAATAAGCCAATAATGTTGAATCGGTGCTTGGTAGTTATTGAATTTGTATAAAAATATGCTGACATGATAGCGAACTGGTTTAAATGTAATGCTAAAAATTTTGCTTTTAATGATCTTTATAATAGATTAGATACTAAGGAGGGTGAAAAATATATGTATAAACTAACCAAACAAAGAGAGAAGAAAAGTAAAGATTTAACTTAAGTAAAGTGTATTAAAGATGAAAATAAAAAAGTGCTCTTCTTAGAAAAAGATATTCAACATAGGTGGGTGAGTTATTTTGATAAACTTTTTAATGAAGTTTCTGAAAATACGATTGACCTTAGTGATCTTAATATCGTGAATAATAATAAAATGTTTCATTTTTACCGTCGCATTAGTAAAAAAAGAAGTTGGGGAGGCTTTAAAGAAAACCAAGGGTGGAAAGTTTGTAGGACCTGATGATATCCCAATTGAAGTGTGGAAATATTTGGGAGATTTGTGTGTTTCTTGGCTTACTAAACTCTTTAATATTATTTTAAAAACTAAAAAGATGCCTGAGGAGTGGAGGAAGAGTATTTTGGTCCTCATTTTTAAGAATAAAGGGGATGCACAAGAGTGTGCAAATTATAGGGGAATTAAGTTGATTTGTCATACTTTAAAGTTATGGGAGAGGGTAGTTGAACATAGGTTAAGACGCATTACAAAGATTTCTTATAATCAATTTGGATTTATGCCGGGCAGGTCTATTATGGAAGCTATACATTTATTGAGAGGTTTGATGGAGAAGTTCAGAGATAATAAGGAGAATCTACATTTGATTTTTATTGGTTTAGAAAAAGCTTACGATAAGGTTCCAAGAGATATTCTTTTTAGAGTTCTTGAGAAGAAATGTGTTGATATTACTTATATTCAAGTCATTAAAGATATGTATACTAGAGCTGTTACTTGTGTTCAAACTGAAGGAGGTTTGACCAAATATTTTCTTATTTCTGTTGGATTACATGAGGGATCGACTTTAAGCCCATATCTTTTTGCTTTAGTTATGAATGGTCTTACTGGACATCTACAGGAGGATGTACCTTGGTGTATGCTTTTTGCTGATGATATCCTTCTCGTGGATAAAACAAGAGAAAATACCTAGGAAAAATTTGAATTATGGAGGTCTACGTTGGAGTCTAAAGGCCTTCATTTAAGTAGAACTAAAACTGAATACATGAAATGTAATTTTAGTAGTAGTAGCTCTAGTGACAGAAGTGTGACTTTGGGTGATCAAATTATTAAAAGGTGTGAAAGTTTTAGATATCTTGGGTCTGTTGTTCAAAGCGATGGTGATATAGATGGGGATGTTAATAGTAGAATTCAAGTTGGTTGGTTGAAGTGGAGGAATGCTTTGTGCCTTTTGTGTGATAGAAATGTATAGCTTAGACTGAAAGGATAATTTTATAAGGCGGTGGTGAGACCTGCAATGCTCTATGACGCTGAATGTTGGCCTTTAAAAGAGAAGCATAATAATAAGTTAAGTGTTGCCGAGATGAGAATGATTAGGTGGATGAGTGGCTTTACACTTAAAGACAAAACGCGAAATGAATGTATCTGTGATAGGGTTGGTGTAGCTCCTGGGACGAACAAAATTAGAGAAAGTCGTCTTAGATGGTTTGGTCACATTAAACAGCGCCATCTGATAATCCGATTAGGAGAGTAGATGTTTTAGATTTGACTTGTGTTAAGAAAGGCAGAGGTAGACCTAGGAAGACTTGGGCTTATTGTATAAAAAAATGATCTTAATTTACTAGAATTAAATGAAAATATGACACTAAATAGGACGCAATGGAGAAAAGGATTCAGGTAGCCGACCCAACGTAGTGGGATTAAGGCTTTGTTGTTGTTGTTGTTGTTGTTGATAGCGTTATAATATGCCAGTGTGGTCAATTTTTGTCAATTATTTTTCCACCTTTTTTCTTCATGTATCTTTGGACAGGTCGTTACTTCGGACGTGCCTCACCTTAAGCTAATACTTTCATTCTACTCATGTAACCATCTCTATATTCAACATTGAAAGAACTTGTTTTGCTTTCCAGGTTGATCTCGTCGCAAAGGGGAGTTTGAATGTTAGACTTGATCCTTGTTTTTAGATACTTTGGGTTTTTGGTGCATTACTTGACTTACATGATTGAGAAATCGTGAATCAAATAAAAGAGCCATTGAATAGATGTATTGCCTAGTTAGTTTCTCAGAATTCGTTGTTTTCTTGAATGAAATTCAGTTTTAAGTGTAAAGGATATTTCAATAAATGTAAATTGACTGTTTTTCTAGGAGCTTTAGTTTTCATATGAGAAGTCGCTATTTTTAAACTTGATCCTATGCCAAAATTATGTTGATACCAAGTTTAAGTTGCTCTGTTTGTTGCTCAACTAGTCTGGTTAGATTTAGAATTCAAAATTGTTTTCCTACTTTAATCTAGAAGGTTAATCTTTTGAGTTACAAATTTGAGGTTTGCATTCTTCAAATTGAATAAAGGAATGCAAACTTTATGATTCAAAACTTTTGACAATATCTGATTTGTTGAATCCTGGATAAGTTGAGTCTCTTTGGTGAGTTCCTCTAATGTATTTCTTGGTTTTGAGGATTACCTCCTGAGTTTATTGTCAAATTCCAAGAATGAGTTCTTTGAGTGTATTGCCAAGTTCATAGGACAAGTTTCTCAAATATATTGCCAAGTTACTAGAATAAATTTCCCAAATATATTATTTGTAAAATGTGCATCTTCACATATTTTAATTAAAAGAATATACGTGCTTATTAGAATATTATAATATTAATATGCAAAATTTTGTATAAGCTGCTTTGATTTGTTTTTATTTACTTTCCTTTTTTAATTATGTTTTTATTTGTTTTCTTATTAGTAGATCTTATAATGAGTATTTATACACCTCTTGCTTCAATAATATTACCCTAGTTTTATTCTAACATGTGATCAGAGCCATAGTCCTAACCTAGCTACCGACGGGCCTCTCCTTGCCACTGGCTGACCAGTCCGGGTCTCTTCACCTTGCCAGAACCCCTGCTGGTCCCACCGCCCCTCCTCTTGAGCCGACTAGGTCTGCTTCGTCCAGTCGTCTGCTTCAGGATCGTCCATATCACCTCCCAACTAGTTCGTCTACTTCTTCTAGTAGCCGACCTGTTTGCTTCTTACCGTGATTGAGCAGTCCAGATCAGGCCGTCCTTGATTCCCTAGCCGACAAATTACCTCCAACTTGTCGATGACCATCCATAACCTCTGTTTTGATCTCCTGGGGCACTTTCTACTCGTCGAAAATGCTGCTTAAACTAACAGACCTTCCTCCAGTTTCAACCGGAACTTTACAATGTATTAACAAACTAATATCTCATTTGGCTCAATTAGAGTTATGGCGGACTCCTTCAACACTGAGTCGTCATCAGAAGATGTTTTTGATTCCACCGCAGAATCAATTCCAACCTTCGTTCCTCTGCAGATCGGAAGATAGGAAAACAATATGAACTTGATTAGAACCCATAAACTAAACGACAATAACTTTCTCCAATGGCCCTAATCTGTGTCCTTGTTCATCAAAGGGCGTGCGAAATTCGGTCATCTCACTAGTGTGATTCGTGATCGCCAAAGACTGACCCAACATGGTGCTTGGGAAGTAGAGAATTCTATGTTCATGTCGTGTCTGATCAACTGTGTGGAGACTTTGATTGATTGATCATGCATGTTCCTTCTTTCTGCTAGTGCACTATGGATGACGACTTATGATACCTACTTAGATATAGGGGATTCTAGCCAACTGTATGTGATATTTAAGAAAATCGGTGAGGTAAAAAAAAGATTGAGGATCGTGACCCGGTACTACAATAATCTAGTTATATTATGGATGGAATGCGACCTGCATTATGATTACACTTGAAAATCTCCAGACGACCTATCTCTCTTCAAGAAAATTTTAGAAAATGACCGCATGTTCCAATTTTTGGCAGGCCTCAAAGAAGGTCTTGACGATGTCTGGGGCTGTATCCTTGGCATCCTCTTCCTTCTACTCGCGCTATTTTTACCAAGATTCATCGCAAAGATTGTTGAAGACTTGTCATGCTTGGTGCATCCACTTTGTCTGCCAAAATATTCGTCTTGGTCTCTAATAGTGCTCAATTGCGGGCTGGTCACCCCATTTGTGATTACTGTCACAAACCCAACCGCATTTGTGATAAATGCGGGAATCTCCACGAAAAATCTACATCCAAACCTTCGGCCAAATCTTTCGCTGCCAAGTGTCTCGCTACAGCTTCTGAATCCAACACAGTACAACCGACCTTTACCCAAAACAATCTAGAATCCTCCAATTCTCTTAAAAGTCAAATGAATCACTTAATCAAACTGCTTGGATTCAGTTCGCTTTCTTCGACTTGTCGACCTCCCATGTTAGTCAATGTACCATTTCTATGACACCCAATTCTTTTGCCTCTTCTAGTCCATGGATCATCGATTCAGGTGTCACGAACCATATGACTGGAAGCTATGAAGCCTTCTCGACATACTTTCCTTGCTCAAGGAAAGATACTGCTAAAATTGCTGACGGGTTCCAAAGTTACATTGCTGGTAAATGGTCAGTTGTTTTAATCTCTGAAATTTGTGTTATATGTACCTCTATTGAAATATAACATTTTATCTGTCAGTAAGCTGACATATGACATTGATGCATTGTTCATTTTTTCTGTGATGTCTGTGTCTTTCAGGATCTTTGTTCGGGGAAGATGATAAGAACTGTTAGCGGGTTGGTGGGGTCTACTTTTTCCAAGAGAAAAACACAGACATACACTCTACCCAATAGTTGCTGTTCATCTCAATTCACTGAATGTATTATTATGTTGATACTCTGTCTTTTGGGTCATCATTGTTTTAAGTACCTAATATAATTGTATTCATTGATATTTACTAATAAAAATCCATCTAATTTCAAATGTCAAATATGTCAGTTAGCCAAATATCATTGTGTTCCTTATCCACCCCACAATTACACACTTTTCACTTCTTTTTCTCTTATTCACAATGAGTTATGGGAACCCTCTCGCATTATTAGCTACACCAATAAACAATGGTTTCTTATTTTGATTGATAACCACACTCGGATGACATGAACCCATATTTTAAAAGATAAAATTGAAGCTGCTATCATATTTAAAAGCCTTTACACCTTCATTACCCAATTCAAAACTCCTATTCAAGTCATTCAAACTGATAATAGTCGTGAGTTTTTTAACTCTATATTAGAAGAATGCTTGGTAGGTAAGGGCATCATTCATCATAGCTCTTGTACCGACACTCCTTCACAAAATGAGATAGTCGAGAGAAAGCACTAACATCTTATCGACGTTACTCGCTCCATTATGTTTCACTCTAATGTCCCAAAATGTTTTTGGAATGATCTCATTTTTATCGCCACTTATCTCATCAATAGAGTTTCCTAAAAAATTCACAACTCTTGTACAACTTTAGCCGTCTTGAGATCGTGCTTTTCTAACAATCGAGTCTTCTTCATCTAAAAGTGTGCACAATCTTTGTTCGAAACACAACCCCAATTCAGAGTAAACTTGATTCCAGGTTCATAAAATATTTTTTCCTAGGATACTTTGCCACTCAAAAGAGGTATTAGTGCCTTGACCCTACTATAAATAAGGTCTATGTGATTGCTAATGTCTTTTTTTTAAAGTGTTCCTTACTTTCCGACCTCAACCTCTAGCGAGGGGGAGCTAGTTTTTGGACACTATTTCTTACGATACTCCTATTGATGTTCCCCCCACATCACTTACCATCAAGGAACCCTCTATTCTTTTGGTTCCGCCCACTTCTCCTACCACCAAGGAGCTCTATGTCCCTTTGGTTCCACCGCACATCCACTCTCAGTGTCTAAGCTCGATGCACTCGTTCTGATGCACTCGTTATGATGCACCTACTCTAGAGCTTGCTAACCACTTGCTGGACCATGAATCCCCTTCGAACGACATCCTCAACACTGCTCCTACTTCAAATGAGGAATTCAGTTCCTCTAGTAAGGTACGCAATCAGACATGCTTTCTCTATTCTGTGATAAACTATGTTTTTTTTCGTAGATTATTGCCAACATGCAGAGCATTTGCTACAATCCTGACCAATCATTAACTTTCATCTACTATTGAGGTTGCCTTAACAGATCAAGCCTGAAAAATTGTCGCCATGGAGGAGATGAATGCCCTTAAGCGGAACTGTACTTGGGATGAATGCCCTTAAGCGGAACTGTACTTGGGTCGTTGTTGATCTTCCTGGAGACAAGAAAGCAGCGGGATGCAGATGGATTTTTAGCATCAAGTTTAAATCTGATGGATCCTTTGAACACAACAATGCACGGCTGGTTGCCAAATGGTACTCACTGACCTACGGAGTTGACTATGAGGAGACATTTGCTCTAGTTGCTCAATTAAACACCATTTGGATTCTCTTATCCTTTGCAGTGGATCTGGATTGACCCTTATTTCAGCTTGATGTCAAGAAGGCGTTCTTGAATGGCGATCTTATAGAGGAGGTATACATGACTCTTCCTCCAAGCTTTGACTCCATTGCCTCCTAGTGACAAGTATGTAGACTACAAAAACTCTCCATGGATTGAAGCAATCATTACGGGCATGTTTCAGAAAATTCACAAAAGTGGTTGTAGGCTATGGATTCACTTAAGCTTAATCAGACTACACTCTTTTTCTGACATTCCTCAAGTTATCAGGTAGCTATTCTTATTGTCTATGTTGACGATATTATTTTCATAAGTAATGATTTAACAGAATTGGATCTCTGAAAGACATCCTTGCTACTTTGAAATTATGGACTTAGGATCTCTCTGGTACTTCTTAGGCATGAAAATTGTTCGATCATCTCAGGGTATTTACCTGTCTCAGCGCAAATATGTGGTTGACCTTTTGATTGAGAACATTCTTCTTCTGTGCAAACTAGTGCTGTCCTGATAGATCCCAATGAAAAAACTACTTGATGTTCCTAATGTAGTTCTTGTAAAAAAACTCACTACTAGCTCCTTGTGTACATGCCTCTACATATGCCGCGTAGTTGGGATAGTCAGTCAATTCATGCCAGTAGATGGGATAGTCAGTTAATTCATGCATGATCCCTATAAGCACCACCTCAAGATTTCCAATGGATTCTCCACTGTTTAAAAGACGCATTGAGCTCAGATATGTTTTTTTGCCGCTACATCTCTCCTTCTATTGCAGGTTACACAGACGCAGATTGGGCCGAGTTCGTCTATGATCGACGATTTACCTCGGGGTATTGCTCATTTGTGTGGGGAAACCTAGTCACCTGGAAAAGCAAGTAGCAGGCTGTAGTTTCTTGGAGTATTGCAAAAGCTGAATTTCAATTCATTTCACTGGGAATTTGAGAGGCTCTCTAGTTATGCATCATGCTTCACGAACTACGTATGACAATCTCTAGTCCCTAAAATTGTTCTGTAATAGTAAGGCTGTCATTAGCATTGCTTATAACTTGTTCTGGCATGATCGGATCATGTATGTTGAGATTGACCAACACTTTATTAAGAAAAAACTTGAGTTCGGGAAAATTTGTGTTCCGTTTGTACCGTCTAGTGGCGAACTAGCAGATATTTTCACAAAAAAATTTTTCTAGGTCACTGATCAGTGATTTCAAATCCAATTTGAACATGACTGACTTTTATGCTTCGATTTGAGTGCGAGTATTAGAATATTAGAATATGAATATGCAGAATTCTGTATTAATTGCTTTGATTTGTTTTTTTTTTACTTTCCTTTTTCCCTTATTCTGGAATGGGTATTTATACCCTTTTTTGCATTAATAAGATTTCCTTGGTTCTATTCTAAAAGTTTTCGTTATCAAATTTGAGAACAAGTTTTATGAATAACATTACCATCAAAATCGAAGTTTCTTCATGAAGGAACAATCAAGTGAATGACTAAGAACTCACTTTTTCTTAAAAAAAAAAAATTAAATGAATTACTTTTCAAGATTTTCATTACAACTTCTTAATATGATAGCTCTAGCTTTCTGTATGATTTTTGCTTGAACTATTTCATTCATCCAAGGATTTGCAGAGGATATACGAGGTTGGTGGCTACAAACTCTTTGAATTTCCCTTCGTTGATGATTCCTTGATATGGCTATCATCTTATCGAATGTTTCACAATACTCCATGTTATTTATTTGATCTG
The DNA here is from genome assembly GCA_003013225.1 of Phalaenopsis aphrodite. NCBI lineage: Eukaryota > Viridiplantae > Streptophyta > Magnoliopsida > Asparagales > Orchidaceae > Phalaenopsis > Phalaenopsis aphrodite. The sequence goes on along the minus strand of NEWO01000032.1, from coordinate 1,889,593 downwards.
TGTGAAAAACACAATAATTTGATGGACCTTGGGGATGAGGTTGTGTGTTCAATGTAACGGCTGCTCTAAGTACTTTGTCTTTAATTTGTGTTTTGGGAGTAGTTAGGGATAAATCATAAAGCACGTGGCTTAGTCCTGTTTCCTTTGAGAAATAACTCCTCTCTTTTTTGTTTTTAATTCCATTTTTCAGTTTTGCATGAGATAACCATAAAAGAATATATGTGGGTACTTTTTATTATTAGCAAGTTGCGACTTGTCTTTGACCGGTGGTTGATAGATTGAGGGACTTCTATGTTCATGTTGACATTGATAAGGTTTATGCTGATGTTGATATTGCAACGAGTTCTTTTATATATTAAGCTGAAGTCATCACAATGTATTTGGTTGTTGTTGATGATGCCATTGCAGATCTAGGGCAACTTCCAGATTTTTATGGTTTAAAGTAGAAACTGTAGTATTGCTGTACTCTTTTGCTTTAATATAACTATAGCCAATCTCTAATAATCTGGTTAAAGCCTTTTGGTTGCTGTAAGTAAATGCACCTTTGAAATGCATTTTTTTTGACCGTGGGTGAGTTAAGCCTGGGTGATTACACATGCTAAGTTTTTGACATTCTACATCACTCGTTGAGAATGAATAGTAAAATTTTGGAGAGGTTTGCTAGATTTCTGCCTCAGACTCTAAAGAACTTTTGATTTTGTCAATAGACAAAATCTTGGATTCTAAAAATTAGTTATGCTTCTAGTAGAAAGTCTAAAGAGCTGCTATTATGTTGTTTTCTTAAATGTTCTGAGTAATAGTCGACACAACACAATATCACCAATGGAGAGAGGAACTATTGACTTAAATTGAACAATGTGATCCACTGGGTTCAACTTTTTTTAATAAGCTTTTGGTATTGGTATTTTAAACTTTCGTGGAGATTGTGAGCTTTGTATTTTGAATAGAAATGATGTTGTTTGGCTTTGAATCGTTTCTTGGGTTGGTGGAGATGAAGAGTTTTTGTTGCATTTCATTTTCAAAGAGAAGATCCTTTGCCTGAAATTGATGAAATTTATACACTTGGTGATGATGTAGGGGAATCAGTTAAGTTGAGTTTTTGGAGAGGATGATGGTTGAAACCTCATCGCAAACATTTTGAGAATTCTTGGGTCATTTTTGTGAAATGATGTTTGATATGATTTTGTTGTTCGTATGTTATAAAAAAAAAATTGCCCCATTTACATTTATCTTTTCCTTTGTTAGAATTGATGTATGATTTGACACTTTGTTCTAGGCTTCTTCTACACTTGTTACATTTTAGAGGATGTTCGATTCTAAATCATATATGTATAACAACTAAATCTTATTAATAAGATTTGACAAATTATGAAAGGAAAGAGGAGAGAGAATCAAAGTTTAGAGAGAAGATTTGGGATCTTATTAGGTCCCTATCACAAAGAAAAACTGATGTCTTTTGAGTCATTGGGACGTGCCAAAATGAGTTAGACTTCTTATTGGCTTTTGTTATGGTTCGGTGCCACAAGAAGATATATATTTTAGTAATACACATAAAATTATATTGATGATTTTGGAGCCTTATTACATGAGTGTTTGGGCACATGTCACCATGAGGCACCCTTGAATCTTACAATTTTCTAGTCTGAGCATAGTTTTCTCCTTTTTATTCAAGGCATATGCCTTGAGGGGCATTGAGTGAACGCTTAAATACTTTTAAGTAAAATATAAGTTGATTTAGCTTTTTTGGTTTATGGTTTATAAAAGTTTTGAGATAGAAGATTGCAATTCTTTTTCTAAGTTTATGAGAATTCCTTAAGTAGGGTTGTCAAAATCGACAGACCAACGCGAGTTGAACTTACTCAAAAAATTCAACTTTGAGTTTATCCAAATATTTTTTTGAGTTGGTTTAGGTAGACTCCTCAGCCTGAAATTAAACTGGAACTGTCCTTTACCCAAAATTGACTCAAAATCGACCCGCCAACTCAAAATTTACCTGAATAACTGTTTTTTTGTGTTGTTATGCCTTATGTTAAACATGTTAAAAGCAAGTAGGTTCCATATTGGACTTTTAAACCGTTTATTATTGGGTCAGATTCGGGTCAAGTTGTATCAGATTGAATTAATTTCAAGTCATACTTACATCGGATCCGTGAACTCGATTTGACACCCTTAGGTTTAAGTAAACGTTTTTATTTTTTTAGCTAGTTTCTCTTTTTTTTTTTAATTATTTTTTCATTATTAAGTTATTTAAATTTCCTTTTAACATACTTTATTTTATTTTCTTAGTTTATTTTTTTCACTTTTTTTAATATAATTGTTTTAATTTTTTTTAGAAACTTTTTTTGTTATCTTTTTAACTAATGTATCTTTTTATTTTGTTCTATATGGTTTGTCTTTGTTTTCTTTAAGGATTTAATTTTTCACTTTTTGTTCAACTATTGTTTGACGCTTTATTTTTTTTTTTAATTTATCTTTAATTTAATAATTTTTTAAAATTTTTTTATTTTGAAGCGTATGCCTTGTACCTTGAGGCTTACGTTATAAATGATATTATCTCTTAAGAGTTATTCTTCCTCCTCTCTTGTCATCCATAATTCCATCTCTTTCTCCTCTCTTGTCCGAAGTTATTATAAGAGTAATTCTTTTTTTATTTACGAGTTAAATATTGTAATTTTATTATTCATTGTTTATCTAAATTTTTTTTCATACATATCTCTAGATTGTGAATATATGCATAATTCTATTAAGTACATTTTCTAGGACATTTATATACAATGCACCCAAAACACTTGTATTCGCGAAATAACTACTCTTTTTCATTCTTTTTTTTTCCAATTGTCATCAAATATCAAAATTAGGAATGAAACCATCCATATATTTCTTTTTTTTTTAATCAAATTCACAATTGTTTGATAGGGGAACGTATACATACATGGTTTTGATACTTCAGTAAAATGACTTGTGTGGTCATTTTGTAAAGAGCAATGTTTCAAGTGCTATGCATGTAATTAACCCTTTTTATAATTCTGAAGGCTAAAACTGACAGAAAAAATGGAACCCATTGATAGCAAAAGGACGGTCTTTATTTTTGAAAACGACAGCTTGATCCGAATTTTGCTTTGGTATGACTAACTTCAATGATTTGGTTCAAAAAATTTATGAACTTAAACAAAACCTCTTACTGACAATGCTTGCTTTCAATGAATGCCAAAAGTGATCGGCCCATTAAGCAGTCTTGCTAGATGTTAAAGGATGCATATTTGTCATTCAGCAGTACAGGCTTTATTGTACCTCTAGTCATTAAAATTATACTATTTTTGTACCCATGTTGCTTTTTTTTTCAATAATGCTTCTTACTAAGAAGAATTTCAAACTATTTTACTGTAATATTTCATGCAACTAAATGGCAAAATGGAATAATTCACCATCTGAATGTTTATTTTACACCTTCAGGAATGGAGACTCCTATGCTGGAGAATATTTTGCAGACAAAATGCATGGATTTGGGGTTTATCGTTTCGCAAATGGACACCGATACGAGGGGGCATGGCACGAAGGACGAAGACAGGGCTTGGGCATGTACATTTTCAGGAATGGTGAGACCCAGGCAGGTCACTGGCAAACTGGTACTCTTGACATCTTGAGTACTCAAAACTTGCTTCATGGTTCCCAAGTTGCAGCGAACCATTCCAAAGTTCGTAATGCTGTTCAGGTGCCTACCCATTTTCTTGCACTAGGGAATAGATATAAAGTGACTTTTTTTCTTCTTTTTTTCCTTTATGATGAAAACCCAGCATGTGTTTCCTGAACTGATGTCAATGTTTCAATAAAAAAAATCAAACTCTAATGAAGGGATTTTAATGATTGGTATTCTATCCTCAGGAAGCACAGCGGGCAGCAGAGAGAGCAATTGATCTCCCCAGTTTTGATGATATGGCCAATATGACCATTGCAGCAGCAAACAAAGCAGCTAGTGCAGCTAGAGTGGCTGCTGTAAAAGCTGTTCAGAAGCAAATTCCCAGTAATGGAGGTGAACTTCTAGTCCCTTTTTGCTTGAAACATCCTTAGTCTTGGAAGTGTTTCTTTTACTACTAGTGAGCAATAAGCATTCAGCCTGAAGACAGTTTGCAGTGCATCGGATTATATATTGTTTCCTTGTGCTGCAAAACCAAGTTTGGCATGCTGATGATGATGGATGAGATGGTGCATAAGCCCGTCCTATTGTTTCTTTCCTATTACATAATGTGTAAATAAATATATTGCATTTCACGAGAATGATGTTTCTTTCTCATGTAGGTCATGTAGAACTCGAACAAACTTAGTTCTGTAATTGAGTTATTGTTGTTGAAGAACAAACGTCCTGACTAGCTTTTATTCATACCAACGAAATGCCATTATAATTCTTCAACTTGCAGGCTATTGGGTAGCGGCACTCTTCACAATCATCCAGGTAATGTAATGTTTTTGAAATAGACTACATCTATTTTACGCTTAATAAAAAGTTCTTTAGTTGAGATAGTTTATCTATGTTTAAATTCATAACTTGGGCTGAACATCCTCTGGTCAAGCATTACAATATAGTTTTATTTGCCATTATTTTTTTTTACAGTCTTGCTAAACTTTCTATTAATGTCCTCTTATAGTTCGGACAAAAGAAGTTTCCTAAACCTCAAAGTCCATTTATTTGAATTTGAGCTTAGCGGCAAATTGTTATAGGTTAGCTTTATTTGCTTTACATTCAAACTTGAATTGAGCAAAAAATTTCTTTTAGGTTTATGGTCTGTTTGGCACGACTTTTTTGTCGCGTCGCGGCCGCTATTTTTTTTTTTTTTTTTCATTTGGCGCGACTACAGTGGCATGGCTTCGAAGAATCCGAGCGAAAGTTGGGCCACGGGTTATACCCAGCTGCCGGCTTTTCCCTAGCGAATATTATCGCTTTACCCCTCCCGCCACGAAACCTTTGCCCTAGCCGCACACGGCCCTCCTCCTGCGCGCCAAAAATCTTCCTTCGACCCCGTTTTCCTTCTTCAGGACTTCTTCGCTGCCTTCGACCGTCCCGTTCTTCTTTTTCCTCTTCTTCGGAGTTCTTGCAGTAATATTCCTTCTCTTTTTTTTGTTTCTTCTCCTTTTTTTTTTGGATAACAAACGACAATTCTCCCTTTATAGCTCTGATTCCTTCTTCTTCCCACGTTCCTGGCCTCCTTTGGTCCGTTAATTCCAATTTTCTGTTCATTCCAATTTTTTTAGAGTTGGTTCCTTTCATGATTTTATACTTTTACATTTTTAATGGGAAAGTCCAAGTTTAGAGCCTCAAGATCCTTTTACAGGCATGCAGAGTTACTATGTTTCTTCCTTTTTTGATGTGCATTAACAGTTTAGTGAAGATTTTTCTTTTGGGAATTCAACGCTAGTTGTAGGGAATATCTGCATCCAAATACAGAAATGTTTTTATGGGAATTGAGCTTGCCTTTGAGTGCATTACATACATTGCACATAATTGCTTACAGAAATGTATTTGGAATATCTGCATCCAAATACTTTTCATTGCTTTCCTTGCAATTATTAAAGTTTAGGTGTTAGATCTGCAAGCACAAAGGAATTCTTCCATATTTTCATACAAGTATTGGAGGATTAAAGTTTGGTAGAGCAGGTGCAGCCTTATAAATTCCATGGGAATGACAAGGTTTATATGTTTCCATCGTTGGTTGCAATTTTTGCAATTTTCTGCTAATGATAATTGGTTGCAATTTTTGCAATTTTCTACTATTTGCTAATGATTTTTTTCAGCTATTTTCTGCTACTTTTCAAATGAGCGTTGGTTGTCAAACTGCTTGGTGTCTGCATTTGGTAGTTGGCAATTTGTTGATTGTGTTATGCATTTCTTAATGACTACGGAATGGAAGGACTTTATGCTTCCATGGAGCCTATTATGGGATCTTGAATTTATCTTGAAAACATAAAATGAAAATGATTGATGGCCAAATACCATCTGATCTTGCGTAATTGATAAATCTGTTAATACAAGAGAGTTAGGTGGTATGTGTGCAAATGCTTGGTTATTAACTGCTTATAAGAATGATTTTTTTGGTCTGGGAAAGAGGACTCGTTCCTCTTATTTTTTTGGTTCAGTTATATGGAGTTAACTTTTATTATTCTTTAACATTTGCCACCCAATGAATGGATTGCTGCAGCCTGATGAGCCAATTACTCTTACATTTTTTTTCGGTTCCCTTGAATAGTGGATTGCTGGAGCCTTTCTAGTTAGGATACAGGAAATTTGTTACGTTTATGTGGCTCTACCTGCATCGTTGAATTCAAAACAATTTTTTGATGATTGGAGCTTCATTCATATAAAATTTGTAGGGGCATTCACATAAATACCACCAATTTTAATGTTTCTTATTGCTGAAAGGCGAAATGAAGATTTTAGGTGTTAGAAACGTAAATACATAATTTTTATTCAACAGGACATGCTTTTTATTGCTAAAGCTGAATAATATCTCTACTCTAGTTGTTTCAAATATTTTTTAATGCAGTGGTTTATGCTGTTGTAAGATTTTATTTTGGGTTCATTTACATGCATACACTTGAATTCCTATTTATTTACATATCTATCACATATCGTTCGCAGATGTAGCAACCATTGTTTTCATGATAGTGAACTCTGTCATATATATTCCACTTACAAGGAAGTATTTAAGGCGTAGAATTATTATTTGTAGCTGATGTGTTGTATCTTTGGGGGCTATGCAAATATTCATAAAACTTCAAAGTTTATGTGTTAGATATGTAAATGCATAAGATTGTGTTGCATATGTGTTCTTATTCATAAACAAAAGTTAGCATTTTGGGGGCTTACTAAAGTTCCAAAAAAATGATTGTTATACTCTTCTTTTAAACAGTTTTACCAAACAGGGGCAGTATGGTCTTTTTTTCATAAACAACTGTTCGACAGCTGGTTTCACGAAGTTGCACCAAACAGACAGTCAGCTTCCCCGCAGTTGCTTCCCCACAGCTGTTTCCTGGGGCAACGCAGCTGCAGCTGAGAAGCTGACAAGCTACAGCTGCGCCAAACAGAGCCTTAATTGATGGTCAACCTCCTGGGTAAAGTTTTAATTGAACTTGCATGTATATGTTGACCTCTAAAAAGATTCAAAGTTAGGAGAGAAATGGATTGTATTCTGCCCAACAAGGATTGTTGCATTGAAAGGGGGGTTCATGTTGACCATTCGATGAGAGAGAGGTCAAGGGAGAGATAACAGTCCCAAGTCTTCACTATAAGCTTCACGCTAGAGATTCATGGGGGTTGGTTGGCTACACCCAGGATTTAATTTAAATAGGATTTAAGAAATCCTGTAAATTTAGATTCATCAAATTCAAAAGGTTAAATTCAGAAAAAAAAATGGAATTAATTGAATTTAACCTTAATTGAACCATACATTTTTTTAAAATAAATCCATACCAAACACCCCTTTAATTTGCTCGATCAAGAATCAATTTAACTAGTGAAGACCGAAATCTATGAAAATGTGGGAGCCGGCAACGACGTAGGACTGTGAGGGTAATTGATAGAACAGATAAAATAAATTATGGCTGAAATTGATATTAAGTTCAAAATTGATTTAAATTAAAGTAAAAAAAAATTAATCAAAATCAAGTCAGCATGTTAAATAACATGACTTTTGGATGGATTTTCTTTCTGGGGAAAAGTTTTCATGAAGTTTTCATGTATCTATTAAGAAATTATTAGTTTACATAACATTTAGCTGAATCCCAATATCTTATGAGATTTAACCCCTGAGAGTAGGAACATGAAGAGTCGGCCTGCCCACATGAAACTGCTCCTAGCAACACAGTTGTACTTGGTGTAAACATCCTACTATATTAACACGAGTAGGCTTCATGGATAGATTTAACTCTCTATACAAATATGATAGCATAGCCCCTCCTAGTAAATACTATGAAAATACAGCTAAATCCTCAAGTAATGATCAATATTACAAATATATGCATGATCTTGATGTGTCAGGAAGTAAAAAAAACAGCCTATCATATATAAAATATATACCTTAATAGGACACAAAAAATGGGATACTCTAATCCATCGTAAAATTATCTCTAAAAAGTCCATCTTAGCCAACAAAGAGGTATAATTATATGGGATTGAGAGTGGACCATACAAAAGATTACGATGATATTTTCTTCTCCAGGTTGATGTACCTCCTCATTCAGGTCTAACCATCTTCCCAACAACTCATGACAACATCCAACTCGGCCAACGTAAATTTGGGCAAACAGTAATAGGGCCAATTAGGGTCTATCCATCCACCATAATGCCAATAATAATTTATACATCTTGTAACCTGTGAAATAATAAAAGTTTCTTATCATGTGATTAACTATAAGAATATGAATTACATACAATTTAAGATATACTTATCTTGCGAATAGGTAAATGAAATTGTGTTAGTCAGGGACACCATCACTCCACCATTGCAGTTACCAATTGATGTTCTAGCCTGATAAATTGTAGGTGTTGAATAGAATTAAGACCCGTAGTTTGTGATGTTTGAATGAATTGTGGGTTGTGAACTGGCCAATCACATGTCTCGACACATTACTGGTGGTCTTAAGTATCGTCCCCTATAAGAGATTATAATTAAGAAGATATTATATTTATATTCAACTTTATTTAAAAGAAAAAATTCGTATATTACCTGATCGGGCTTTGACGCTCTATGAGGTGCTCCTAGTGAGGCTATGTTTGGAGGTGATTTTGCTATTGATGGGCCAACTTCTTCTTGGGTCAAAATATGTCTAGCACGACAACAACCTCCCATACCATTGCCCTCGACCATCATTGTATCATTATTAAAAAAATCATGAGTTTGAAAAAAAAAAATGTGTTATATGATAGTTTACTTCAACAACTTGTTTGAACTTGGATAATTGGGACACATTGCACTGCTGCGACGGGTACTCTCTTAAATACTACGTAGTTATGTGTTAGTTATTCTAATTTTATTCATTGTATTTCTAATTCTGCTAGATCTTGGTTTACCACATTTTCTAAATAGATGAGAGTGTAAAGGCATGATACATTACCAATACTATATACGCCTTATATTAAAATCGATGCCAACAAAAGCATGCAGGTTTTTTTTTTGTGTGAGAACGTGCTCGTCGGTGATTTTTATGGTTGTTTTGGACTATGGTGAGCAATATATGTATGAAAAGTAGTCCAATAATTTTTAAATAGTCATATTATATGTGTTACATCAAAAGTTGTTGCCAAAAACGTATTTATAAGTACATTATTGAGCTAAAATGTATTAATCGACCTAGTCAAATCAATTTTATCTCTAACTATAAGGAATGTTGCTTGCAGCCATGGTGGGATGCACATATTAGCTCATAAACAAAATAGAACCTTTTTTTTCTCCAGTGAAGCAAGCTTCTCTGTGCATGAACTTAGAAATAGAACAATAAGTAATAATCAAGGTTAAGAAATTGATTGGCTCTAGCTTTATATGAGAAGAGAAGTATCCTTCATAGCTAATTAGCATAGTGCTAGTTAATAAAATGAATGATCAAATTTGTGCATGCATCTTTAGATATCTAAATAAGGCATGTCCAAGAGATGAGTTCAGGTTGCCTATACCTGAACTCATGGTCGACATTGTCTTTTTTCATACAATAATCTCATTTATGGATGTGTCATCTGATTACAACTAAAAAAAAGATGGAAATAAAAAGTATATTGTATTCCAAACTTCCATTAAAAAATCATTGATATAAGGTTATGCCTTTTAGTCTTAAAAATGCTGGTGCTACGTACCAACTTGTCGTGAATAAAGTTTTTTTTGAAAACTCATCCATAATTAAGTTGAATGATATGTTGATAATTTTGTCATCAAAATTAAAGAAAAGGAAGAACATTTTCTTAATTTGAGAATTATTTTTGAGTGGTATGGTCTCTACAACCTCAAAATGAATTCGATTAAGTGTGCCTTTGGAGTGGCTTCAAAAAATTCTTGTGATTTATAATAAGAAAAAATAGGATTGAGATTAATCCATAGAAGATTAAAGCCATTCTGAAGATCCTGCCTCCCAAAAGCATAACTCAATTTAGATCATTTAATAAAGGTTGGCATATCTCAGGCATTGTGTATCCAATATTTTTGGGAGGTGTTAACTATTTGTTATCTTGACCAAAAGGGACCCCATGCTCCAATGGGACAATAAATTTTAAAATGCATTCAAAAGTATATAATAGTATTTGATAATGTTGCTTGTTGTAGTAGTCCCTAATCGGAGAAAACCTTTGATACTTTACGCTATGGCATTAGATGAATCTCTTGGAGCTTTAATAGCCAAAAATACTGAAGAGAACAAAGTGAATGCACTTAATTATTTAGTTCTTCTTTTAATTCTTGAAGAGTTGAAGTATCCACTAATATAAAAGCATTATTTAGCCATAATATTTATGTTTTAAGAACTTCAATACTACATGCTTTCTCATAAGATCAACCTTATCTCAAATTTTAATTAATTAAAATACTTAATGACTCAACCAAATTTATCTGAGATATTAGTAAGGTGATTGATGCTCTTATTACAATTTAATATAACCTTTACTCCCCTCTGCATGTTGTGAAAGGTTAAGGATTCACTGACTTCTTAGCAACACATCTGTTTCTTTCTAATTCACTGCTAAATAATAACCTTCACAATGATGAATTCACGAGTTTAGATTAAAAAGCGAAATGCAAATGGAAGATGTATTTTGATGGTTCATCATCTTTGTATAAAGGCGACGTACCTCAATCATTTATCCTTAGCAAAGTAGGATTTGGTTCAACATTTATAACTCTAAATCAATTACTAATCTGCTCGTCTAAACAAATATAAGAACCATGAAAAAATAACGGTATAATATTACGCTCTGATTATCGATCTAGAGTTACAAATTTTGATGGAAGTAACATATATTAAGATATTCAGAGATTAATAAATGATAATAAATTAGATTGACCGAATTTATAAGGTTCTTAAGCCAAAACACCACTAGCATTATTAGTAAAAAATGAGGCTTTACAAGTAAATTATCAATATGATGTTATTCTTATACCCTATGGGGTAAAATGTATGATAAACACTCTAGCAAACTCTTGGCCTATAAAATAAAATACATTGCATTTTCATAAGATATGATTGAGGATCAGATGTGGCTGTAAAAGATAAATAAGAGCATAAAATAATAAGAGAAGTATATTTTGGCATGTGCGGTGTTCACCATTTTGGTCAAAAAATAAAAACAAAGATAAAAAAATGAAAATTTTACTAGCTTATAATGATAATAGACTGCATGGACATTGCTCGCATGCACATGCATAAATGCCATCAATGTCAGATACATGGTGTGAATTTATAACAGCCTCAAAATATTCTTTGCATATTTATTTCATCGTGTCCTTTCGAATGTTGAGGTACAAACATAGTCGGTCCTATCGATACTCCTTCCTTCAAAGCATACATTTATTTTAGCAGCAACAAACTACTTTTCCAAGTGAGCAAGCTATGGGAAATAAAAACACATCAAATGCTTAAATTCTTTATGAACCATAATCATATATAGGTTCAATGTTCTCGAGTGAATAATATCCAACAATGGTTATGCCTTTAAGAGCACCGAAATTCATAACTTCTTTAGGCGACATGGAATAGATTTTAGGTATTCAACAATATATTATCAAAAGAAAAATGGATTAGAAGAGACATTTAATAAAATTTTATTTTAACTATTAAAAAAGAAACTAATGACATGGAAAATTAATATATGATTTATGAGCATATGAAATAACATTCAAAACTCCAACCCAGTATACACTCTATGCCTCAGTGTATATGTGTGAAATTGTATTCACTTTGACGGTTTAACTCCCTTCAGTAAGGGTAGTGGTTGATAACTATATTATACAAAAATAAAAATTAAGTTCTATCTAGAGAAACTCAAGAGTTTAAAAGTAAAGCCTTCATTGGCCCAACAAGATTTCAAGTCACACAAAGCTAAAACAAACTCAAGCTCACTACAAAGTGGGTCGCCTGAGACTTTTCAAGTAAGAGAGTTTATGTTAGTTCTTTAGAGGCCAATTTTAGTCTATCATAACATGAAAAGTAAGTTTTAATCAACTTGGGAAGGTACCTTCTTAATAACGAAGGTATATTATAAGGGATCATATCAACTAATGGACTCTAAAGGAAAAATCCTATCCCTAATAAATAAACATTATTAGAAAATATATTATGTATTGTAATGTTTAAAATCACAATTTAGAAATAAAGTTTTGTTCTATAATGCACCAACATAGCATATCTATAACTAACTTCAATATTTAATAAAAGCTCAATTATTTTTTTCTTAAAACTAAATCTTAAAGATACAAAACACAAAAGTTGTTCTTCAAATCAAATTCCTTTTCAAGATATATGATTTATCCCTTCTACTAAATTATCTCTCTAATCTTAAAAAAAAGCATTTTCAAAACTCTAAAATGTTAAATCACAAATTAAAAAAAACATAAATAAAATAAACCCATGGTAAATTCTAACATAGCTTTGTTTAACATGGTAATAGTTAATATTATCATTCACTGATGATATACATCTCACACTTAATCAAGGCCAACAATTTTAAGGGACCATCATCAAATTAGGCCTAGCTTTGAACTAAAGAAGATGAATTATGATTGGCTATCTATCAATATAAATAATTAGGATGACATCCAATATAAGAAGCCAGTTCTTGAATCTATGGTTAAGATAGTAAGTTTGATATCAGAAAATGGTCAATTTAAATAGACTGTAATAAACAGTAGAACTGGTTTGATGGTGCATATAATTTAGATACTAGGGTCATATATAGTCTTAGAGGACATTCTAGCTATGGAGGAGCCACTAAACACTCCTAATACTTTACCTTTGAGGAAGACCCAAAGGAGGAACTATAGTTGAAGGCTGTAAAAGAGGTATTAAATAATTAGAAGGGAGATAGAGATAAAAGAACCAAAACCATTTATTAAGGTAGATGAGTAAGTACATATATAAGTGGTTACAATTATAGATTATTGTGTACCATAGTTTGTTTATAAAATTGCATCGTAATAGCTTATATCAGAAGATGACTTCGAAATGTTTAAGAATGTTAAGAAGCAGGACTTTGAACACTTCCAAAGGATGAATAAAAATGAACATCTTAAAAGGATTAGAGCTCCACACTAACATGAGGAATAGAAGATTGTTCAATGTGTACATGACATAAGAGATAGAGAAAGAGCTAGAAAATACTTAAAAGAACTTATTATGAACCTTTAAAGTGAATGAAAGGAAGTCTAGCTATAACTATGCTGATGATAATGAAGGGAACCTCAGTAGAATTATTTAACATAAAGATGTAGACCAAATTTCTACCCTCTTAAAAAGAAAGAGTAAGAGGATGATTTCTTGACATATCTTGCCACCAGGCTATATGAGAAACAACTACATGATCAAAATTTATGAGAAATTTGATTACATTCCTTTACTGATATATCATCATGAACTTCTTCGACCATTCTGCGTTGATGTCATTCCTTAGTTAATGCGATATTATGTATGATACATAGCTCAAGATTAGAAGACCCAATGAGTTTGTAGGACCTATGGAGATTTTATTATCTTTAGGATCTATTCTCATGTTGAGAGATAATGTGCAGATATTTCCAAACATTATGTTCCAGTAGTTCCATAAAAAAGATTCTCCATCACATTTTGAAACATGGGATGACTACAATATGTTGTAGAACTTCATGTCAGATCCAAATTTATATAGTTTACTTTTGTTGATGCTTTGATTATACTAAAAATATGTACTTCTATAAGTACAAGGAGAAACTTTTAATTATTTAAAATATCACTTATAAGTTTCACTCGCAGATTAAGGCGTAGAGTTGAGATCAAACATTATAATTTCAACCATCTGCGATTCACATGACTAACTACTACAATGACATTCTACTACAGTCTATACAACAAGGTGGTGCTATAACCAATGTCTACAACTTTCACGACAAAATTCTAGCTCTATAACAATCGACTATAACTATTGTAAGTCGCCATCACTGAGGCTAAAATTAATTACAGCATGACTACGACTATTATTGATGAATTCATATTGTACATTTGCAATGATCAATTTTGTGACTCAATCTTATGTAATGAAGGAGAAAAGTGAACATGTGTACTCTCCATTCATGGTAGATTGTTTCTACTGGACCAGGCATCCAAAATTTTTCCTCTTTCCATGGCTTTCCACTTAGACAGCTAATTTGTATCCTTTAACTTACCTCTGTTTAATTATATGAGTGTGTGTTTGATTTTCAAGCAACACTCATACGATAATCCATTACTCTACCATCGTGATTCCTCTAACATGCATCACTTCTCAATACTTTTGCTGATTGAATAATATGTCTTGACCTTTTTTATTCCATAATTTCTGTTTAAACTTGAAGAAGAATTGCTTTAAAAAAATACATATTATTTTTCAACAAGCATGCTTGAAAACAATATGGTGAAGCAAATAATAAATTGTTAGCATAAATATGAAACAATCTTTGCACCCCACCCTTAATTAAAATTTCTTTATATCTACACATATCAAGCTTTCATGTTAAAGAGATTAACAATAGATCTAACAATTTTGGTATGGTTTTCACTCTATATTTATCTTTGTATTTCCAAAAATAAAAAAATGATGCAATATACTATATGTTAAAAACCATTAATTTAAGTCATTGTTAACAAAAAATTTTCATACTCCCCTCTAAGATGTCACATAATATTAGGCTTGTCACATACTTTAACAGGCTAGTCCAAACAACTTTTAGTAAGGAATCATTATATTTATATATACTTTAATACTGTTTTGATTGGGTTGGCAAGATCCTGATAATATAAAATTTAGTGATCCGACCAAGCCTATTAATATAGCGACATTTGAAAAGCTTACAGGTCAGTCTAACGGTCAAATTTAGGTATGGATACTTGTATAATTTGATGAGAAATGAACAATCGCATATATTTGAAACTTCCACAGGTGGCTTATGAATTATATTTAAGAGTGGATAGTTCCCTAATATATTCATTAGACACTGAACTATTGGCGTATAATACTTGATATATTTTATTGGAATGTTCGTTGATTGATGTAGAGAGTTCGTATGTGAGAAAAAAAATATATATCAAGAGTAATGATGCAAAACTGTACCAGGACTCCAGTCACAATGAACCGCTTGTACGGTCCGACCCCAATGAATATAAAAAACTAAATAGTTTAATGCATGACGAGACCGAACCGTACACATGATACATTGTGATTGGAGTCCTGATGAGTTTTGCATCACCACTCCTAATGTAATATTTTTTTTTCCCCTTGTGAGGGATGTTGAGCCATGCAAATGTTGAGTATGTTTAGGATCCTTTTTTTTTATTTTATTTCATTTTTAGTTTTATTTTTAAAATATATTTGTTCAATATAATTTTATATATTTTTAATTTTTTTGGTTTTTAAAAAAATATCAACTTACTTTTAAAAGCACTCAAAAATAAATTTAAAACAATGAAATATATTTATATTTTGAATCAAATTATTAATAAAATAAAATAGAAAATAGAAATTACCCTCATTAATAAACATAATTTCTTAGATTAGATATAGTTGACTCGTGATAAATTTGGTCAAACATTGATTTTTATTTTTTCATCTTCTTAATTAAAGTTCATATTATATTATATCTGCATCAAAATTACGTTAATATTCTATTTTGAATGACTTAAAAATTAAAATATTTTGAATTTATTGGCAATTATAACATGTTTAAATTTGCACCATATGTCTTTAATATTATATAATGTAGTATAAAACTAGATGTTGTTCCGATTTAAGTTTGTCTCTCTCACCAATAATTTGAGCGATTCATATTGTTAGAATGAATATGTTGTCAATTATTTAGTAACAACATGCTTCTCATATTTAGACCCATAGAAGGAATATGACAAATAAACCCTGACAATTTTTTTTTTCATTGCAATAATTATCAATGGAAACATGTAGGCCCGTTTGGGGTAGCTTATTTGGTGTGGTGACATTTTGAAAACGTACCTGACCTGTTTGGGTAAACTGCGTTTTGGCAGCTTATGCGTTTTCGAAACGCAGAAAACAACGTTTTCACACCGCACTTATCTAGGTGTGGTTGGAGCTTATTGGCAACGGTCTGACTTTTCCAACAAATTAAAAATTTGTAATAGCCACCGCACCTAACTTATCAGCAGATTATTCGATAAACTATAGCTGCCCTAAACAGACCCGCAATATCCAAAAATTTTTATGAAGATAGTGCTGACTACCATGATCAAATGATAAGTCAGAGGAATTGTCAAAATTATTATAAAAATTTTTGTTTTCATCATTGTTTATATGGGCTAACCATTTCACCTTAAAAGTCCCCCTTGAATCTTTCTACTTCATAAAGTTTGTTGGTGATGAAAAGGCCCAAGGTTGCTTGGATCAATTTATATTGTTTTAGTAATATACCTAGCTAATTTTCTCTAAGGTAATTTTTTTTCTGCTCGTAGTTATGTCAACCATTCAATGAAGTGAATATTTCTAGTACGATAGAACATCATAAAAATCATGTGGATTATATCTCGGGTAACTATGCTATGAAGATCAATCATTAAGTTTTTGAAAGAAGCTAATCAAAGGAAGTTACTTGCACAATATCCCACAAAATAGGAAACAAGGAAATCATGCCATCAACAAGGGTGGCATTATACAAGCCATTTTCATCTTGTGATACATATTGTGGTTGATGCAATCAATTCTATCAATGTATTATTTTATGGCCCACAAAAATTTATTAGTGCATTCTTTAAATAAAAGAACAATCAAAGTCCTTGCAAGTTTTTTGAATAAAATGTGTTACCATTTAGGATAAATGTCAAGGCAAATTAACTTCATTGTGTTTATAAACCATATACTTATATTTGATTCTTTAAACAATCACTTGTAAACTCCTTTTTAAGCCATAATATATATTCATCGCCTTATTATTAAGCTTCTATTCCAAAAAATATTATCACTATTTTAGTAGAGCACATGTAGTAATCTAAAAAAAAAAGATCATGATGATACTACCATAAATGCAAATAAAAAAGAGATAAAGTGATTTACATAATGGTCAATAAGAATATATAATTGGAAAATAAATCTATGTTAACTTAAATTACAATGTACTTTTTTTCTAATAACTTCTATTTCTAGAAAATGACATTGGTAAATCTACTTGGGAATCATTTAAAATGCTTGGGAATAATTTATTAATCTTCCTGACCTCCTTGAGCAAGCTAGCCACCACCACTGGCCTGACCGACCACTCTAGTTCTTGGAAAACCAAAAACCGAGAACCACCACCATTGCTTAAACACCATATTGAACCCATCCAATGTGGTAATCCCTAATTGACCAATTGTGCCATTCTCTCCTCCACCTAAGCTAACTTGCTCCGATCAATGACAGCCTAGAGCCTCCCCCTTGGTCGAGATTATAAATTTCCCCCCTCCATAGCCAAAATAGAGGAGCATCAAAATCCTTGTGGAAACTCTGCGAAATTGCTTCCAAAGCCTCTCCTAGTAATCCTAAGCTTAATCAAACCATCTTCAACCACTCATTCCCACCATCACCAGAGCCCAATTTCACTACTGAAATCCAAGGCATTTCTCGACGTTGGAATCAAACAACTCAAAACTTCAAATTAATCATCCATAAGCTTCCCTAGACCCTTAAACCACTTCCTCAATTCAAAGGTCCCCCTTCCGAGCCTTCTACCATAGGTCAAGAGAAAGCCCGAGTCACCCTTTGGTCTAGAACATATCTAGGCCTGACCATAGCTCGAGCCATCACTTTGAGGAGGTTCGTGGACTCAAGGAGAAGCTTAGGAACAAATCCAATTGAGGTCTCACTTCTTGGGCAAAAGTAGGTATAACTCAAAATCCCTAAATTTTGCCTCAGTTTCGACCTTTATGAAGAAAGTTTGTATTTCAGCATATTTAACCATATAGATAGGTTGGTTTCACCTAGATGAAGGTGTATGAACAAATTCCATGCAATTTAGTTGAGTATTGAGCGAGATATTAGGGTTAGAACATGAATGGTTCTTGGTTTAGGGCTATCAGGGACGATGAACCGATGTCGTTCATTTCCGCTTGAATTCGACAAACTAACGAGAATGTGTCAGACAAGGAGATGGATAGGACATTGCAGACCGAATTAGCAGTTGGCGTGGAAAGTGCAGCCAATCACAACACGACGCATGTGAGTTCGAAGACGTCGAGGATGACGTGATGTCGAAGTGGATAAGTAGGAAAACATGGTATTTTTTATTTAAATTATTTCAGAAACTTCAAAAATTCATATCTTGGTGTAAAAAAATCCTAAAAATAAAATAAAAATACTCATGTGCTAAGCGAATAGAGGAAAAAAATTTAAACTAAAAATAAAAATGTTTTCCTTATATTTATTTGTAAATTAATTAAATACTCCAAAGAGCAATTAAATCATAAATAGTTAAATAATTATTTAGATTAAGTGAAATTTTGAGGGCCTGTTCCTTGTGAGCTTGCGAGTGTTCTCTGATTTTTTTTAAGGCTAGAAAACATCTCTATGGCCAAAAGCCCTATATTTTAAGATATTTAACATTATTTTAATTAAAAAGATTATAAAAAATAAATAAAGGTCAGAAAAATATAAAATCAACTTAGGTAGGTTTACTGTGGTCGGATGATCTTATGAAAAATAAATGTAAGGTTTAAGAATTTCTCAATGTATTTTTCTTATTTAAAAATTAATAAAAATTAATAAAATTTGGAAAAATATAAAATAATTCAAATAATCATCAAAATAGGCCAAATTGAAGGTAATCACATTAGGAGGCCTCTGTAAAAATTTGAAATTTATATAAAAAAATATTTTTTAATATAAAAATTTGTTTTCGAAGTAAATAAAAATTTTGGCATAAAATAATTATATAAATTATAATAAAAATCATAAAATTATGAAAATTGATTTGAAGTGTTCTTTGAGATTAGATAAACTAAAGAAAAATAAAATTGAATTTAAGATAAAAAAAATAAATTTTAGGCATTTTTAATTTAAAAATAATTAAAAATATAAAAAAAATTTATAAAAAAATATGAAAATACTTCAAATTATCAAAAATATCAGCTTAACCACAGAGAATAACTCAAAAAAGTGTTTGAAAATGTAAAGATATATTTTTATTATTTAATTGTAGTTTTCTATATTTGTGAATAAAATATTTATAAAAAATGGAATAAAAATCACAAAAAAATATTAAATTTATTTTCTTGAGTTATATGAAGTTAGAGAGACTTATGAAAACTATAAAAAAAATTGAAATAAAATTATATTTTTTTATTTATTCATTAAAATCAACTAAAAATTGGAAATTTAAAATATAATTAAAAAATGCACAAAAATTATTCCTATTGGTCCTCTAACCTAGGTGAACCTCCTAAAAAATTCCTAAGGAAAGAAGGTATGTCTTAGTTGGTTAAATTAATTACTATTGAAAATTCCTATTTTTAAACCAGATAATTATTAAAAATTAAATAAAAATAATAAAATATAAATTCTCCTCTGATGATTTAATTAATCATATGTAGGGTAACAACAAGGTTTCAAAGTCATTTGAGTTAAATTGACAGAAGTGAAAAACCTTAGGAGCAAAATGATAATCATGGAATTTTGAACTTTAATTAAGATTTCGGTCAAACCAAAAGGTAAATGTGTAATATTGATCATAATTAACTCTCTTAAATGATTGAAACATAAATGGTTAATGGGTAGAAACCAAGTCTGTCATTTTCTATATAAAGGGTAAAAATGTAATTTTCTAAATTGTTGTGGTTTGGATGTTAATTAAGTTGGATGATCCTAATGTGAAGGGCTTGATCTAGGGAGATGATAACCCACTAATTTAAATCCCCAAATAAATAAATATGTGATAATACACTCTTAACAAGAATTAAGTTCATTTCATTTATACCCTTAAGATATTTAAGAGCTTAGCAGTGAACTAGGCTTGATCTAGAATCACTTAATGTGGTTCAGAAAAGAAAATACAATCAATTATAACATCTTTAAAACACTACAAGATCAATTTTGATTGAAGAGGTGAGGATTCCCTAATAACTTAATTTGCCTTTAAGGGCGTTCACCCACATAATTCCCAAATAAAACATCAAATGAATGTCCAGTTACCCTACTCATGTGATAATTAAAACATTAAAGTTTATTGAGCATAAGTTAAAACACCACAACTAAATCCTAATCTAACTAGGGATGATTAATTCAATAAGATGATAAGTCCAAATGAACTTGAAATAGTTTAAGGGATTTAAAAGATTTTTAGGGTTACGCCCCGAACAGTTTTATAATCTCTTAGATATTTTGAAGGACATTCAGACCTATAATACTTTGTTGAATAAAATCATCCTCAAAGTCTTAGAAACCCACCAAGATGTGACTCAGGACCCGTTAATTCACACTTCCAATAAAATATCCTACACTACGTATCCTGCATTTATAGCCTAATGCTCAAGGATTTGAGTCTTAGATAAGGTATTCAAATCCTTATGAGTAATTGGGGGTATTTGTTAATGCCACATATGGATTACCGAGCTTGTGTAAGTTAGAGGTCTAGGTGGCGAGGGCGATGACGACATTACTTATGTGTTCTAAGCGAGGGATACAAAGTGGGATTTGGAATAACATCTCCTATCTTGAGGATCCTAAAAAAGAAGAGGGGATAAGAACGATGATACTATTTACTAGTTTTGGTAGGAGTTGCCCCTAACATTCTTAAGTTGTCGGTAATCCTAGCCTGATTAGAAAATTTAACATGATATTGTTTTATCATGTTTCTTTTTGGGTCGACAACCTTTTTTGGTTGGTCACTGTTGGTTAGCTTGACCAGCCGACCACATCATAGGTAGGCTGCCAACCGTTGGCTGGTTTGACCAGCCATCTGATAAAGTTTGGTATGATTGACCATTCCTCATCGGATGGCTTGATCGGCGGCCCGATGTTGGTCGACTCAGCCACATACTTAAACATTCTCGTCTCAGCAACACTTAACTAACTAAGTTTGATGTTTCTCTTTTATAAGCCAACATTTTATGCCACAAATCATTACAAAATATTTCATGAGTTTTGTACAAAAACTACCATCCAAACCATCAAAATGGGGTGAAACTAACCTTGTGCCACCATGACACTTTAATGGGCACTAGGGCACTACATTCTATGCACCATGGTGCTGAGCTCTCATGTTTTGGATGCTGGGTTTAACATTATGGTGTTATTAACCAAGCCTCATAGCGCTGATAATACAGAAATGGGGTGCCATAAGTGGCATCATGGTTTAGTGCTCTTAGGATTCTATATGAAAAAAGCTCCTTTGTGTGTTTTAGTGTACATTGGTGGTGGTAGGGCATTGAGTCCAGCACTAGAGCATTGTCACAATAGTGTTGTAGTGGTATACTATTATTATGTTCACTTTATAAAATTCTTCAAATTTTTTCTATCCTGATGTATTCCTACAAATAACACTAACAAAATATCATAAAAATCATAAAATAGAATAGCAATGTGCTAAAAATACCCTACCTAACACATGTTTTTAATCACTTAACAAAAGACACCTAGCAAAATTATGTAGTAGCTCAAGAAGCTCTCAATAAAAAAATTGTAGGAGAGTCGGAGGTCCCTAAAGAAGGACAACCATCACTTAATAAAGTTGATCATTATATATATTCCATAAAACAATTTAACGTAAATGCATAACTGAATTTGAGAGAACTTGATTGCATCTGAGCTCATCGATAAAAGAATTTAATATGATGATGGTTTAATCAAGTACACTATATTTTTAGATAATTCTTGAGAGGAGATTAGAGGAGCTGACTAACAATCGATGACACTCATACGATTCACCTAAGAGAGTTCATTTCAAAAAGAAAAAAAATATTTATTATTAGATCACACCTTAAATACATAATTTTAAACTAAATATATTTCAGTCGTATATCAAGAGGTTGCTCTAAACATATAACATAAAAGTGAGAAACTAAAAGTAAATAATGCGAGATAGTACACATTAGAATTTGATGGCTATAGACTACAAACATAATTTTCCATCATTTAAATATACATTAGTGACCATTCAAGTAAAAATAATGCAAGACATAGGTTTGGAATAAAAAAAATTACTTTTATTATGCTTAATTTGTGAGTATAATTGATACTTAAACAATATAAATTTATTATAACAACTAAACTTAAATGCCTCAACAATATACTAGTGTTGCATGTCATCAACCCATTTCTATCCAAACCATGTTCAAAGATGTCGGAGAAAAAGTGGGTCAGTGTTATAAAGAAGTAGTGCCTTTTCTCAAAACTTTTTGAGAGCATCAAATAAAAATGGAACTAACTAGTAACTAAGTGCAAAACTCACTCTAACAAAAACCATACAAGTTAAGATAAATTTGACAATATCTACAAGTGAAATTATTGCAACATTGTTAGGGAAATTATTGTGTGCATGAACCAATGTTCCAAAGCCACGTTCAGGCACCAGTAAACAAAGAATCCTCCATTTGAATTATAATAAATAAATAACTTTAAGAGAACTTGTCCCCCTGCACCTCTATTTCCAGTTACTTATTTGTCTTTGCCACTAGAGCCAAAAGAATATTCTTACATATTTCAAGAAATGAGTACGAACTAATTACACTAAATGGAATGAAACCATATTATTTACACTCAATAAAGGAATATATAATAGGTGCAAAAAACAAAGTCAACATTAATGTCATGTCTAGGTTATAAGACTATTATTTTAACATGTTGTATTTTATATAACTTAACTATCAAGAATATTTATAGGCCTGTAACTCTAAAATGTCTTCTCTATTTTCCCTTATTGTAGCTTTTATCTTAATGCTTGGAGAATTTTCTCAGGCAAGTTCATCCTTATAATTTCTTTTATTATTTAAAAAATTTTCATTGTAATCAATTTCTTTATATCTCTATTGAGAGTTTTCTCTCATAATTTGGAGCACTTTCTCTAAGAATTGGCTATTCTTTATAATTTAACAAAAAGTTTGATGTTTAAAAATGAATTCTATTATTCCTAATTCATGAAAGAAATTAAAGTATATAACATTATACTTTTACCTCTAATTATGAAGACTTGGGAACATTCAAGCGCTGTGAAACCCCTCTACATCAAACTCTTAAAATACATATCAACGCCAAATGATAAGTCTCCCCCTGTTGTAATAAGATCTATAAGGCATGGTGCATGATTTGTCTCACATTGAGTCTAAACATCTATCTCAACAAAGATCGATAAGGTCCACAAAAGGTTTGGCATACGGAACAACAAATTAAAGAAGATGATTTAACTAAGAGATGAACATGTGCATGAGAAGTGTGACACTTGAACCTAAGGTATTTTTATCAGTTTGCCCATTTTTATATGTGATAAAAAATTTATCTTGGTGTTATTTGCACCTGTATAACACAAGAAGATCTTGTTTTCTTGTCCATTTGTTGGATTATTTTATTTAGAGAATGGGACTAGATATATGGTCCAGGCCTACTTGTAAAGGGAAGCAACTCTCTGATCCCTCATGATATCAATCCATGGAAACAAAGATTTCAATTAACAACCTATAATTATTCAAGCCCAAAATTCCTCTTCTTGATCGGATTTTTCTTTGCTAGAGTCTTCTTGGTCCAAGATTTCTCAACAAGATGAATTGCCTTCGCCATCTTAGAGATAGCTTCATCATCTTGATAGATAACTTCAATTATCACAGAGCCTTTCCACCTGTGTGAATTTCATGATTCCTTAATTTGATAGCATTTTCTATATATATATATATATATATATATAATTCCCTCTCCTCTTTTGGAGTACTACCTCTCTAGGAGACATAGAGAAAAAGTAAGGAATAATGATGTACATAAAGAGGGGAGGTCTCTTCTTCTTCTCTCAAATCCATCACGGCAAGATCATAAATAGGTATCATGATTGAGAGAAGATTGCTTCAAATTTAAGTAAGAGAATAAATATTACCTAAATTTGGCACTACCTCACCAACAATGACCTAGTTAGTAGTGACCTCACTCTCCAATGGTTGATCACCATAAAGATGGGATGACAAACAATATATTTTGAGTAAAAATACAAGCTCTTTTAGAGCACGCTCTGACACTCAATACATAAATTCAAGAAAAAAATAGTTAAGGCAAATGAATTGTGGTCCAATGTTCCCTAAGAAGTTAAACACTATGAAGAATTTCATTGATCAATCCACATTCCTCAAATTTGTGGCTCTCTTCTTCTCATTGGAAGTTGACATTATCAAAATTTTCTCCAATAGAGATTATTTGGGCTAAATTTTGATTGATCAATTTCTCTTACACAAGGTTTAATAGTATTTCCTATTTCAATCTTTAATTTTACTCTCCAAACTAGATACTTTGATCCTCCTCCTATAGAAATGGATGAATATGTTCTTATACAAATTGATTATAAACACATATATGAATAGCTCAATGGACTAGAGAATCTATACCCTCCTCATGTATAACATTAGAGCAATGATTCTTTCTAGTAAATTTAGCATAACCTATATTGATACGATGTCATAGTGCTTGAAGATGTCAATGAGCTCCCAGTAGAGAGGCATACATGGTTCTAGCCTAAATTGATCATAGTTAAATAAGAGTTGATCGATATAGATGGTATTAGGGAACTCTCCATTTTGCGTTATGCAAAGTTGGATTGATATGGTTAAATACAAAGTTGCCATCAAATTCACTTCCTTGTCTGACATCTTGGACCGATCAAACAACTCAAGCTCAAAGATTTCCTTGCTGCTAGCAAGAAGTGTGGTGGCCATCATATATAAAAAAAAGGAAATTGAGAGTTTGAGAGTGAGAGCACTAAACCATTCACAAGGTACGATGAGTTTCTATGAACTATCATGATAATTTTTATATTGGTGGAATGGTAATTATCAAAAAGAAAAAAACATAATGATAAATCTATTTATTTTGAATATTTTGCACAAACTACAAAGAATATTTAAATTCATTAAATCAACATCAAAATTAAGGAATCAAATATTTTTTTCCTTTATTCAAAAAATATTTTCTTCATCACAATCCACTCATTTCACTGAGAGCATTCACTATGACTTGGAATGAAAAAAAACTAATTCAAAGCATGTATTTAAGACAGCCTTCATTGGAATTAATCTAGTCAGAACAAGTTACATAAATTCTTACCCATCATAAACTAGGTTGAGTGGGTGAATCTTGCATGTTTTAGAGCATTAGGAGCTTTTCATTCATGTCAATGCTCTCCTTCTTTAGCTCCTCATAAACAACATTCAATTTGGTCATCTTGTCCGTTTACATGACCTTGTTTAATGCAGTAGATGAACTTAAATTGATAAACCCTAAGAGAGCTCCTAGATTTTCTTCACCTCATCAACACCTAAAGCCATTTGCAATAACATTAAGTTTGTAGCCAGGGAAGCAACAAGAAATCTCATAAGAAATGAATTTGCAAGGGAAATGACAATTAAGGAATTAAGACTTCACCTTGTTAAACATCAATAAAATTTCATGAGTGGCATGACTATTTGGTGAGCTCTCATCCATAGTGGTAAGATAAGTCTCATCAACTAATGAGATAGAAACTTATTTGGGAGCTCATTGTTCAAATTTTTTATCAAAGGGATCAATTTTCCCCTCAAGAACGGTGGATGCCTCATCCAAGTTTAGCTCACACACTTTATCTTTTCAAGATTGTTAGTTTGCAACATGATCACCTCCCATGAGCTTACTGTATTTGAAATAGATTGTAAATATAATTCAAGTTCATTAAAATTCTATATACTCATTTATATAAATTTTATAAATCATTCTCATACTTTCTCACCTATATATGATTTGTGAAGGCATAGCAAAAGCCGCTTATTCCCTTTACCTTAACCAGAGATGAATTAAAATTCGGCAAATATTTCACAAGAATCATGGGAACCACTGGCAAAGCTTCCTCAAAAGTCAACATTTAAATAATTGGGGCCTCCAAAAATTTGCCTATTGGGGAGTTATTGCCTTTTTCTTAAAAAATTTGGCTTTTATAATTTCTTTTTCATATCTGTATTCTATCTTCAGCTTTAAAAACATCCCATCAATGATTTTAGTCCTTAAAATGGTGATCGTGTTTTTTAAGTTATTCTCCATCCTCACAAGAAAGAAGTGCAACCAAAGAAAGATGAAAAAGCTAGAGGAAATAAAATAAAATTTTAAGAAAGATGGGTGATCCAACCTTGCCTTTCTCCCTGGCACCTTTCTCCATACCTCTCTACTAAAAAAAAAATTATTATGCTATCTTTTCACAATTTTACTTTCAAGTATTTGAAAAAAAAAAATTATGGATGAGAGTTTCTAGAGGTGTAAAGCTATTTTGCTCAGCTAGATCAACTCAACTTAGTAACTCAAAGGGGAACCTTATCAAATTGCTTGCTTAGGATGATGACCATATAGCATGCCTATGATGACGGTCAGATAGCCTATCTATGATAATCAACGGACAAATGTTGAATCGAGATAGCTCGATAACTTGCTCAACAAAATCAACTCACCCCATGGTCAAATTGGCTAACAAAAAAATTACCGTAAGTGGGAGATTTGAAGAAAATATGATTAGTTATTAATGTCATGAGTTATCATGATGATATTTATTATAATACATATGGTAAAAGATGACTAGTATGATAGATTAAAAATCTCATCAGGTTTGCGTATAATGAATACTTTTTTTATAACATACAAGCTAACTCCACTATAAATAGGGTGATCATTATGCTTTTAGAGACTTATATAGAAGGACTTATTTACTATCTTATTTCCCCTCTGTTCATTTGGCTCAAATCTTTTCTTTGACAACTTTTTCCTAGATGGTGTGAATCCATGGGAAATCATGATCCTATAATATGAATGTAACATGACATTATCAACTCATCCATCGTAAGCATCATCCCCATCATGCCATTATAAAAAAACTACCAATTCATTAGTTGGCCAGGTTAACCTCTATCATAGGAGACCCATTATGTTGATTATCGAGTAGAATCCTTCGAGTTTTTTTTTTATTATTTGAGATAAGGACGAATTGATTTTAATCATCAGATTGAGATTAATACATCAATTGACCCCCTTTGATATTATAATAGTTTAGCCGTCTTTTTGCTTCATAGAATCACCAACTTTCATTAATAGTAAGAAAAATGTTGTGCAAGTCATCTTCCCCCAACTGACACTTAATGACAGATATTATTCATCGTTTGATGCCCATGCCCACCATCAAACAACATTGATTTTGGTGTCAAATGTTTACAATCATTCATCATCTAACCCCAATAGGCAATCGATGCTCATGTTTGTCACCCTATAGTTTCGGTGCATACCACCATTAATTTTTCAATCATCACTACTCAAGTAAGCCCATAGATTCTAAATTTTTTCATTATAATTTCATCTTCCCTAATAATAGGAAAGCTCATAATTATGATCGTTGATTTGAGTTTGCGGAACGATACATCGATGGGACAAGTTTTATGATTTTTTTTTTACGTTGAGTTTTTGAAATAAAAGTTCATGTCTCTAATTTATGTAATTATGTTTTTGTCTATCTATGTGGCATTTAGATTTTAATTTTTATCATCATAAATTATTTAGTATATAATAAATACTAAACTATTATTCTTATTAAATATTTTGAATATGTAGTGTAGATTATGTTAATAATGAGCCTTAGTGGCTAGGTTATGTTGGCAAGATCGAGCCCTACCTTAAAAAAAGTACAATTAGCAAGCGATGTTGTGTTAGCATCAT
>NEWO01000032.1:1835924-1858160 GCA_003013225.1 Phalaenopsis aphrodite | reverse complement strand
AGTCTGAGCAATTCTAACAACTTCTTTAGACCAAGGAAATTCAAAACTAATAGCGATGCTCGGACAATGGAACCATGAGATCTTGACCGACATTGCTTAACATAAAATAAAATCGCTTAATAACAAAAATTCAAAATACATTTCACAGGATCACAACAAATAACAATAAAAAAAACCTAGGATAGGCCTCTTGAGACATGATTTTCTCTTCCCTTTCCTTTTCATAGAGTTAGGTCAGGATGCGATCAAACAGCTGTCAACCTTCAAGGAGATCAAGAGAAGACAAAAAACATGAACTGAATGATGAACCTCAACTAAATATTCCATAGACTTAATCCACATAAAACCTTAAGATTTCAAGGTTGTTCGTCTAGCATGACGTAAATCTTCACACTATCTTTTAGGCTTTCGCGTAATTATATGTCGTGTGATATAAGTCCTAACTCTTTTTAGGATCTTGAGGTCATTGTTTGGTACAACGTAAATCCTCCCATATTATTAAGCTATCTGCATGATTGTATGTCGTGCAAATGTAAGCCCTAAATTTTAATTAAATTGTAGAATTAAAACATTAATTAACATTGCTTCCAAAATGTAAAGCAAAACCATTGGATAGTTTGACAAGTTGCTGAGGACTTATCAGTATCTGTGACATCCCCTACCATTCACTCCTTTGAATTCAAGAAATAACTATTCCACATTGAGCATTTCTTGATTGATTTTCCTATGATCAATCGTGAAAACTGAACTTTGAATTCTTGAAGAAAAAATCACAATTTTAATGAAGAGTTTGTTTAAGTAATTTTGACCGTCTGAGATGTAATTAACTACAGAAGTTTGCGCCTATAAAAGAATTAATAACCCATATAATTTAAACCCTACCTAGTATTCAGGCTAGATAAAGTAACGATATGT
Organism: Phalaenopsis aphrodite; assembly: GCA_003013225.1. NCBI lineage: Eukaryota > Viridiplantae > Streptophyta > Magnoliopsida > Asparagales > Orchidaceae > Phalaenopsis > Phalaenopsis aphrodite. The sequence goes on along the minus strand of NEWO01000032.1, from coordinate 1,857,245 downwards.
TGGAAATTTCATAAACCATATAAATATCCTAAATTTCTTAGTTTGAATAGTTGAGCATATCAATGATATTCTTATCTTTTGAGATGAAGTATTACTTATAACATTATGCTCGATTATTCAAATTATTAAATATATGAGATCTGTTTGGTCTCATTATTCAAAATTAAAAAAATACTTTCAAAATTAAACAATATTTATTAAATTCAATTTTTTTTCTAAAATTATTAAATCATATATTCAAACAAAATAAAAAAATCAACACCACATATTGGGTTGAACAATCATTGCTTCATGAAGACTTTAGTGTTAATGACTTCCACACATCAAATGAGGGTGGTGTTCAAGAGATGACTTTAATGAGAGAAGGGATTATAGTTTTTTTAGTGAATTGATCGAGTATATGTAACTAACATTTTATAGTTTTGTTTGGTGATGACTACTATTTGAGATGTATTAAGGACTGATTAATGTTTACTTCCTCTTCCATATTCAAAGATTTTAATTTTTAAGGTTATGTTTTTAGAGTTACGTATTTTTTGTTATATTTATTTTTTAATCATTATGAACCATAATTAATTTTTTGTTTTTCTATTGTACATATAGTCAAATTTGTCAATTAAAAGCATAATATAGTACAATCTCAAGAAAAATGGTTCATGTCATTAAGTGCTTCATGATCTATATACTACAATAGTGGTATACAATATTCTCAATGCACGTCAAGAAAAGAAGACAACCACGTGAGGAGATTGTACTGCTCTCCTAGAGATAGAATGCACGGATTATAAGTTTTTTCGACAGGCTCATGATATAGAGAAGTTCACTCCAGATAATGATCAAGTCAAAAGAGATGTTATGGATAGAAAGTTATCCTGAAGTCTTGATCATATTTACATGAAGATGAATGTTTTTTATAACATGTTTTTGTTGTTTTTATTATTGTGATATTATACCAAGTAATGTATTTTGAATATTAAACTCTTAAAGCGTTTTCCGTAATATTGAAGTAGTTTCTCTTTTTCTTCTATGATTATTTTAAAACTAGAGTAATTCAGCTAATTTATATCTTTTATACACTAAAAATACCAAAATGAATCTCGAAAGGATCGAGCGGCTAAGAATGGTGACTCAGGCAATCAAAGTTTCTAGTTAAAGGGTGGGATGTCGACTAGCCAAGCAATCGACCAACTACATAGTAAAATCGATCAACAGACCTATCGATCGACAAACCTATAGACTGAAGGCCCTCTTACCGAAACCGGACGATTTTCTTTAATCGATCGACCTGTCTCCTCGAATGAATCAATTTGATATATACAGTCGATCCACATGACTAGCTAAAATAGAAGCATCTGACGATTGATAAATATTATATTTCATTTGTATTATAATGTATTTTTCACTCAACATACATGTCGACTTAGTTATTTAAGCGGCTATCATAACTGCTCTTTTCTCTATTTTGTAACTGCACATGTAGACCTTTATAAGTAGGAGCTCAGGATATAAATGACTTTTTACACTCTCTCTCACTCTCTCTCTATTCGTAAGTTAAGATTCAACATATCTATAAAGTTATAACTGTCCTTTTTATCAAAAAAAAAATTACAGCATAATAGATTATCTAAATAGATTACTCCAATAATAACTTTGTTACAATAAGTATGAAGCTGCTTCTCCACCTTCAAAATTATTGCCTTAAAAAACAACAGCCACTCAAACGCACCCTCAATTCCCTCCTATAATGCTTCATGATTTTTATGCCTAAAAAAATTCCACACGTCTTAGACCATTCATTAGTCCAGATTCTCACTCTTGGATCGCTCCAAAAAGCAGCAAATGGTAAGCTATCTTTCTCCTCGCCAACTTTATCATCCCCCTTTCGACCAATCCTGAGAACGCACAGAAATCTTTTGCTTGAAGTTGGGCTGAGCCACACGCCCCTCCCTTCATTGCCCCCACCATGAAAATTCTGCTCCGTTATTTATATCCCGGCTTTCATCAACCTCCTTGCCAATCGAAGTAACAGTGAGGCTGGCCGGAAAAGAAACTAGTGGCGGCCGTGGTGGGATTCACTGTTTGGCAACTCTAGCACTTGTACTGCATTCATTCGCACTTGGTACGAACAGCAGTACATCTTTAATCCACAGTACCATTTAAGCACCATTGAATTTGAAAGGTAGAATCCCAGGTGAGTTCTGCTCCCAAAGTAATAAAATTGTTGCAGAAGATTGTATATGTGTGCCTTAAAGTAAAAAAGCCGAGCTTTTTCAAGGAAGAAGAAGGATACCGCTGCAAGGATTTCCGATTGCTCCCACTTATTATACATGGCAGATGCCCGGGAGATTCGCGAGATCAATAAAGGAGAGGATTTGGAAGAAGCTATGGAGGCTGCGGCCTCAGATCCCAAACGTACTCCTCATTGGACGGAACAACTCACACTGCGAGGCGTAGTCGTCAGCTTCGCCATTGGGAGCTTATACAGCGTTATTGTGATGAAGCTTAACCTCACCACTGGTCTCGTTCCAACGCTGAATGTCTCTGCCGCTCTCCTCACCTTCGTCATCCTCAGAACCTGGACCAAAGTACTTGGCAAGGCTGGCATCATCTCCAAGCCGCTCACATGCCAGGAGAGCACCGTGGCTCAGACTTGCGCTGTGGCCGCATACACCATTGCTTATGGAGGTACTATGCTAAAAAACATTGTTTTTTATAACAGTATAATTTTGATGTTCAATCTCTGTTCTATTTTTGCTCTGATAATTTGTTATGATTGTATTTGTTGGTTTGTGCAGGTGGGTATGGGTCTTATTTGCTGGGGCTGAGCAAGAAGATTTATGAAGAAGCAGGGGTTGGTGTGGAAGGAAATATGGCAGGGAGCTACAAAGAGCCTGGGATTGGTTGGATGATGGGGTTTTCATTTGCAGTTAGCTTTGTAGGGATCTTTATTTTGGTTCCTCTCAGGAAGGTATTCATTTTACTTTAGATGGCATGAGAGAAGTTCTCCCAGAAAAAAGCACAATTATTCTTTCCTTCTTTTTCTTAATAAATAAATGTGACAGAGAGTCAATCTCAGGAACAACTTCCTAATTCTATATCAACTAAACTTGTGGTCACCTAGGGATGATAGAAATCAAATCCCTTCGTAAAAACCTTCTTTTTTTTATGAATTGATGTGGTCCATGCCTTAAATGTGGCACTTTTTTCTTTTTTATAAATTTGTGCTAGTTTTCTCCCTTTTTTGAAGAACCAATTCGTGCTGTCGACAAGGGCATATAGGAGTTAATTAGAGAAATGAAAGATGATTTCTTGCAAATGGAAATCTCAAAATGCTACCTTTAACGCCCCACCTAAGAGAAAAAAAGCTGCAACTTAAATTAACGGCCTAACACCTTCAGTAAATTCTGTAAATCCATATTTATTAAATCTAGCCAACAATAGCATTTAATAAATCCTGGATTAAAGGCAAAAGGGGAAAACAATTGAAAGGAATTGAATTTACCAAGTTCTGAATTTATAATTGCCATTTTTTTCCTTGGTAGTTAAAAGCTGCTGTTGTAAAAGGTCATTTTATCCCGTTCTTTTGTATCCTAGCACTTTAGTTACAGGATAATTTTGAAGTAAGTGCAACTAAAAAATTTTTTTGCACCTTTGATCAATATTTTACTCTACAGTGTTCTATATTAATACTAAATAAACTTGCTGCATGCTGACTGAAAATGTAGAAGTCCAAGGCAATCCAAAAAATAAAAAATATATAAAAAAAAATCAGTTGCAGTCAATATTTTAGTAATTGTGAGAATTTTTATGAGGCCTGCTTCAATTTTCAGATGCTTATCATTGACTACAAATTACCGTATCCAAGTGGCACAGCAACTGCTGTTCTTATCAATGGTTTCCACACGTCCATAGGCGACCAAATGGCCAAGTATTTTTTTTCTCCTTCGCCTTCTCAAAGATTCAGTGTCTTCATGTTTGTTATCTCCCTAAATCTTCTGATAACTTCACTTTCAGAAAACAAGTCCGAGGTTTCATGAAGTACTTCAGTTTAAGCTTTTTGTGGAGCTTTTTTCAGTGGTTTTTCTCTGGAGGAGATGCCTGTGGATTCGCTCAATTCCCAACTTTTGGCCTTCAAGCTTATAAAAACACGTAATCTTTGCTCTGATTCCATTTTCTCTAACAGTTCTTTTTATAATGTTTGTTTCCTTCTGTACTCATTTTTTTTAGCACTATTTGTTCTGCAGATTCTTCTTCGACTTCAGCCTGACTTACATTGGAGCAGGAATGATTTGCTCTCATATTGTTAACATATCTCTAATTCTAGGTGCAGTACTTTCATGGGGAGTTATGTGGCCTTCAATAAAGAACCTTGAAGGAGATTGGTTCCCCGCTAACATTTCTCAAAGCAGCATGAAAAGCTTGCAAGGATACAAGGTCTAAATCATTATATGCTTTAATTTGTGTGGAGCTTCCATGAAAAACAATTCCATTCATATAAAGTAACCATTTTTCAGGTTTTCTTATCAATTGCTCTTATTCTCGGAGATGGCCTCTACAACTTCGCCAAAATCATGTCCATCACCTTGAGTAGCATGCTTTCAAGATACATTCAGAAAAAAAGCAAAACAGGTAAATTAAATTGCACTTTGATCTGACAAACTCATATCACTTCCAGCAATTTTCAGCTTCTGACAAATCCAACTTTTGCAGCACCTACCGACGATAATCTATTACATGATGAACTTCAAAGAAATGAATTGTTTGCAAGAGAAACCATGCCATCATGGCTTGCCATCGCCGGCTTCGTGGTATTAGCCACCATTTCCATCATTGTCATCCCCAACATGTTCCCTCAGGTTAAATGGTATTACATTATCATTGCTTACGTACTCGCTCCAGTTCTCGGATTCTGCAATGCCTATGGAACTGGCCTTACAGACATGAACATGGCATACAACTATGGCAAGGTGGCTCTCTTCATTATTGCAGCATGGGCAGGAAAAGACTCTGGAGTAGTTGCAGGTCTAGTAGTTTGTGGTGTTATAAAGTCTGTGGTGTACATGTCTGCTGATCTGATGCACGATTTCAAAACTGGTCATCTCACTCTCACCTCGCCACGATCGATGCTTATTAGCCAAATCATTGGAATAGCAATCGGCTGCATCACCGGCCCTCTCTCCTTCTTCCTTTTCTACAAGGCTTTTGATGTAGGAAACCCCGCCGGAATCTTCAAAGCTCCTTATGGTTTAGTATATCGAAATATCGCAATATTAGGCGTTCAAGGCTTCTCGGCACTGCCTCAGCATTGCCTGCAGCTCTGCATTGGCTTCTTCGGCTTTGCTGTTGCAGCGAACATAATGAGGGATAGGTTGCCACAGAGGTTGGGGAAGTGGGTGCCATTGCCAATGGCCATGGCTGTTCCTTTTCTTGTCGGGGCCAATTTTGCGATCGACATGTTTGTTGGAACTGTGGTAGTGTTTGTTTGGCACAAACTTAATGGCCAGAAGGCGACATTGATGATACCAGCTGTGGCTTCTGGATTAATCTGCGGGGATGGAGTTTGGGTTCTTCCTTCATCTTTGCTTGCCCTGCTTAAGGTTAAGCCTCCAATCTGCATGTTGTTTGTGAATTCTTAAGTTTCAGTGTGATGGATATGTTGCAGAGTCAAGTTAAAGTTTCAGTTGAAGAAGGAGAATAACATACCAAGTAGTACATATGGTGAAGGGATTGTAAATTGAATTAAGGTAGTTTTCAGAGTGCAATCGTTAGCAATTTTTATGAGCTAACAAATAAGAAGCTGAGACAGCTTTTTTCTGATGTGAGGAAGATGAATAAAGAAATATTACATGCCATCATTTAGTGAATCCTATGAATTCAGATTTAGTTAATTCATCAAAAATAAATCTGGAATTTGGGCCAAAATGAAGCCAAAATCAGATTTAAGGGGAGTAGGATAATGTGTTTGAGTTTTAGGCGATACCAAAAGCTTCTTATGCTTAACATGTTTAATTTAAACTAGAGTTGTGCAAGAGAGGTATTTCTTTTGTATTCTTAACGTTAAGTGGTAGGATCATTCTCAAAGGCTCTTCATAAATTTCTTATCTAGAAAAGAATCAAGCATAAATGCTTGTGTCTCGTTTAAACCATTCCAAGCTTACCTATTTCTGTAAAAATCCTGAAAATGTGCAATTGCATTACTAAAATAAAAGGAAATTAGGGCGAAGAAAAACAGGAATCTACACAAAACCAGAAGAATACAAAGATTTAACGAGGTTCGGCAAAGATGCCTACTTCCTCAGGAGCAGAGCGGCGAATTTCACTATTTCAGAGGGGGAGTTACATATCCATATGGTTACACATCTATTTATAGATAAAATTACCAATACGCCCTCGCTCCCCCTAACCCACTAATCCAAGAGACACCTCTTCACACGAAGAGACACACTTCTTCATTCCAGGTGACACACCTCTTGAAATCCAAGAGACTCCAAATTGTCGGTATATGAATCATACCTAACAATTACAAAATAGAAGAAGGACAAATCTAGGCCGTCAAAATATGGGCCCAATCAAAATCAACAAAAGAAAATAGAAAATGATAAGGATCAACATTCCAATCACAGAAAGATACGTGTATGGATTTTTTGCACAAACATGAGCAACAATATTTTTTTTTTTCATCTATGTGTGGGAAAAGAACCTGTTTAAGGGAAACTAAGAAAGATAAATTCTCAGCCTCAAGTGGTTGTTTCTTCCAAGTGTTGGCAAGCATCATTTGTTGCAAGGAATGTATAATGTTCTTGTTGTCGCTTTCAATAATAATGTCTTGGACTCCATGCATCCATTGATCCAAAAAATGTTTGATAGAGGAAATCGCCCTAAGTTTCACACTTGTACTGTCCCAACGCTCAACGAATTGGCCCGCCGCCGGGATAACTTCACCCTTCTCATTTCTAATGACCACACTAGCTTAAGATATGACCAAAATATATATGCAATTTATAACAGTGAAGTACAAGAGGAGAGATTGTTATAAAATGTTGGATTTTTTCACATATGGAGTCGTTCAATTTAAGACAACCATTTATTTCATCATGAGAAATAAATATAACCTATAGTTTGTGCAAAATTAGAAATATAATTGAAGTAGCACGAGCAGCATTGTTAATCCTAAAAATTAACTAGAAAGCTAATGTAATCAATAAGTATTAATACACCTAATTTGGAAGTGTAAATTTATTCCATGATAAAAATAAGTACTTCAAGGTGGCAAACACAACACTTCCACGTATGCAGTAGTTCAACTAGGGATCTTATACCATTTAAAAAATAAAATAAAAATAATTATGCAATTAAACTTATGTATTCATTAAAGTTGGTGTAACCTAATTGACATTTATTATTATTATTATTATTATTATTATTATTATTATTATTATTATCATCATCATCATCATCATCATCATCATCATCATCATCATCATCATCATTATATTAAATTAATAATATTATTTTTTGAAAAGGAAAAAAAATTGAACCATGAAAGCGCTTGGTGTACCTTGTGAAGCTAATGGTGATTTTAATTTGTAATTTTTAATTTAATTTTTTTATTGAATTTGACCTCTCAGTTGGTTGCAATTTTATTATGGTTTTAATTTGAAGATTTAATGAGTTTTTGTTTAGTTACTCTGAAAAGTTTGGACTTTTAGCTCCTAATTTCAATTTTGGTTAATTTAATTTTAATTTCAATTTTAACTTCTGTTTTAAGTTTATGATTTTGTTGATTTTGGGTTCGGGTGATTTTACTTTGAATTTTGGACTTTTAATTTGTGGTCTTATTTTACTATTTTATTTATTTGAGCTTCTATTTGATTTTGATGATTCAAATTTTAATTTTTTACTTTGTCCAATTTGGTGAGTTTAGACTTTCAATTTTAATTTTTTAAATTTCAAGATCTTTTTTATTAAGAGATAAATTTTATCGTAGTTCAAAATGAGCCTCATACCCAATGCACTCTTTATGAACCCAAGAAAGAGTTATCAATGAGGCTTTAGAAATGAGAAGTGCAAAGTGAGAGACCGAAAGAAGGCCTAAGTCCCTAGAGCCACATGGTTACTTAAAGCATTCTTAATTCTATAGGAACTCAACTTAAAATTCAATTATTAAAAACTATTCACCACAACCAAGGGTTGAGGATTTTGAGGTTAAACATATGAAACTCTAAGGAGTGAAGATTTTCTTGAAATTCCATTTTGTTATTGGCTCCATCACCAGTTTTCTAGGAGAGCAACTAAGGAAATCATATGGCTAGATTCTAAACTCTAGAGAGAGGAATGATAAGATAAATCTCATGCAAAAATGAGATCTACATGCTAGTACAACCAATGTGGATAATGAGGGCATATTGTGCTCTCTCTACAATGTAGAGATATGGGTAGCGATGAGGCTCATACCATGCATGATTTGTGATACTAGCTTCTATAACTATGTAAGGAGGTTTTTTCGACATCCTTCTTCGAGGTTTATCATGATGACTTCCTAAGCCTCAAAAGACTTGAGATGGTCAGCTTGATTGGAACTTGCAGGAGCGTTCTCATCATAATGGTTGCTTCCAGTATTGACCATCAAAATGCAACCTAGTAGAAGGTTTCCCTTAGGGAGAGAACCATCGACAATGAGATCTTTCTTGACTGGTTCATCATCATCAAAGTAATCAAGGCAGCCCTCAAGGAAACTACCCGAGTCAACGAAGGAATCATCCTTGAGATCCATGCAGCATCATTATCAGGAGTTACATCAAATGAAATCAACACATTAATGCTATCGATGATGAATCTTGCTCCACCTTTCTCTATGGAAAAAGGGAAAAGACCAGAAAAATGTGAAATAATAGGAGTCAACCTCATAATGAGTGCACTGCTCAACCTGCTCCATCCAGACCCATTATTTTTTACTAAAATAGGGTGGTATGGAGACTTTTTTAAATATCGTTAAGGAGTGTCCCAAGAATAATTTTTAGTCCTCCGATCTAGTGAGACATTTGTAGAGATAAACAAAAATAATAGAATAACCATAAACCTTTCTCTTATTTCTAGAATGTATAGTGAGCAAAAATTTAGCTGTTGGTGCATTATTATAAAAAGAAATGATGATAGTAGGTACAAGGTCAAAAAGAGTGTTCTTCATAAAAGAAACAACCTATAAGGCCAAGGCTATCCTCTAAGTTCACTCCTTAATCTCTTCCTAGTAAGAGGAGCAGAATGATACAGTAACTTCTACTTCACTTGCTTTGAAGTGTGACAAAGCTAACCAAGGAATCTCTTACAATCTCCTGAACTTCTCTCTTCTAGGGAATAAATGAAAGTCTCAATCATCCTCTTAAGGAAGTGAGTGGAATCATTAAAAAAAAATACAAACCATGGGTTTAGCGGGAAACTGAGCTACAGATAGAGATCACAGACCTTAAAGAAATTGGGCCACATGGACTACTAACACATCAAAGGAAACCTCTCCAAGAGCAAGTGCTGCTTCCGTTGGGAGAAGCAGAGACTATATTTGGGGATATTGATCACTGGCCACTGAATGAGTGATGTGGCCAGGATAATCAATCACGACCTAAAAAATTGTTCAGGATTAGAGGCAATGAAATAGTCTCAAGTGTAAGCTTCTCAATCGAAGCAATCTAAGGGGCCCTCTATTCAATGCTTATTCATGCCTCTGCCTTTTCTTAGCATTCTTGCTCAATCTCAAACTTGTTGCTCAGTAGGGTCCAATCTCATGGGAGTGACATTGATGACTCTAGGTATCACTCGAATAGTAGACCGGGCGATGCCTTGAGGGGCAGCCTTGGAAGACTTAAAAAGTATGAAGAAAATAGTTGACATTTTAGATTACTGATAAAAAATAGAAGTACACGTGGCTACCTTACTCATGGCTTCAAAATTTTTTGGAGAAGAAGAGCGGGCCATACGTAGGCAACCACCATGGGGATGTGTATGCAAGTACAAATTTCTTTCCTCTACAGATGACATAAAACAATTGCTTCGATAAGGCTAGGGTTCCCTACAAAAAAATAAATGGGCTAGTTAACACAACCAAAATTGATTGTATCTACAGTTGTGCTAAAAAAAGTTTGGAATTGATAGAAAGTCTACTTTAGTAGACTTTGTGATGACAAATCTCTACATGGACATACCTATGCAAAGGAGAAAGCTAGAGTCAAACAAAATGATCTATATACAAACATGAATCCAATGAAGGATCGTAATGATAATAGAAATTTATAAAACATGCATCTATAGTATTGAAGGAAAAAAAACACAACATCAACCATATAACTAGCTATGCTACAAAAATAAGGGTACAATGGCATCAGGAAAATAAGGAGTGTGATTGTTGTAGTCAGGAGTTCAAAGGAGCGATCAACACCCAAGACTCCTAAAGTGTGCTACTACCAGTCTGAGGGCACAAAGGATGGATAGGGTTAGTGTAAACCTGACAACACTAGCGATCTTACTAAAAAAATGAAACAAATAGAAATTAAATCAAGTCGAGATTGTAAAAATTAAAATGGCTAAACAAATAAACTAAGAACAAAAAGACTACATCAAAGTAAATAAAATACCTAATATGATGGGTGGTCTCTATCCCAAATGATGCCACCAAATTTTGTTCACATCCCATTTTATTTTGATTGAAAGTATGGCCTTCTTAGCATCTATCTCATTTTGGATCCCACTTTCTAGGTCACATACTCTTTAGAAAAAATAAATGAAGAAAGGTAAAATTGAAAAATGGATAAAAACTAAAAAGTAATAAAAGAATAGCTACGAAGATATTTATATTTAAAAGTCCTCATAACATAAATGGGAGAAGAGAGGTCCAAAGTAAATCAAAACATGCTTGACCCAACAACATATACAAGAAAGATTTTATAAAAAAGAATCTCATAACCAAACTAGAATGAAAAATCAAATTTATTTTGTTATGGATTCAAGAGACCTCCCACGACGAAATATTCTAATGGTCAATTATATCCTAAGGAGACTCCGTGAAAACTCATGATAAAAGGTAATATGTTTTCTTTAAAATAGTCTTTTAAAACATATGCAGACAAGGAGATTATTTATGATATCGGTAGAGGAAATCTTCCAGCCGTTGAGGATAAATTAGGACATTAAATAGAGGGTGAATTATCATCATCTGATAGGTAGATTCTAATGATTTTAGATTGTCTACTGTACGCATCTATAAGGACTTTAAACAAAGGAAATGATTGTTTCTAAAGGGAGTAGATCAATGGATAGGTCAATGAAAAACCTAAACATGCAGATAAATCTTGGTTAGGGCTTTATGGACCCTTTCTCCTAAATTATTGAGAGCCCAGATCTACTAAGACTTGAAGGGAGGATCACTTTTTTAACAACTTAAGTGTTGCATCAACTGAAGTGTTCTAGTAGATCCAAAGCCAACAGAAAAAAAAAAAACATTTAAGCTCTTATGACTCTAACCTAGACCAAAAGGAGAATATGAATTACACCTGCCATGAGTATGGATAAAAAATATATAATAAGAAATAGGAAAAAGATAACTTAGCTATAAAGTTAAGCAACCCCACAAGGGACTTACATTTTTATTTGGGTTGGGAAAGCCTTTAATATTCTATACTGCATAGATACCCACCTAATTGTATAAAACAAATTTTGGGACAATTAGATAGAAAATTAAGAGTGTTTTCCGTAGATAATACATTACCCATATAGTGAGCTAAGACATCTTAAGTGTGGCGGCCCTTTTAGCATGCTAGACAATAATATACATGTATTTTATGATAACTTTAAAATTGGTTCAAAGGCTATGCATGAAGGTAAATGCAGAAAAAATAACAAATTTTAAAATCTTAACTAATTTAATTTTAAATTTTCATTAGAGATTAAACTTTTAATAATTAAAATTTTATATTTGAAATTTTATCCTAATGAGCTTAGTTATGATCATATCCAAACAAGCCAAAGGCAAAAAAAGAGTGAACACATGTAAGGTGTTGAAAAATAAACATTCAATATAAAAGAATAAATGGTTGGGTGTAGCTAGGTCGAAATAATCGCAAAAATATAAAAAAGCTAATTGAGATCCACTTATACATAGATTATCGTAGAATCATACAATAAATATACAACATGGAATTAAGGTAAGTGATACTAGAACCATACAATTAAACAACTCTTGGTCCTCTCTATATGGTCCCGCTCAAATCTCCATAACTCATGTTCATACCTTAGTTTCAGTTTAGACTTTCTTAGGACTCTAAAAGTACATAGGAAGTTAAAATAAGACTCTACGTACAAATCAAAGGTTAGTACAGGATATATCTTGCAACAAAAGTTCATATTAGGTGAGAGGAGATCTAAGCAACACTTGTAGAAAAATGTTAGTCTGCATCGTTAAGCTCCTTCCTCTTAGATATGTCATACTACAAAAAAATCTACTCTAAATATATTAGTGTGCAAGTCTCACACCTAGTAAAGCATGAAAAAAACACTTAAGGTGTGAAAAAGCTTCCACAAGCCAAAGAACAATAGATTTGCACAAAAATTTCTAACTACACACTAGCTATAGTTCTAAATGGGAACTACAAGGTGTTGCCTAACCAACATCTAAGTATAAGACATGCAGTGTAGAAGCTAAGGTTCTTCCCATATGATCTTGACGGGGTCACTATGCTGGCACCCCATCCTGAGCATCTTGATGAACTAACCCTCATGATGACAAGTGACAAAGGTTAGCCTAGGCCTATACTTGGAACGATCCTATGAGATTAGCTTCTAATAGGATAATTCACATTACCCAATTGGATAAATTAGTATAATGCTCATTTCCCTATTAAAACCATACACAACACTAAGGGTAGTTAAGGCCTTACCACTAATGTGCTAACTCACGCAACTTAGACCTATAGAAGAAGAAAAAAAAATGTTTTACTTGGACAAAGAAAAACACTTCAAGCATAAAAATGAACAATATGAAAATCAGTTGCATGGAAAGCTAAGCTCAAAATACATAACACATACAACCATCATGTTATAAATAATGCAATAAAGGTAGATCAATGCAATAAAGACATTAAGAAGGTGAGTATAACAAGTACAAACTCTTAAATGGGTCATATAACACAAGTAAAATGTGATCCTCAAGAAAAAGGATGGCACCATGGGGTTATATAAATAATCCTAATGTACTTGTCTTCCATTCTATAAAAAAGGTTAGGTACGACAATGTTAAAACACCAAAAATGTAGTAAATGAAAACCATCATGACACTAAAAATGTGAAATTCCAAGTAGGAAATAAGGAAAAAGACTTTAGACATGTAGACAATCACTCCTAAGTAGTGGTGAAGCTTCAACATTTTTCTACATGCCTCATCAAGAAGTCTACAAAAGGTGAAAGCAGAAAATAAAGAGCTTTGTTTGGGTCCTATCAACAAGTAGCATAACTGACATAAGTCCAACAAAAAAATCGAGCTAAAAAAAACCACCACTCATGTGGAAGGGTGTACCAGGACTTTGGGAGGCAAGTAGCTGGGTCAGACATTTATAAAGAAAGAGGACCCAACAATATAGAATACTTGGACTTGTTCAAAAGACATGATCAAACAAGAAAAAAATAGGCCACCACCCATAGGGATGGGTGTGCCAACAAACAAAGAAAAATATTGTGTTTTCTAGCATCCAAAAGCTAGGATATGTATCTCCAACCTAGTACAAATTGGTGATGACTAACAGATGAAAGTTATGTATTTGTAGCACTAAACATAAAGCAGTGCAAATCATTTGTCTGGCATGACAAAGCAAGGATAAATGTTTGACTAACTCCTGATGCCAAAATGTTAAAGGCTTGTTTTCGGACTCACAAGTGAAAACTGCAACGTCATACTCTTATCAACATGAAACATGACATATGATCAAAGAGCAGAGGCCAACACTATGATGTCAAGATTTGCATCACACTTTAGCCAAGTGGAAGCAAAGCCCACTTAGGGTTGCAATGTTGAAATAATGATGCAGTCCAGTCCGACGGATATAACATTATGTCACTAAAAAACATCTGGTGCTAGTCAAAATAAGACTAAGCTACCTCAAGCCACCACAGAGGTGATGGTGTGCAACTACCCTTGGGGTAAAATGGCAGTCAAGCATCAAAATACTGAGCTCATTTCACACCAAAAAAAGTTTAGAATGATGTCGTAATATCTGAAGGACAACATCACAACACCAAAGCAAACTAAGGACCTATGCACATAAGTGATCTCAAACAGGATGGAATTAAGGTGGGGAGACAAAAGAATATAGCTTAAGTATCCTCTAACAAAAGACTAGTCTAGTTTCTCTATCACAAAACCTAAGGCTTTTCCTAAAAAGAAAAGAGTTTGGAGGAAAAAAATTTCTCCCTACACAAAGTTTGAGAAGTTCCTTGACTTCTTAAACTCATTTGGTCATGGAAAGCACCATCACTGACAAATAAAACTTTCCCAAAACTAGAAGGGCTTGAGATTGAAGTGACAAGAGCAACTCACACACCAAAAGCCTTAGAACAAAAGAGGAAGAAGCACACTGATCTACAATAAATTTCAAACCACTAGCATTTTCACATCCAAAAGTTGAAACTAAGGGTAGTCAAGATCTGCTCCAATTACAGGGCAAATGACATAGGATGGAGTCGTGACGCTTGGTGCAGTGCCATGACAGAACTGGCATGAAAAACACCCTATTGACAAAAAGACAATGTGTGGATCGAGACCTCGCACTTTCAATGTGGTGTCATGGTTCACCATTGAGGAGATGTGATGTCATTGATTTGGTAAGTGTTATGTCAGTGAGCCATTACAATGGCTGTCTAATTGCTTGCCATCTTTGAGACATGGATTGTTAAGCACTACAGTACTATGACATGGCATTGTGACACTACTAATGTGTCACACAATAACTCAGCATTGCAATGATGCTGGTCAAATAGGGAGCCAGTGGGCGCTTGATAGTGGTGAGGCAACATGATGTTGCACCTAGTGCCACAACGCTGCACCTGACACCACAATATCATCATGGCACTTGTTATCTATCACAACTTGGATTCTATGCAAGTCTCTTGAAGGTGATCAAACTAGAATTAGTGCATTCAAGAACTTAAGAGCTCCCAAAATGGTAGGAGTGATGTAAATCATAAGAACTCACTAATAATTACAACACTTTACAAATTGAAAGCATGCAAATAAAAAATAAATATGTAGATACTAGAGTAAAAAGGGAAGGGCTATAGTGTGAGCCTTAAGGATAAGACAACCATTCATCTCCAATCGTGTCCTTGTTCGTCTCTTCTTTTGTTCCACTCCTTACAACATGCTCTGAAGGGGAATGTTGGAGCGCTCGCCCACACCTCTTATAAGATTCCACATACAAATTGAACATGATATCCTAGAGTCACTCAATACATTCAATCCATTTTAAAATGTGGTCCAATCACTCTGTGAGATAATCAAGTTTGTAGTTGACGTTAGTGATCTTATCCCTCAATTCACAAAAGTGCTAAAAAATTATGTTGTGGTGAAATTCTTGTGTACGAGTGTGCCAAGCATGCACACCTAAGGACCCACATATCCCAGGGATACTAACGTGGGGCTAACTTCATATGCCTCTTCTTTGAAATCATAATTCGAGGTAAGATGAGGAGCATTATCAGCCCTTAGCATTGCCACACTAACGCATTTGTGTGGCACCTCTTAATAAGGAATTATTGAAAGGAGAGAGAAAACTAAAGTACTTGCTATTAGTAAATAATATTATGGAACCATTTGAGTTCATCCCTTATTTATTTTAAACAGGGCATTGCAAGGCCAGACACGATGGCACGGTAACAAGCACGAATAATAACACCTTCATGTTACCATAAATATTATTTTAGGCGAGGCATTGTAGCACTTGGCATTGGCACTGTGGATGCAGACATTAGCTTCATGATGCTCCAAAACGTGAGGAACCAGGGCATTGCGTCTATATTAAATTTTGTTGAATGAAGGCCATGGTGCCGGATCTCTGCACCGTGGCACCATAAATGGTGGTGATTGATGGTGGATGCCACTCTAATCATATGTTGGGTCGTGGGGCTAAGCATCGAGGCTGTGGTGCTTAACATCAGTGCTACAAAACTTAGCATCGGCATTGCAACACTATTAATTATATTTTTTTGTTTCTAGATTGGTTGGTTGTGTTCTCAAAATTCTAGAAATACTTTGAAAAGACTTAAATACTTTTGAATGGGTTAAAATTATTGCCAACAAATGGTATCAAAAACTTAATTGAATGTGGAGGTGTATCACATTATAATATCACTCACACAAGATGACATGATTGAATCAATTAATGAAGAGTAAGAAAAACATCATCTCATAGTGATTGCATGTTAATTATATTTGTGGACATTGTTAAAACAAAATAATTAACAAAGGTGAACAAAGTCCAAAACTAGTTAAAAGAAAAGTATATCATGATTTTTTATGTTGAAGATTTGTACTTGGTTTTAAATGGTGGTCTTTGGTTCATAAACGAACACCATGTTACCTTAAAAAATGGTCACAAAATTTCAAGCTTTTTGAAAAGTATTTCAAATTTTTTACAATCTGGGTCAAGTTCCCCAACTCATCTCTATATTGTTGGATACAAATTGACATCCCTAAAATTGATAGCAAAATTAGTATCTCGTTAACTGTTAATCACCTGACAACCAGATGCTCACAACTATTGTTTGTGAGGTTGCTATTCAAATTTCTACTTTCTCGCAATTATCTTAACATCTATATTAAAGGAAGAGATGTTCAACAATCTGTTCAGTATAAGTGGACACACACCCTTTATTTGGCTTGTGCTCATGAATCATCATATTGATCTAAGTCCTCTCAATACAAAAATCTACCAATTAACCTTATATTTTTTTGTAGACATCATAATCAACATATAAATAGATTATCTTTTGGAAGTCTTATCAAAATAAAAGATGTTTCCTTTCATTATACTCTCATTGCCCCTTCATAAACCTACATATTTGAATGTTCCAGCAGTTAATACTGGTAGTAACAATATCCCTTTGGATACAATAATCCCTAATATTAATCCTACTATTAACCCTCATTATAACTCTTTGATAACCCATAACAACACTTTATCTGATATTAATTCTAATCAGGTGATGTTAGCTTCCAATAACACAAACCTAACATCTCTATCCCACCACCTACTAACCTCTCTTACCTCTTAGTCAAAAGACAAGAAAGGCCAACTCAAAAGGCAAGAATACCATTCACATCAATAATATATGTTATTTCTCAACATTTCGTCTTATAAAATGTATGATTTTAATGATAAAACATGTATCAGAAACTATAAAAATTTATAAAAAATTATAATATTTCATTTAAAACTAATCTATCCATTTATATTAGACATCGTTTTACTTCTAGGGGCATCAACATATTCATTATAAAAGGAAGTTTTACTAATTTCAATATGGTTATCAATGGCCTTACTTGGGTTAAGTGGAACTTTAAATGATTTATCCAATGCTTTGAAAATTAATTCATTATTTGAGGCTTCTATCATCATCCTACATATTTCATATTATATCATTGGCTATCATTGGCTACTAACATCAATGAGCGTTATATTTCTATGATAGACTTTAATTAAACACTAAACTATCCAAAGATTGGGTGTTGTCACCGCAAGACCTTGCAAAATGTTTGATTTTAACTCATGTATTTGCAATTTTAGCTTTATGAAACATTCAAATATTGGTCTTTATATAGTTAGTTCAATTGATAACTTGAAAATCTAATTAGATGTCCTTTGGACTTGGGCTTCAATAATGCTCAATGTTTAGGTCTTTTTCAACTTTCATACTTCAAAGTTGTGGAACCATTAATATCCAACCAATCTTCTATTTTAGTATCACTTAAGAATAATTTTAAACCAAAATACAGGTTTATGTACAACAACTTTAAGTCTCACTATTTTAATCCTTTTAACATTGTTCAATTTACATGGAAAATTCTTATGCTTGGTCACCCTATTATCATTCTTAGCAATAAGTTGATAAATGTAAAAGTTGCTATCAAAAGGATTCCTAGGAACTCTTTAAACTAAATACTTAACACTATATTGGAACTTAAAAATAAAAAAAAGAAAATTTTCTCTTAAAATTTTTAATCTCAACCTTTGTAAAAAATCCTTTCAATGAAGTAATTTCAAATCAAAATAGTTTGATCAAGGCTAGTGAATGTGAAAATAAATAGATTAAGAAATGTACTAATTGCACATGGCTTTCTAAAGTACAGGTTGATATTAAATTTCTATATCAAATAGTCAAGTGTAGAGGCAATTACAATAATATTAAAGAGATCTCAACCATCAACTCTACCAACCATTCAAATGAGGATATTATCAACAAAGCTATTACTTCTCTTAAATTACTTAATAATCATGATGTCATAATTCTTAATAATCATAATCAACAAAGCTATTACATATTATCATCTTCTTCTCTCCACATTGCTTGATGTCATAATTCTTAATAAGTTCATAATCTTCTTATTACTTATACTGATGATTAAAACAAAAAAGCTATTTTAGCATTGGATCTAATAAAGCTTCAAGCTTTGCAGTAAGATTTTTCAAACAACCTCCGCTAGTTTCTTAGAGATTTTTAAATATAATTGATTTGTTAGTATTTTCTGTTTGGAAACTACTAAGAACATCTTTTATATCTCTAATGTTCCAAATAGGGTCAAACATTTGCCAATTACTCTTAGTTATAAAAAATAACATGATAAATCTTTAAATGACTATGAACTCATTTCACTTTATAAGATCTCTTATAAGGTTATATCTAAGCTCATTACAAGTAAGCTTTGTTCTTTGCTTCCTACTTTTGTTCATCCTACCCAAGAGTTCTTCATTCATGATCATGATATAGCTAATGTTATTATTTTAAACAATAAACTTCTATATGTGTTGAATTTTTCTTCTAGCCCAACATAAATTTCACTAAGATTTATCCAAAAAAAAACTTTTGGTAATGTTAATAATCAATTATTTTAAGATTGGCTCAAATATATTGGTTTTTCTATCACCTTCATTAAATAGAATAAAGCTTGCACTTTTTAAGAACTATTCTAAGGGCATCTTCCCACATCTTCAAAGTTACAAGAATGATAACCCTTATCTCCATATCTTTTTATATTTGTTATGGACATTTTTTTAGACTGATAAATATTTTTATACAAATGATTTATATTCTAGTTTCATTACAAATACTCTTTTTATTTTTCTTATAATTTATGCTAATGACTTGATAGTTTTTGGAGCTACCTTTGGGGGTTGCCAATGAGGAGAAATGAGAATTGAGAATATTGCATGTGAATAATGCAAGAGTAGATTGTGTATATTTTAGGGCTATAAATTTTTAATAAAAATGGGGGAAAATAAATAGTCCTCTGAGCTGAGAGAAATAATTGCGTACTTAAGACGTACACAACGCTGCGTACGTCAGGGAGATTCAGAGGGTATTGAGGGTTATATCCGCGTTATATCCCCTGTAATTTCCCTGTTACCTACCTGTAACCTATCTGCAACCTATAAATATATGAAAGCAGAATCACAAAACTTATTAGAATGTACAAATATGTTACAGATAGATAGGTTATAGGGAGATTACAGAAATATAATGTGGATATAACTCACCAGTATACTCTAAATGATATCCTTGATGTACGCAAAGCTGAGTCAAAATTTTCAATTCAGCTAGTGGCAAATGAGCCCGTGCATAATACAGTCTACGTGGCACGGGGCACACCCATCAAGCCACGCGCGCGCAGCGATCTGCGTCCTCTTTTATCCTTCGCCCCTTCTCAGCTCTTCTCCCGATCAAATCGATGGCCATAAGTGTCACCGCTGCTCTCAGCTTCCTCAGCCTCTCTCCGAATTCCAAAATCCCAGCCCTAAAACTCACGAAACCCACTTCTCCCCTACCCACTCTCCCTCCCCACACCCTCAATGCCACCCTCCCCTCATCCACGGCCGGCATCGCCATCGCTGCGGCCGCCTCAGCAACCGTTTTCTCGCTACCGGAATTTGTCCTCCCTCCGGATGCGCTCGCAGTTGGTGGCGAGTTCGGGATCCTCGAGGGGCGCACTTTCGCGCTCATACACCCGCTAGTGATGGGCGGCCTCTTCTTCTACACCGTTTGGACTGGATACCTTGGATGGCAATGGCGACGTATACGCACCATCCAGGAAGAGATTAACGAGCTCAAGAAGCAGGTCAAGTCACCTGTACCCGCCGCCGTCGCCGCTGGAGGTGTTGATATGGGCAGCCGTGAGCCGGCACCTCCGCCACAAACAGAGTCTTCCTCTGTGGAGCGGAAGATATTGCTGCTTACTGAGGTAGGGATGAAGTTTATTTTCTTGCGTTCTGAACGTGTTCGACGAAAGTTCTGTGCGAATTTCCTTTCTTTTATTCGTTGAATAGGAGAGGAAGGAGCTGTTGAAAGGCGGGTTTAGGGACCGACACTTTAATGCTGGATCAATATTGTTGGGGTTTGGTGTGTTTGAGGCCGTTGGAGGTGCAGTCAATACCTGGTTCCGAACTGGGAAGCTCTTTCCTGGGCCGCACCTATTCGCCGGAGCAGGTGATCGCTTAATACTCTTTATTTACATTATTCATTTTTGATATGCTGCTTTCGAAAATTTGAGCTGTCATTTATTTGCTTGATTGAGCCGCGGAGGATTGGAGTTTATTTAGAGCATGCTGAATTCAAGAGGAAATTGAAATTTCAGTTTTGACATGTAATTAAGTTTTAAGTTGAGTAAAAAAATTGTTTGATTTACCAACATACCCCACAATTTTTATGTATTTTCACATTTTATATTTAAAATTTGATATTTACTTATCTAGCATTTTAGTTATACCACATCAAAAGGTATACATGAAAAAGTGTATTTTAGTTAGAAAAATAGTATTGTTGATTTTTTTTTTATGATGTTTAAAATTTGATATTATCTAAATAAATGTTAAATTTTAAGTGTTAGATTTACAAATACATATGAATTATGTGGTATGCTAAATTCATCTCCTCCAAAAAAAATAAATAAATTGAGGCTCTCTCTCTCTCTCTCTCTGTATATATATATATATATTAAAAGTGGCCGGAGGATATGATACGAGCCCCCAACCGCTCATGTGCTTAACCATTCGATCTCGCGCTGCAAGACAGATG
>NEWO01000032.1:1800933-1819567 GCA_003013225.1 Phalaenopsis aphrodite | reverse complement strand
CTATTTAAAGGTGAAATGCACATTTTCATGGATAGATTTATGACACCAAAGTATTATAAATATAAATATAATTGTTCCTGAATGGGCCCTTTCAATTCTTTTAGGTTCTTGTTCTACTCCGGGGGAAGAATTGCCCGAATTCCATTTGCGCATATAGGTCAAATGTTTCCAGTACCACGTCTTTTTTTACAATTGTTTCATACCTTTTCCCAAAGTATTTGATGTAGTAGCGTCACTTTTGAAACCAATTTTTTTCTCCAGACAAAAAACTTGACTTTCACTGCAACTCCATCGAATCGAAGGATAGCTCAGTGTCACAAAGAAAAGAAACTGTACCCGACCAGGGATGGACGTAAACTCGTAAGCTACCGAGGGTAGGGATAATCGTCCAGGTCTTCTTGTGAATAAAAAAAGCCGCCCCGCCACAACGGGCAGGTTGGTTCCTCAGTCGTCGTCGGGGAGCTCTTGGCAAGGAGACCGTAGGATAAGTGTATGAGGAGAAAACTTCCTATACTTTTCTAGGGGGGCATCTTTTATCTACATCTATCCCAATGAGCCATCTATCGAATCGTTGCAAGTGATGTTCGATCCCGGTTCATGACGGAAAGGTACGAAGTTGGACGAATTTGGAGACATTGTATGTAAATAAATTGAAACGATAAAAAAATTGTTAAAAAAGAACAGGGATATTTAAATTATTCCCATTAACCTTAATTAATTGATTATTGAATTAATCAGTACAAAAACTCTTATAAATATATTAAGATAACGTAATGAAAATTTAAACGTAATGAAAATTTAAAATCACCTTAATTTAATAATATTTATAATGGCCATAGTATATAAAAAAGCTACTATTTATATATTAGATTTTAAGAAAAATAAATATGGCCTTTCTTGAAAGGCTTAACAAGTTTTAATTATAATTTAGAGCTTAATAAACATTTCAAGTTTTTTTATTTTAAGTTTAAGTAGTGGGAGCAAACCAAATACATGACCGATCTATAAATTTTAATGACACATCTACCTCCTTCATACAATATAGCTACCTTGGTCTTTTCAATGTGATCCTATGATCATTTGAGTTTCTAAGTGGGTGTGCACAGTGGAGAAAATATTAAAACAGGAGTCCTGATGTAGTTTCGTGTGTGGATGATAGTATTTAGGTGTTATTGATAGTATTGTGATGTTATTTTACTAAAATATGAACACAATACTATCAATCACACCTGCAATAACACCATCCGCACCTAATCCGTATCATTGCAATATATTAATTTGAATCATTAAGAATCCAGAGCACTTTTAAAAACAATATGTACTTATAGTAGAGTAGTTAGTATCATCAAAATTAAGATGATAAATTTTGAAGCTCATGGAACTAAAATCATATATTTTCTCATGATCATAACCTTATATTTTATAGAGAATATGATAAAGATGCAAAATGACTTTTGCTCTCAATTTTAAGCAACTAGACTATTTCAATTTATCTAACTAATATTTTCTTCCCCTTATATCTATACTGAGTGACATTAAAAGAATTTGTAAAGATAAGGAAAATATAATTAATGATCACTGCCAAAATGCTTCCATTTAAATTTAAGACGAAAACCATTTTAAAATTGTTTCCATGTCATGGACTCCATGACAACTCCGCCCCCTCCTCTCTCCCGCCCAAAATGGATTTTGTCGGTGCGTTCATATCATCAAAGTCTTTTAAATGAACCTCTCCATTCTCAACTCTGCTTTCATTTGGAGGCTTGTTGAGCTGACGATAATCAAGAGAGAAAAATAATAATTTCAATAATATAAATGATAATATGCAAATAATTGACCCAGAATAAGCTCAAAATGAAATCAATCTTTTACCAAACTTGATCTAAATTAAAAAAAAATGCTTAATTTCATCAATTAAAATCACCTAAAAACTCCAACCTAATCCGCCAACTTTATTCTCATAGGGTTTAGATTCACTTTGACTTGAAATATCTTGAGACGGGGCTACTCTGAACAAAACTAATTACACTACTGAATTCCTAATAGTTGTTTTCTATCAAATGAGCGTAAGTCAAAATTCTTGATCATAAACACCATAACCATTTTGTAACCACTTGACCAGTTCGACTTGGTATATCTTGGGTTGGACACCTCTTTTTTTGTAATGAATTGTACCAATGAATTTCTTGCTTCATTCTCTTCAACATGATACCCACTTTGTTTTTTTTCCATAACCCTCATAACTATCTAATTTTAAAATTACTAAACTACCCTCCATTTTTTAAAAAAGACTTTTCATGTCCTCCATAACAACACCACCTCCGCCCCCCCCCGGCCGCCAACTTCCCACCAAAAATTCTTGTTAACTACCCTACCTCCCCACCCTAAAATTTCACTTAAAAGGGAAACAAGAAGGAAAAACAAACGAGGCAAGGAAGTCACTCCATTCAATGAAATCTTAAGGCCAAGGTATAACCTCTCGGCTCCTTTTTAATTCAAAAAATTTGGCATAATGTACACTATATAATTGTCATGTTGTTAAACTCATTTTTGGTGAGGTCTAATCCCTTTTTTATAACTTAGGATCTAGTCATAAGATTTTCTTATTGAATATCCTAGAAAACCAGTGATGGGACCCACCTTAGGAGTTCTAGCCACTTCTTAGCTCTTTTGTGAAGTCTCATATGGGTGGTCCCAGACTTTCAACGCTTAGTTAAGTTGGTTAAGATTAACATGAAAAAGCTCAAGAAAGAGTTCTTCATAAGAGCATGAGGCCTTAGAAAAACCCTTGTGACTTGGAGGCTCACACGTACACACTCACACTTCCAAATTCACCCCAAATTTACTAAGACCAATCCTAGCCTCCAAATCAACCAAAATTCCCCAAATTTACCAAATTCCCCCAATTTCCATCAAATTCCCTTAAATCCAAGTGAAGACCTAAATGCCCCAAACTCAACTCAAATGGGAAGACCCTTAACCCCTAACTTTGTATGCCTTGTACTTAAATGTTAGGGAGGCAACATCTTATAGTTCCTGTTTAGAACTAGGGTTAAGATGTAGTTAGTGATTTTTTATGTGCAACTATTATTTTTTGGCTTGTACTAGGTGTTGCACACTTTGCGTGCCTTTTGTGTCCATTAATGGGTGTGACACTTGCACAATACTATAATTAGGGCAAATGTTTTGTTGTAGTATGTTGTATACAAATGGGAGGAGCATAATGATTTTGACCGATGAATTTTTTGCAGATGTTGTTTAGCTCTCCTCTCATCGGATAGGTATTTATACATGTTACCTATGCTAACCTTTGTTTTGAAAGTCAACTCTTTTTTTAATTTTTTTCCAACTACCTTTAGAGTCATCTAGGAAATTCTGTACTGGAAATCACTAGTTTTGAAGCTTGAAGTAGCGAACGTATGGAGAGGAACATAAGATGGTTGTTTGCCCTCGTACTTTAATTCCAGATTGTACCTTTGCTGTAGAGTTTTAGGATCAGACATATATATGAAAAGCTTGACCACACTTTTATTTATGGGATTGTAGATGACCCATCGGTATTGGATGTCTTTTATTATTTTATATTGAGTGTTTATTTTTCAAAAAATTACATGTTATCCCTATTTCTTATGCATGTGGTTTGTTTGGGTACAATCGCAGCTAGGATCATTAGGATAAAATATTTCCTATAAACTTTAATTTTTTTTAAAAATTCTCTAATACAAATTAGGACTAAAAATTCAAGATTTTAAAATATGTTATTTTATTTCTTGTATTTATTTTCTTAATGGTTTTCCAGCTACTATTAAAATAATCATAACTGTATGGATCTTATTCTCAAGTAGGCTAATAGAGTCTCTATGTTTAGGATGTCTTAGCTCACTACATATACACTGAATTACATGAGAAAGGTGCTCTTGCTTTCCAATCTAACCGGGCCAACATATATTTTACATGATTAGGTGGTCTTCTAATGTGGTATAGGATGTTAGAGGTTTTCCCGATCTAGCTAGGATTATAAGTCCTTTATGGGATGGCTTAGCTTTGCAACTAAATCACCTGCTTCTTTATTCTTCTTGTAGGTTTCATGTCCTTACTCTTGATAGGTATAGTTCATATTCTCCTTTTTTATACAGTTAGATTCATGGGAGCATAGAAGTTTCTTTCCTTCGGCTTTGTATATACTGGATTGCTTCAAATGATACAACACATGGGTTGCTATCGAAGTGATCGCTCAACTCGGTTGCGTTGACTCCCTTCACAGCTTAGTAGATATGGGATCTCAATAGTCTGAGAGGATGGGTCTATGGAGGCCCAACCAGGCCATCTTAACATGTTTAGGTTTTTCTTAGATCATATTGTTGACCTACCCCCTTTGGGCATTGTCTTATTCCTTATCGAGTATTTGCATATGCATATTGTAGACTCTCTAAGAACTTTGACATCTACCCATCAGGGTAGTAGCCTAGCTTTGCTCTAATAACTGAAAGATTTCCTTTATTGGGACCATAAAAAATCTCTTTGGTTGACTATGTTCCAAAAAACTAATTTAAAGTAAACACAACACCTTATATCAAGAGTTTTGTTGGGTTTTCCCTAGGATGTAATTGAACATGAGGATCTTCGTTGTGGGAGTTTTCTTGAACCCAAAATAAAATAAATTTGATTTTATCTTTTGATCTAGTTATGAGATTCTTTACATAGGAACTTTCTTATATATTTTATGGAGTTGAGCATCATCTAATTTATTTTGGTCCGCTCTTATCTGATTTATGTTACAATGACTTCTCTATATAAATATATTTGTAACTACTCTTTTATTTCTTATTAGCTTTTGCCCATTCTTCAGACTTTTCTTTCTTTCTTCAATTTACTTAAGTGAGGGGGACATAGAAAGGGGGATTTGAAACGGGATACACAATAAGTTCATTCCTCTTCGGTCAAATTAAAAAAGGGGTGCACACACACACACACACAGATATATATATATATATATATATATATATATATATATATATATATATATATATATATAAAAGGAAGAAAAGAGAAATAGTGAGACTAACAATGCATTTAGGGTAGCTACGGGGGAGCAATGTGGTCAATTACTGTGATTATTCATGGTTATTTAATGTGTTCATGACGTGAGTTATCCTTCGTAATGGGTGTTTACCCTGTTTTTATGTTGTTGTTCTTTGAAAACATTCCTTGTTTTGGGAATAGTTATTATTGTGTAGCCCTTGCTCTCTCTCTCTCTCTTGTACATCTCCAAATTTCACTCTTCCCTAACCTCTCGAGAAGCTCTGTGCCCCAAAGATGAGGGATCAAGAGAGAGGTACTCTCAATCAATGTTATTCTTATCTTCCCTCTTTGCTTTTAAATCTCTCTGGAGGTACCTTTGATGGTTCTTTTTGCCCTAATTTTTATGGGTTTATTTTAGCCAATTTTTTGTATTGCATTGAGAAGATGGAGTTTTACTTGAATGCTTTTGCTCTCACTTCTAACAATGTGTATTTAGGATTTCAATCTCTCTACCCTAATTTATTTGGAGTTCCCAATATGATTTTGGTCTTTGCACATACTTTTTGGAGTTTGTTCTATTAGAGTTTTGATCTCTTCGTGTTTTCATGTTTTGAGTAATTTATGGGAAGCTTTCAATCCCTCTGTGCCTACTTTCTATATGGACTTGAGCATGTTGGGCTATTTCCATAGCTATTGCAACATTCATCTATAATGTTTAAGGAAATTTACAAACCTAGCATACAATTATTATTTGTTTACATTCATGCAAATTCTATGCACAATATGAAAGTCTGGAGAATAATGATACCTATATTCATGGGTACTTTACCATTTTGGCATGATTTCCCTATGTTTCTTGTACATATTTGAGTTTGACGTGCATTTCTTTTGAAAGCTCTGGTGTGAGATGTAACTTCATTAGAATTGTATGATATGTTTGTAAATGGAGTTTGTTTGATGATTGGAGTATGTGGAGTTGTTGTATACTCGTTGGATATGTGGGATTGGTGTATTTTAGTTACATGAAATTGTTCAAGTTGTTGAATAGTACTTTGGTGAAAAAATAATGCCTAGAGCACAAATTAAAAAAGACTTTTGGAATATTTACATGGCCAGCGCACAATTCTTTTAAAAATTTTAGGGAAATTTACAAACCAAGCACTAAATTCTTAGGTGCTTACGTTCATGACACCTAAATTATTATTTGGACTTGTGACCTCTTAAAGTATTTTTTAAATTCATTTCTATTATAATGACAACGCATTTGGTCTTCTTATTTGAATGATTTAGGTGTAGGATATTTGCGTACATAAGACGTACGCAACGCTGCGTACGTCCAGAGGTTTTTCAGGGGTACAAGGAGGTTATATCGAGGTTATACCCTTCTGTAACTTCCCTGTAACCTCCATGTAAATTACAAATGAGTTCCGCGCTTCTGTAAGTTCATGGGAACAAATAAATTACACGGAGGTTATAGGGCAGTTACACGGATGTTACAGGGGGGTATAACCTGGATATAACCCCCCTGTACCCCCTGAATAACCTCTGGACGTACACAGTCTTATGTACGTAAATATTTTCCCCTACAGACAGCGATAAGCCAACTTGTCTAGAGGCTGGTATGCTAATCATAATTTTTTTTGGCATCAGTACACCGAACTGAATAAAATTGCGTACCAAATATAATCCATTTGTACTATTTAAGATGCGTTCTCAAAGCCAAGATTTATAAGTTTTGATCATTGGAAACTTTTCTGAACATAATAATTACATACCCTATTTCTGTACTTGGTAAAATGGTAAACAAATGTGATGTAGAGGCAAGCATACCAAATGAAAGCATTTGGACGAGCACTTTCCAGATACATTAACATAAAACTAACCTTTGTCTGAACCATTGGCCTTCCACCATGCAATTGATATCATGGCGGCCATGCGCTGGACTGATTCAATTCAATTTGTCCTTGATAAACCCATTATACAGCGTAGACCAAGAAGATAAGAAGCTTTTAATTTCGATTGGAATCAAATAATTCCGCAATTAATAAAGAACCAGATACCCTCCCATAAGCCACTAATTTAAGCTCTATTCGTAGGAAAAAATTTGCGTACATAAGACGTACGCAGAGCTGTGTACTTCTGTAACCTGCAAACAGGTTATAGGAAGTATTTCAGGAGGTTATAACCGCATTATATCCCCTGTAACCTCCCTGTAACCTACCTATATATGAAAGTAGAAGCGCGAAACTTACTCAAAGTGACAGGTAGGTTACAGGGGTATAACGCGGTTATAACCTCCTGAAATCCTCCTTATAACCTGTTTGCAGGTTACAGACGTACGCAGCTCTGCGTACGTCTTATGTATGTAATTTTTTTCCCTATTCGTATTCCCGTGACTAATCAGACGTTCATCATTATCAACCAAAATCGTTTAGGGAATTTAAAAGTACACCTATAAAAAAAAATAGAGACGGCTATGGCTTTTGCTACAAAATATGAGGCCAACTGTGAAACACCAAGACACACGTCATTGTTGGATATATGATACATTCCGTCTTGAATACTGAAAAAAATTTGTGTACGTAAGACGTAGTCAGCGCTGCGTACATAATGAAGATTATATGCGCATTATATCGACATTATATTCGTGTTATATCCCTTGTAATCTCCATATAACTTCCATGTAACCTACATGTAATCTACATATATGTGAAAACAGAAGCGTGAAACTTATTTGTAAGTTCAAGTAGGTTACAGGTAAGTTATATAGAGGTTACATGGAGGTAACAAGGGATATAACGCGAATATAATGCTGATATAACGCCCATATAACTTCCATCATATACGTAGCACTACGTACATCTTACGCACGCAAATTTTTTCCCTTGAATACAGGTGATATCAGGGCAAGTAATCATGCAGCACAATATAATAGTGAGAGTACAGGACAGGTAGCCAGTAAATACTTCGTCAAATGGCATCCAGTATCTTTGATGATGCTCAATTCTTGCAGACTGTTTTGCTATTTTCAATTGAACACGTTTTCTTCCTATTTTAGCAACAGTTTCAGTGATAAATTATGCTTAACAAACAAAATGAATAAAATAGACAGTTGTGGAGGGTTTTAACCATATTTTCATGGCACAGACAAAAAAGCAAAAGACAACATAGACAAGAATAAGGCAACTAAATATTAGCTAATCTTAGCTCACGATAAACAAAGGTGAACATTATTGTACATTGCAGGGTCACTGGTAAGTCTTCAAACAAAGTACTTTTAAGGAAAATCTAATAAGTATTATTGGTCCAATGTTTTTCCATGCCTTTGGAGTTGTTTATTCTTTGTCGTGTGCCACAAACAGCTTAGCATATTTCCAACTCTCCATTTGTTAAAAGGCCATCTGCTCAAAGAGTTGAAATCCTAAAAGAAAATTAAGGTAGCAATTGAAATTTTTTTCCTATTTGGCATCACTTTTATTTGCTGTTTTTGTCTATATTTTTTTTCTTTTGTTTTTTGAAAATGTTTTGTTGAACTAATTTTTATATGTTTTTATTTTTTTACTTTTTTTAAAAAAATTAATTTATTTTTAAAATACTCAAAATAGCTAAAAGATTTTTTGTGTTTTTAGAACAACTAATTCAACTAAATGTGTTTTACTTTAAATCAAAACATTAACAAAACAAAATAAAAACAAAAAAATGAAGAAAAAAAAGGTTCCCAAAAGGCACCTTAATTTTTGTATTTGATGCTTCTATATGGTGCTAATCCACCTTGCACACATATAAACTTTATTAGCCACTTCAGGTGTGTTTGAGACAGTTTGTGCTTATCCAGATAAGATGCTTATTTGGAAACGCGGACCGCAGGGTTCGACTCGTGTTCAACGTTTAGTGTAAAAAAACAAACTGTATTTTTTGGATAAACTGCTCAAGCGCAATTTCCAAACGGTGAGGCGAAATTTTCAGCCGATAAACTGCCCTCACACAGAGTTTTCGTCTAATAGAAATTTTAGCTTTACTTTATCCCTTGCCTTGTATGTTGTGTACTTGTCCCAAGCCATCCGCAGGCTTCAGGGATGAGAAGTCAACAAGACAGCAAAGAAACCATGACTCTGCCTTCAAAATAACATGAATGCTCAGTCTACGATTTTGACATCCTTCAATTTGACGTCGCTAAGCACAATATCTGGAAGCCTCACCAGCATAGACCACTGGTGTATATGGTGGACTTCCTGGTCACAAAACTTGTCGCACATCATACTAATTGAAGGATGTGCGATGAGACGTTTAAAATTATGCACACAGATTCAAATGCAATGTATAAACCTTTAATTTGGATAACATTTCATTCAATTCATAAAAACCAAAAATGCAAAGCATCCTGCATAAACAATAATTTAATAGACATTTCTCAGAAATAAAGTATATAAAACTTGTAAAGGGTGGAAAGTCATGACTAAAATTGGAATTTATGTCACAATCAAAAACTAAATTATATCAAATTCAACAGAAACAATCACACGTGAATACCAAAAACAAAAAAATTAAACATCACTAGAAAAAAAAAAGATATCACTTTGTGAAAATTTTCAATTTCGACTTGCACTAAGAAGAGTTTTGAAGAATTTACATCCAATAGAAGTTTATAAATCTTGATAGAATAAGAGTAGAATCTATAGGAAATTTCTCAATGTCCCCACATTTATAATCATATGATAAGTGAAAGACTTTATTCTGAAGCCAAAACTACCACTAGCATCAAATAACTACCAATATTCCATAATAGAAGCTATCAGCATCCATAGAAGCCTTGAATGTACAACATCGTGATCTTATGATAGGACTGCCAGCACCAGAGACAAAGAACTAGATGCCCATAAAAGAAGCAAGCCAAAATTGAAGCCTGGTAATTGAAAAATCCCGTAATAAAAAACATCCCCAAAAACTACATATGAAGTCCCCTTCTCAAAACTAGGGCAACCAAACAGAGATAGGTAACCCAGATAGAGAAACATCTTAAGTAGCCAAAATGAGCTAAGCTTGTTGATACCTACTATAAACAATAAACCAAGAATTAAAATGACATAGTTGGGTTTTAAGGCATTTTATTTTACTGAGAAAAGACAGAAGACTTAAGGCATCTTGATGGGTACACATCAAAATGAAACCGTTAGACTAATCAAGTGTATGAAAGTAAAACATTTGATAGTAATCCTCCATAAAACCCGATAATAAGAGCTTCACAAAAATTTGAGCTTGATTTTCTTCCAATAAAGCATAAGAGCTTAACAAAAAGCACAATGCATAAGTTAAACAAATAAAAATAAATAAATAAATTTAAATAAGCATGTAAACATATTTGAAGCTAAACAAGTTATGACATAGGACGCCAAATTCAAAAGTCTCTTTCACTCCCATCATTTTGAGATTTTCATCAGAATTATCATCATAATTGATTGCTTTATTGGCCAGAGTATCCTCACTTTCATCAACAGCCTTTTAAACCTCATCATCATATTCAATCTCAACCAACTTCTTATTTCCTAATAAAGAAATCCAATTAAAATTTTATTTTAAATAATGATTGTTGATACGCCACAAATAAATTTTCATCATCCAGCAGGAATCTCGAGGCAATATTTTAAGCAAAAAATATTCAAATATTGATAAAAAGTCATCCAGAGCTCCGATTTCAGTAAAGTTATAGTCAAACTGACTGACTCGATGAGATGGACCTAATAATATCAAAGTTAGTCCAATTCGAGTTAAATCAAGCCCATATCAAGTGAATAAATCATTCTTAGAAGATTTTCAGACACATTTGGAAGGTCAAACAGTGTCAAATCTAGCAATTTCATAGTCAAATCAAGCGTCTCGACAAAATGAATCCAACGAGCACATGATTGCTCAATTTCGACATTGTTAAAGCACTCAAATTTCCATTAAACGTTATCTGATCGAGGGAAGCTCTCCGGACCGCCGATCAAAATGGTTCATATTCCTGCACTAATTACACCCAAAACACTAAAAATAGAGCCTCACCCCTCACATGAAGGGGAAGACTTGAGAGAGAACTTGAGGCTTTAAGAAGGAGCTTAAGTCCAACATCATTCATGCCACCGCTCACCTCTGTCGACCACCGTTGATTGTCGCTGACCTTCGTCGACCACCGTTGATTGTCGCTGACCTCCGTCAACCACCGTTGACCGTCATCAACTATCGTCGACTAGCGCTAACCAAACGTCGTCAGTTGATGTTATTCCTTGAAAAATCTTGTAATCCTTTCCCGTTTGTGGGACAAGGGGCCTCTGTAATCATCAACGTTGTCGACACTATTTTGGTTGAGGAGTTGCCCTTAAAAAGCTGTCGGTCACCGAAATTGAAATCCCGTTGCTCGCTTCGGAAGGACATTTTGATGTTTAGAAAAATATGAGATCAAACTGATCCCATATTTTTCATAGTTTAAATGTATCTATCCTGAAGGATAAACACAAGGCTTGAGGATGAGACTCAATCAAATAAACTGAGAAATGTATGACGTCTGTTTGTTCTACGAAACCGTTTTATTTGTCGACAATTTTCCCTATTTATTATAAAGAATTAAACAGAGTTTATCTTAAACTGGGATTGGAAAAGCTTCCTATAAGAGCAAGCCCCTATAGTTAACTACATCCTAAATGACCGAAGTCACCTAAGAAAACTCTTGATAAACATCAGGAAATATTATGTTCAAGGATTTCAAAAGGATAGGACTGTTCAAAGAGATCAGACAGAGAGGTGTGAAATGAGATTGGCTCAAGTTTGGAGCATTTTGTTTTTGGAATCCAAAGGAGGAATAATTAGTGGATTTCATGGATTCGGAGGAGAACCTCAGTGACTTCTCGAGTTATCCTATTGTTTGGTTTCAGTTTTGAGGAGAAATATTTAAGTGTTCCATCCTGCCAATTTTATTTAATTAGGGCTTACGTTCGTGTGAAACGATCGCACAAACAACCTGAAAGATGTGAGGGTTTAGGTCGCGACAAACGACAACCTCAGAATCCTAAGACGAGTTAGGGCTAATATTATACAACATGGTTGTACAAAGGCTTAAAGATGAGTTGAGGATTTATGTTGCACTAGACATACAATCTCGAAATCCTATGGTTTGTTATTTAATTCAAAGGAAGGAATGGTTTAGTTGGACTAGACATGTTCTGCTGTTGAAGATAGTCGTGTTGTCCACTGTGCTAGCTTCAAGCTCCTTATCGTGACGAGTTTAAGTTTTCTAGGGTGTCAAGTTATGATGTCGAATCAGACGACCCTATGGTTGAAGTTCTTTAAATGTTTTGGGGGATGTTAAAATTGATTAGAGCGACACCGGTTAGGATCCTATGGTTCCCTCTTTCCGACACCACTATTTTCTATTGGATTCACTTAGTCCGAATGAATTTACTAAACTCAACTTAATGAGTCCCATAATTTCCTTTAGACCGTGGGAAGCCTAGTTAGCAACCGTAGGTTACCTCCTCCGAGGGATTCTCGATCATCTCATAGAGACGTCTTAATTTAGTTGCAGTTGTGGTTTTGTGTGATGTTTGTAATTAAATTTTAAGTTGTTTTATATTTTAAATGTTGTGGCGGTGAATTTTATCTTGGTTGACTTTAGTTTTGATTTTGGTTTTGGTTTTGTGTCTATCCTGACAGTTTTAGTTTTAATGCAGAAAGACATCGTTTTTTAACATGCAAATTTGTGTTAACATCAAAAGTACAATATGAAACTACAAGAAAGACGGAGCTGTAAACTGTAAAAGCGTACCTAGCGAGTCTTCTTGTTCCACCACCTGAAACTCAAAATGCATGTCAAAGCATTTTATATGAAGCAGGAAAGTAAAATTTTGGTGACCTACCTAACCCTAGGTCATATCTTGGTGGGTCCCTATGGGTTTGATTAAGTATGATTTTTGTTAAGCAAAATATATTAAGTTTAGTAGACCTTCGAGGTATCCAACAGTTCTAGAGGAAGAAGCAGGTCCATGCTTCCCTCTCACCGCGTGATGAAAAGTCTCGAGCTCATTTTAAACTTATTATGTTGCTTAGTAACCCATCCTGTAAATACCTTTAATACCCAATGAATATTGATGTTTCAATTATCCTTAAGAGTAGGGTAATTATCACTTGCCATTTAATTTGGAAGTTATGTGGGTGAAGCTCCTTAAAGGGGCAAGTTAGCATTATTGAAACACTTAGCCGATTTTTTTAATTTGGGCTTGTAGTGTTTGAAAGATGTTCAATTTTTAACTATGTTCTTTTTTCTAATCCTCATTTAATCAAATTTTATTTAGCCTAGGTCACTACTAAGTCCTTAAGATTTTAGTAGATGTCTTAGTTATTATTAATTTTTTTTTGAAAGAAATTGAATTTTAAGTGATGATGATTAATTTTTGAAAGTCATTTAAACATCAAATATGGGTGTTAAATTGGTGAGTTATCAACACCCAAAATCATACCCCTAAGTCTAGGATCATTCAGTTGACTAGACTTTCAAATTTTAAAAATTTAAGGAAATTACAAATTTATCCCTTGATTACAGGAAGAGTGAGGTTAATTTCTACTAATTAATCTCCTTGTGTTTCAATTATCCAAATAAGTTAGTTAAAATCAGAGGTTACCCCTTCTCCTTCTTGAATTAAGCCTAAATGTTAATTATGACTAAATTTCTAAAATTACATTTTTATCCCACCCTACTCATAGGTCAATTAAGACATCATGGGAGAAAAAGTCTTTTTTCAAAATTTAATTTAATTTACATATTTATTTTCATGCAAAAATAGAAATTTTCAAAGAAAATCCCATAACTTGACCAAGAAAAAGCCTAATCCTTTGAAATTTTTACTAGAGCTATAATTAGACTAGAGAATCATTTGGACAAAATTTCATTATTTATTGAGTTTTATTTGAATTATTAAAATTATTTCAAGTTTTGGAGTGTTTATTATTTATAAAATATTTTAAATATGGAAAATTAAGTTTTATATTTTTGAAAAATCTCCCTGAAGTCAAGGAACCCAAAGAAGCAAATTCCACATTTTTTTAATTTTAATTTGAATTATTGGGATAATTTTAGTGAAAATCCATTTTTAGACTTTAAAAATTATTTTAAGCTTTAAAATTTAATATCTTCACTTAGAAAATTAGGAAAAAATATTCCAATGGTTCCTAAGTGCTTATAAAAAAATTTAGAACATTTCCATGAATTTTATTATTTGAGTGATTTTTATCTTTTTTTAATTATTTAAATATTAAAAAAATAGGCTTAAAAATGGAATTTTTATTTTAATTTCAAATTTATTTTTAGAAAACAGAGAACTCCAAAACCAATTTTTATAATTTTTTGAGTTATATTTTAATTATTAGAAATCATTTTAGTACCAAAAATGTCATTTAACTTGAAAAATCAATTTGAGCTATTAAATGAGCTTCAAATGTTTTAAAATTTTTATGGGAAGTTCTATAAACTTTTAATCTTAGTGGAGATTAAAAATCAAGTCATTTAGATGTTTGTGTTACCCTAAATTAATTTTCTTTATGTTATAGGGTTGGTAGAAATTAGGTGCATTCTCAATGACTGAACCCAAAAAATATTTTCTAAATGGTTCTCTAGTCATAGTAACCTTCCAAAATTTTCTTGGAATTTTATAAGCAACATACTAATTATTATGATTAACTTATGCAAATAATAGACATAAACTTGGAAAATATGGATCTCTGTCTAGAGATTTTCTATGACTTTGGAAAAATCAAAGAATGTTCCCTAAGACAGAGGTAACAACATGCTAAAATTTCAAGTCATGGTGAAATGTCTACATGCATGGAGAATCAAATGACTCAAAATAGTATTTAATTAATTAAAAATAAGATATGCATCAAATAAATTTCAAATTATTTCCACATTGTTCTCCTCTGTTCACTGAGCAAGTGGGTATTTTTATTTTATTTTTGCCAAGATATGAATTTTTGAAGTTAGGGAGTATTTTCTGAATTATTTAAATTCCTATTTATCTATTTAAACGCGCGACGCTGACTAGATCCTAGGCGGCTCCGAAAACACGCGTGACACGCTTTGGTTGGACGCCACCATCCACGTAGCCGCTGACTCGGCCCACGCTTTATGAACCAAAGCGTTGTCTGACTTCATCTAGTTCGTCGATGAGATAAACACGCGATCAAACGAATCCCCATCATCGTCCCCAAATAGGCTAACCCAAGAACTGTTCACACTAAAACCTTAAGACCTCCCTTTAGACTCAACCAAATCTCATGGGGTTTGATCCTATGGACTCGTCTAAGTGAGACAAACACATCCATATGGTAATCATGCAATTAAATTAAGTCTAATCAAATGGAAAATCAAAATAGGCTCGGGAGGAGGAGAAGTTCAATACCTTTGCTCTGAGAAGGGAAGCTTCAATCAGAGGTGCTCGACACGTTCGTGGAGGTCCAAGGAAGCTAGGGATTAAGCCTCTTGCTGTGGTGAAAGGTCTAGGTATGAATTCGACCAAGCTTGATTTCAGGTTTTGGTCTAGAGCTATGCTAGGGTCTCTGTGGAAGGGGAATTTGATGGGACTTCTCCTTCTTTCACTGTGGTGAAGGTCTGGGTGAATTTAATTTGAGTTTGATGGACTATGGAGGCGTGGTGAGCTCTTTCCTAGTTTTTGGCAAAAGTTTGAGCTCAAAATTGAGCTTCCACAGTGGGAATCAGTGGGAGAAAGTGGTTGGCTTGAGCTGAGGAGGTCTCAAAGAGTCTCTGGGAGCCATTTGGAGGGGTCTCTCTGAGAAATTTTCAGCACTCCCTCCATGGCCGTGGAGGTGAGCTTTTTATAAAAATGGCTTAAGGCTTGCTGCCATGGCCAATGAAGGGGTGAAGAGTGATGCTTAGGTGGAGGGCAGAGAGGCTCTAACATTTAATTTGGATGAGGTGGCCTCTAGGTTTGAAATGAGTTTGATTACATGGGGTTGGCTCACAGTTTTGGTGTTTTCCAGCCACTAGGTTGGCCGACCAGGCCAGGGGAGGTAGCCAGAGGGCTCAGGGACCTCAGAGGAATCAGTCACAACAATTAAATGGGTTTGGACTTTGTTTTGGCAAAAAGATCTTAGGCTTAAGCAAATAAGGAATGAAATCCCTTAATTTAAAGGATCTTTTGTCAATGGCTTAACTTAGGTGGTTTTATGGAGTTTAGACTGGTCATTAGGGTCCAACTAATGGCCGTGGAGTTATTAATTTGGTGGCTTTAGGGTGGGGGTGGTTAAGCTAACTTTAGTGCATGGGTCCAATGTGGGTTCAAATGACCAAAACTTAGGTTTGGGCTAGGCTAGCCATGAACTTGAGCCCAATTTATTGATCAACATTGTGTATATGATTTTAATGAAGATTTTTTGTGAAGGATTGAAATGAGTTTGAGTTCAATTGGAGGGTCAATTTGGAGGATTTTTGAAATTTGGTCAATTTGGACATGTTGGGCTAGACTTGGGGCTAAATTGGGCTAGGCTTGGAATTTAGCTCAATTGAATGGTCCAAATGATCAATGGAGATGTTATAAAGACTTTTTATGAAGGAATGGAATGAAAATTTTGGGGCTAAGGCAATCAATTTGGTGGAATTTTGAGACATGACCAATTTGGGGCAAATTTAAGGATTTTTGGATTTGGGTTGAAATTAAATGAAATTGAGGCTTCACCAATGCTAATTGAAGATCAAGTTTAATTTTTATGAATGTTATGAATAGTTTACAACATGAATTATGGCAAATTGAGTGGGCTATGAGTTTAATTGGGTGAGATTAGGTCATGTAGCCAAAATTTGGGATTTTAGTTTGGATCAAAATTGAGCTCAAAGAATGGGCCAATTGAACTTAGATTTGGTTTATATTGGTCATATGAAAGTTTAATTTGAGTTTAGGATTGAAATTTGGGGAAAATGAGACCAATTTGATGGACATTTGAGGTGAATTTGGAGAAATTGGGCCTTTAAAGGAAATTTTAGAGGTTTTGGTCAAAATGGTCAAAATGGACAAATTGGGTCATGTGTTAGTTGAGAAAAGTGAAATTGAGAATATTTGGAATATTTTGGGAATTTTTTAGAATTTTTGGAATTTTGGGCTAAGGAGGGGCATTTTGGTAATTTAGCAATTTTTGGTGATTTTGGGTAATTTGGGTGTTTTCAAAAGGTTTAAAATGATTTTTGAACAAATTTGGGTATTTTTGGTAAATTTGAGAATTTTGGCCAAATTTAGGGTCCCAAAGGTATCTAGGTAATTTGGGGGAGTTTAGCGGCAAAATGCTAAGTTGGGCATTTTGGTAGAGTTGGGGTGCCAACCACCATAAATAAGCCATGGATCAATGAAAATCCCATTTTGGGTCCTTTATGTAATGGTCTTAGCTAAACCCTAGCCTAGGGCCAATGGGTTTAGGGGATCATCTACATGAATATCCCAAAAGTATCAAGGGACCAAAGTCAAGAAATTTTGGTTTGTGCTTGTGAGTGGTTGTGAGTGAGGTGATTGTTGTTGAGTGTCTTACCTCTAAAACAACACCCAGGGTCAACCCTAAGGTCGAACAGTCTTATAGGAACTCTTATTGAGCTCCCCCATAGTGACCCCACATACTAAGTGCTAGAGGTTAGGAACAATATGTAGAACTTCAAGTTGAGTAAAGAGGATTTTAGAATTTCTAATGATGAGGATTCCTTTTCTAGTTTTTCTATGAATAGTCAATAGGAAGTCCTATGGCTAGATCTTAGGTTATTAAAGAGGAACACTAGACCTCAATAAAAAATGAGGTCAACAAACGTATAGTGAAATTTTTATAACTGGGTCATGCTCCGTGGTTTTTTTCCTTTGCGGGTTCTCTACATAAAAACTTATGGTGTCATCACAGGTTGATTCTCTTTCATCTGAGTGTGTGTTGAATCCTCGTGCAACGCTAATATGATAATCCATTACACTTCACCACACCTCTTTGTTTCGCCACAACTCTTTGCCGCAACTCTTCTCCACAACTCTTTGCTGCAACTATTCTTCGCAACGCAGGATGACTTTCTTCTTCTCCTCACTTGTGATTTTTCTCATCTAATGTCTCTATTTATAAGGATGATATGAGACATAACGTTAAAAAAAACGGCAGCTCATTAAGAAAAAAACTGCACATTAAAAAATATTCAGCCAACTACGCTGCCAGATTAAATTTTTTAATTAATTTTTGGTTTTTCCTTTAAATTTTTGGTTTTCTGACCCGCCAGGCCCAAAATTCAGCCCAGAAAAAAAAATATATTTTTTACTTGCCCAAGATTCAAACCCATGACCTTTTCGAAGAAAAAACCCAACCAACTACACTGAGTTCGACTTTAATTATACTAATACTATGATATATATATATATATATAAATATATATATATATATATATATATATATATATATATATATATATATGTATATGTATATATATATCTATATGTATATGTATATCTATATGTATATATATATATCTATATGTATATGTATATGTTTATCTATGTGTATATGTATATGTATATCTATATGTATATGTATATGCATATGTATATGTATATGTATA